>CAXKWD010000001.1:18027446-18502282 GCA_964059195.1 Ectobius pallidus
TATTGGTGTCAAATATTTATTTGTTCAATAAAAACATACAACGTAATATTCAAAATTCAGTTATACCTAACTTTAAAAAATGCGTTATGTACATCCTACTTATTTTTTCAAAGTTTGTTGTTTTATTTTTGCCGTTGCCACGGCGCCCCCCTGGTCGCGGCCGCTCGCCCCGCCCACGCGACGGCCCTGTGTTCACAGTTCTGTACATTAGATATAAAAAAGTTATGAATGGATTTCTAGAACAATCAAAGGCAGTGCAAGCTTTACATCTCACCCCCATTCAAGTAGTTCATTCTATGTTAAGAAGAATATTTACCAGATTCATCCTTCAATATGATAAACAAACAAAACACTGAAGGGTTATCGAGTACCAGAATGACTATGGTGTCTACTACATCCCAGAAGTTATTGAGCACCAGTATGGCTGTGTGGTATCTGCTACACCCAGAAGTTTTTGAATACCAGCATAGGAAATTGACAAATTATTTGCAGTGTGATTGCAAATTAATTCAGCACCACCAGTTTACACAGTGCAGTGAAAAGGATAAGAAATTGCGTTTCTACTGTGAGAATTGTTTCTTCCACCTCACTGCCAACAGAAGAGGAATAATATTCTCACACATTAGCAGAATAGTATAGTGACATAATTCAAAATTCATAATTCATAATTATAGGGAGAAATTTGAAGACATTCTGCATCTGTATATTTGGGACAGCTTTTGCCTTAGCTACCATTGGGACATATTCTAATGTTTGTAAACGGAACCTGTGTAATGAATAAACTGTGTTGAATTCAAGCTGAACTACTGTCTGTTTGTTACCTCCAACTCCTGGTGTTCTAAGATAATGTTAGCAGTCACTATATATAAAGGGTGTCCCAATAAGAACGCCGGATTTGAATTGGCCGCCATTTTTATGCTGTAGGATTGGCAGCACTGTAGTTAGCTTTTCTGTTTCCTGTTTCCTGTATTTGTTGCAATTATTTGGTATGGAGCGCTACACTGCTGAATAACGAGTTATAATTGTCAAAATTCATTACAAGAACGGTGAGTGTTATACGCTCTTAGGGCGGAATAATGCGCCTAATGAATCAACTGTTCGTAGACTTCTTTCTTTGGGGGTTTCTTAAATCGCAGGTTTATGGACACAATCCCCGAACCATACAAGACCAGAAGCAGGAAATTTGATGTGTCATTGCCCAAATCCAGGCACAAGACTGTGCAAGAATTATCACAAATTTCATGGACAGAGGCACTACCTGCAGAGGAGGACGTGGTGGACATATGCCAGATATCATTTTTCATACATAAATCAGAACATGTGCCCTTTGTATTCATGTATAAATATGTCATTTCTTGAAAACAAAAGGTATTTTGTGCATTATTAAATCCTGCGTTCTTATTGGGACACCCTATACAATGAAAACAGTCCCACTTAATTTACATTCTGTTTATTTCATGAATTAATTGATTTATTTATTCATTTATTTATACTGGCGACGTTAAGGACATAAGGTCACCAATAAAAAGTACAGGCTATCAGCCGAATCCCAGCACAAATCCACCACGAATCCGCCGCAACCCACCACGAATCCGCCGCAACCCATCACGAATCCATCGCAACCCACCACGAATCCGCCGCATCCCAGCACAAATCCACCACGAATCCGCCGCAACCCATCACGAATCAGCCGCAACCCACCACGAATCCACCTCAACCCACCACGAATCCGCCGCAACCCACCACGAATCCGCCGCAACCCACCACGAATCCACCGCATCCCACCACGAATCCACCGCAACCCACCACGAATCCGCCGCAACCCACCACGAATCCGCCGCAACCCACCACGAATCCGCCGCAACCCACCACGAATCCGCTGTAACCCACCACGAATCCGCTGTAACCCACCACGAATCAGCCGCAACCCACCAAGAATCCGCCGCGACTAGGGTTGCCATATGTCCTGAAAAAGCGGGATTGTCCTGAACTTTAGCTTTAAGAAAGATGTCCTGTCTTTGTAATAAAAAATTACTATATGAGTAAATGTGGAATTTTAAAATTTAAATAGGCTTATACTTTTATTACGTTATTATTATGGCACAGAAAAGGCTTTCAAACTGGTACCAGAAAGTTATCACATGAAGATGTCCTGAATTATTGTGTTTGTGATATGGCAACCCTCGCCGTAACCCACCACGAACCCTCCGCAAACCAACCACGAAACCGCTGCAACCCACCACGAATCAGCCGCAAATCATTTGCTGTAGCACAACAAGGAAATTCTGACGTCAAGTACCTAGTTGATACTGTTTGATTGTCCATCCCAAAACCCAATCACAAAATCCATTTGACATCTCTGAGCTACTTTATTTAAGCTCTCATCAAAGGAGACTACAAAAAAGTTTCTCTTCTTTACTTTACTTCTTTACAAATTCTTGACCTACTGTGCCATTTCTTGATTTGTCTTGATATTCTTGGCCTAGTTTTCGATTTCTGGACTTTTTCTTGACTTTCTTGACCTGTAGACACTCTGTATAGCCATGCAATTTAGGTGTTGCTGTGGTACACTTGCGCACTGCCTGCTTTGGGTAATCGCTGCTTAATGTGATCGCAGATAATGTCATCAATCAAGTAATGTTATCACTTTTATGAAGTCCCATACGGATTAATACTGACACATTGAAAAAATGCTGTTTATTGTGATCAAAGATTCGGATGACCAGTTTGAGGTGGTGATTTCACCAACTTTCTCTTTTAAGCAATAAAACATGTTTCACCACACAGTTAAGTTGCAGCTTTTGATTTATGGAGAAAATAGTGTTGACATGTAGTGATGGCTAGTGTAAAATGAAAATACTTGAACAGACAGGAATTAGATGTTTTACTACACAGTGTACCAAAAATACTCGTAACTTGTAACTGAGTATGGAGTATTAGTTATGGACTCCTAAAGGAGAGTAAAAACAATTTAAAACTTTGTTACTGGTTGAAAAAATAGTTGCAGTCTGTTACTGTAAGTGGTTCAATGATTCACAGTTACATATTATTTTATGAATAAATATTTTCTATTATGTTTTGTAGTGTATTATATTATGTATGAATAAATAACCTTAATTTAATTCCTTCGGCTATTGTTATTAATTGGTTAATATTATCAGATTAGCTGCTTCCCGAAGTGATCACAATAAGCAGCATGCACTGTATTTATCAGGTTGGTATGCTCTTATCTTGACAACAGGTGTTCTTAAGTGATCAATTATTTTCATATTTAAGTAACATTTTTACTGTCAGGTAAATCATCATCCTAGAAAAAGTATTTAATCTATGAACATGCCTTAAGTGCAGTGGAGGATTTTGAAAGTTTGAAAATAAGAGCTATTGGCAATGCAATGTGGAATGACATTCTCTTCATTTTTGGGTAGATTTCTAAGAAAAATCTACCTATTGCAATCGATACCATGTCATGACTTTCGAAAAATTCTTTCATATCTTTACGTTTCATGCCTCCCTAAGTACGAAACCACCGCCCGTTAAAAATAAAAATAGTGATATTTATTTATATAGGGCCTATCTTTACACGCTAGCGGCCGTAATTTTGAAGATATTTGAACCAAATTTTATTATGTTATTTCTAGGCCCAATAGTTCGGACAAGTTCGTTAATGAGCAAAATTGGCCCAAAGGGGAGAGGGGGTTGAAATTTTGAAAAATTTATATCTCGGCCCCTACGAAGTATAGAGGGAAACTTTGTTTGAATAAATTAGAGTACTCCCTATGAAGTTCACAGTGACACCAACGATTCGGGGATTTTGGGGGTACGAGTAGGGGTGGTTGGTGGGGGGGGGGGATGGAAATTTAAAATGTTTGAAACCACGTCTTATGGGGTATTATTGAAAAGCTCTTGATGAGTACTCTACAAATCAATAACTGGTTTCTCGATAGCTCTCATATAAGGTGAGATTTAGCACTTCGAAATCAATCTCAGCCTGTAGGCCTGCCTGAAGGGAATTTTACAATCAATTTACATAAAGATAATCTCATACACAATATGCACATATTGCACTAAGAGGCAAAACTTTTATTTGGGCAAAGGAAGTTATGTTTTTCACATCACATTTTTTTGGTTTTGTATTTAATTAAAGGGGTACGCCGTAGTGTAGTGGGTGAGGCACTGCGCTACAAACCGGAAGGTCGTGGGTTCAATTCCCGATGAGGTCGTTGGAGTTTTTCAATTGGCCTAATCCTTCTGGTGGCACTATGGCCCTGGGGTCGACTCAGCCTCCAACAGAAATCAGTACCAGGACCAATCCTGGGGATAAAGATGGCTGGTGTGTAAGGCTGAAAACCTTACCATCTTCATGTGCTGAATGTAAAAATCTTTGAGCCTCAACATTCTGAAACCCTCTGAACCTCCATGGCCTGTAATAGGAAACACTTTATTTTATTTTATTAAATTTGAATGTTTCTTCATTGGGTAATTATTTTTTTATTAATAAAAAAGTCTAATCAATATAAAAGAAAAAAGCAAGGGGTGGGTGGAAGGCCCCTTCGGCATCCCACTGGATCTGCCATTAGAGAGTATAAGGTTGTAAATATACAAGGGATGTCCACAAAGTACGTTTCCCTGGGTCCATTTACATACACAAAACACAATTTCAAGGAAATAGATATTGCAACAGACACAGTCAGTGTTCAGCTATTTTTCAACATATTCGGCACAGGAATTGATACAACCAACTTTTGAATACCTGTGGCATAGAAGTCTACAGCCTAAGATTTGAACCACTGTGTGACAACCATCTTCGCCTCTGTCATTATTTGTCATTTCGTGAGGTGAAGGAAAAAATGGAAATCACTGGGAAGAAATGACAGGGAATGACAGAGAAGAGGAGATGGTTCAAATCCCTGGCGGCAGGCTTGTATGACACAGGTATTACAACATTGGTCCCATGTTTCAATTTCAGTGGCAAATATGTTGAATAAAGCTGAATACTTGCTGTATCTGTTGGAATTTATTTGTCCACGAAATTGTGTTTTGTTTCTGTAAACAGCCCTAGGGAAACTTACTTTGTGGACGCACCTCGTAAAACATTGGAATATTGCCATGAAATCCATTAATGATAGCCTAGTGAAATCAATATCTCAATATGATACAGCTTACCTTCAATAATTAATCTGCCACTAGAGATAAGATTAGGGAAGAGTACATTTGATAATGTAATCAGTGTCAAGCTGAACAGCAGGTAAGAAATACAAGCCATTAGTTCTCTTTATACATATGTAATACCATAGGTAAAGGTAGTACTGTGTCCCACCTTGAAATCAATTCATTTCAAATACACAAACTTTTAAATATGTACAGTCGAGTACATGGAAACTTTTCGATACTTCAGGCTTTTTCTAGTGTTTTTATTCATTTCAAGTTGGCATTGAATCTCCATATCATCTGTCTTCCACAGCAGCCCTGGGAAGAGCCAATCTCTTGGGTTGAATTCAAGTCTGAATACACACATTAGCCTATGAACAACGCTCATACCTTAGTGAGCGGTGAAATGGGGGTGGAGTACAGAAACATTTCATTTGAGTGACTACAGTGCTCCACAATGAATGCCCACACCAGCCCGTGAATGAATCTGACTCGTATTGGTTTGTTGTCAAAAATCTGGCACTCAAACATTAACCTATGAGCACAGGTCGGTTTTCAGGTTCAGGGTAGAAGGAGTCAGGGAATATGGGAAACATTAAATAATGGAGAGTTAGCCTTTGCTGCATATCCGACAATGTGAAAAAGGATAGGAGCAGGGGTGGGGAGTGGGCCTGAATGAGCAAACACTTGTGCTTGAGATAACAAATATGTAAAATAGAAATATATACATTGGAAAGGCAATGCAAAATTAAAGACAAATGGATAAGAATAAGAAACAATTTAGCACTTGAAGTAATAAATAATACAAGACTGAGGGAAAAACTTAATGTAATAAGAGGAAGTCAGTCTTTTTGTTAGGGTATTCAGAGAATTGTAATTTTTAAAACAGATGCATCTTGATACCAGATTATTTATTTTTGCTTTCGTTTGTGACAATGTTCAAGTGAGAAAGAAACAGAGGCATCAGAGTAAAAAAAAAAAAAATGTGTCTAAAACTTTCAACAGTACTGAAATCATTTTATGATATCCAAAAATATAGATTTATAATCCTTTGAATGCCAGCAGGAATGTTGCATTGGAAATTAACACAGAAAAACTAAGTATATGGCCATGAAACATCAAAGTAATGCATTACAAAATATCAGAATAGCCGGCACATCATTTGAACAAGTGGAGAAATTCAAATATTTGGAAGCAATAATTACAGAAACAAATAACATTAAGATAGAAGTTTAGTGTTGACTAAAATCAGGAAATGCTTGTTTTTATGCAGTTCAAAAACTCTTTATCTTCCCGTCTTCTGTCCAGAAATCTAAAAATAAAAATTTTTAAGACAATTATCCTGCCGGTTGTATTATATGGATGTGAGACATGGTCGCTTACTCTTCGGGAAGAACATAATCTGAGAGTGTTTGAAAACAGGGTGCTTAGGAAAATATTTGGGCGTAGGAGTGATGAAAATCGGGTCTGGAGAAAACTGCATAACGACGAGCTTCATAACCTCTACTCGTCAAGGGTAATTAGATCATGGAGGATGAAATGGGCTGGACATACTGCATGCATAGGGGAGTGTATTCAACAGTACAAACCAGGCCACAGACAATCTTTGCGTAAATTCTGCAATCTTTGTAATCGATCACAAATATCGATATATCGGTAAATCTTAGACAGCCACAGAAACAGCAGAAAAAAAGCATGCTGCTAAGAAATAAAAAATACAGTACCGGTACACCAAAACACAATATTGTGATTTTAAGGCACATTTTCGTGCTCGTTTCTCACTTTACGGACAGAAGGGGCATATTTCGCGCTTATAGACACATTTCGCGGAATCGAGTCAATATCGCGATATTTCGTGGATTCAATTTGGTTCATATTGGTATTTTAAGCATATAAAAGCTAAATATAGCTAGGGGAGGTTGTTTTATAAAATTTCGCGCTTATCGTTGTTACCAAAAAATACGACCCCTACTTATAGCTGTAGGTGTTGTCGTTGGTACTATTGAACCATCCTATCAAACTTGGCAGTTCACATCAATATCTCGTGAACCAGTTGCGGCCTCTTCTTTATATGCTTATCCTATAAAGAAAAAAAAGGGTGCATGGAACGCCACGCGACAGAAGTAAAACTATATTTTTTTTTTCAATATTTGATTATTGGATTTTTTCAATTTTGCATTTTTGAACTTTTTAGTATTGGGTTTTTTGACTTTTTCAATTTTTTATTTTGGACTTTTTAATTTTGGATCTTTGAATTTTTAATTTTTGGATTTTTAAATTTTTTATTTTATTATTTATTAAATTTTGGATTTTTGGATGTTATAATTTTTAATTTTGTTTCTTTAAATTTTGGAAATTTTAATTTTTTAATTTTTTTAATTTTGGATTTTTGGATCTTTGAATTTTATAATTTTGGATTTTTAAAATTTAGATTCTTTGAATTTTTTATTTTTGGGATTTTTTAATTTTGTATTTTAGTTTTTTCAATTTTGAATTTTTAGATTTTTTCAATTTTCGATTTTTTAATTTTTAAATTTTGGAATTTATTATTTATTAAATTTTGGATTTTTGGATGTTATCATTTTTTATTTTGTTTTTGGGAATTAGTATTTTTTAATTTTGGATTTGCGCGGTAATGAACCTCCGGGTTCCATAAAATAGATAATATACCTTTAGATTGCTTAGGAATTGTCTATTGCCATTGAGGAAGTAAGGTCTGAAAAATTTCCTTTGATTACTCCTAATCATTGAGTTGATTGTTTTCTGTGCAGTACGCACTGAAACAAGTCGGTTTTAGTGTGACTGATTGTGACTCATTTCGTGACGGTTTTAGTGTGACTGATTTTCCAGATTTACCCTCTACCGCCACTAAAGAAGTTTTACTTCAAAAATTCATGCACTGAGTAAAAGCAATGTGTCAGCAGGAAGGATCTCAGCTCCTTTTTAAATATTTTACTATTTTCTAAAGCCTTGATAGTTGTAGGTTGATTATTAAATAACTTTATACCAGAATTGTAAACATTTGACTTCGAAATATTTGTTCTACTCTATTGGACATGCAAATTGTTCTTTTCTATATTGTTCTATTATCTTCTATGGTTAGGTTTAAGTTACATTCATGAATGTATTGCTTTATTTTCCCATTGTTTTTATTGATGATGATGATGAAGTGTGTTCGGCCCCTAGGCCGGTCCTGCTCTGGGATAGAGCCGTGGGAGCTAGACCCATGGCCTGACCGAGGGACACTAGGCCGGATGATACCACATAGGGTGGCCAGTTCCTTTCGCAGGACGGAAATGAGGACACAACACCCAGTCCTGACCCAGGACTGTAAAATCCCCGACCTGGCCGGGAATCGAACCTGGGTTGCCCAGGTGGCTGGCAGTCACCCTACCAACTCACCCACGTAATGTATTATTATTGAGGCAGATGCAATGTCGTTGGGATATTACATCAAGTCTAGTAAGGTGGTAAAAGTGAAATTTATTTATAACATAACTGTGTGTGGAGATTTTATACATAGAACTTCACTAAATTTATAAAACTGTCCTGGACAATAATATTGTTTTGAAAAATTCATTCTCATCTTTAATATAGTCCAACTGTCTGTGCAATCCGAGTACCCTCTTGTGGACGTTCTGCAGACTTCTTACTTAGATCATCTTCCATGGGTATGTTGCTAGATTCCGTTTTGTTTTTCCTATGAACTTAAGGTGACCATCTCTACAGCTGAATTGATATATGCTTGATTTTTTGAGGGGTTGTACTTGGTCAAGACTGGTGAACTTAAACATATTTCCTAGACTGTATCTGTTAATTGGAGCTCTTGTGTTATTGTGGTCTTTGAACATCTTTTTTTAATTTTCTATATGCCGTCAGATGTGTACTGATATTTTATACCCAGACATTAAGGAACTTGTTATTCTTGTGTTGAAGCAACATGGCCGTGCGACCTCTGCCACCCGACCTGATGGAAGTTGCTCTGAGAGACGTGAATGAGGATCCCAAGAGAACAGAGGAGGACCTCAAGTACATTAGAGAATGGCTTTCCAAGCAGCCTCATCTCATTTCTAGGACAGGTGAAGCACAGAGAGTGGCTTTCCAACAACTCTTATCTATATTAGGCTACACTATGATATTCTTAAGTCACTTGAGTTTTATTAAAATATGATAAAATCTTTATAGTGTAACATAGCATCTTATCTGATAAAAGATATGAGGAACGTCGATTCAAAACACGTTTAGTCCACAAATAATGATTTTTCAGGAATGACGAAAAACTGTTTGTGGCCAAACTATCAAACAAATTTGCAATATTTTTTTTCTGATCAGAATCAGTAATTAATATATGGTTAAATGTATTGGGTGTGTCAAATCATTCATTTCATTTACATCTTTTATTGATAGTTAAAGTTTAGAAAGTAATGGACTTAACACATTTTGACCCAACACTATAATAATAATCATTTAAAAAGATGAAAGTTAGTATTTTATTTAAGAATTACAATCACATCTGATCACACTAATACAAAGTGAACTATTGCCGAAGTACCAAACTGTCATAATTTAAACAATTTCTGTTTTAAGCTTGTTAAATCATGCAAAATCCATGCTCCTCTTCTTTTATTATTGACCGCTAATGGCTAATGGCATCTGTTTCAGCACCTGGTGAATGCTGCTTTCATTAGAAGAACACCTGCAACAATAGATGTTGTAAAGTTCAAAGCACCGCCTGTTTCGCACGTGATTGCATCTAAAATGTGGACTCAACGTAATTTGCACCAAACCAAGTTTTGGACTGAACGCATTTTGCATCGAACCCCATATTTCAGGCTCAATTTTAACGGGGAAAGATTGCGAATTGAAACAAAAACATTATGTAGTATCATGCAGAACACCTCAGAGAATGCAAATCTGCAAAAAAACTACATTACGATCGGAGGTGCACCTCAAAGCTGGATTTTTAATTTTAGCTTTCATTCGCGAGTTATGAGTGAAAAACTGGCAGAAAATATTAAATGTGCTATCGAAGCATCAGTTTTCGGTAATACATTTAAATTGTCAAATCAATTACAGGTGGCTTTGCCATTTTTTGTCATAACTTTTAAATTAAAGCATTGCGATTTTTTCAATATATCACATGGAATTATCAATTCTTTCCATTTTGTGAGCTCACCCTGGTCGATCTGTTTGTTTATAATGCCAAATACAATAGAGGCGCAATACAATTGCACAGTAAATGGTATATTACTGTGCAATTGTATGTAACTTTTACATACAAACAAAATAATACAATAACCGCATTGTATTATTACATGGTTTATTATGTATAGAATAGAACTGAATAGAATAGAATAGAATGTATAGAACGAAAAACTTATTTCAAGAACGAAATAATACAATAGACATTGTAAAGTTCAACGCATCACCTGTTTCACACGTGATCGCATCTAAAATGTGGACTCAACGTAATTTGCACCAAACCAAGTTTTGGACTGAACGCGTTTTGCATCGAACCCCATATTTCAGGCTCAATTTTAACGGGGAAAGATTGCGAATTGAAACAAAAACGTTATGTAGTATCATGCAGAACACCTCAGAGAATGCGAGTCCACAAAAAACTACATTATGATCCAAAGTGGACTTAACGCGTTTTGAACCGACACTCCTCATATGGTCATCATCATACCTTTGATCAGACCTGTGACTAGGAAGAAATAAAATGGTTGTCAGTAACCCCTAACCAGCATTGTGAGTCCCTGGGACTCTAGTAAAACTGAAGTGTTTAATAGCTTCCATGTTTATCCACCATCATTTTGTGATCAAGGCAAATGTCTCAACAAAGAACCTGAGAATCTGTGAGACTTTGTGGCACTTCAATTTTTGTGTAAAAATGCACAGCCCATACACTTGTCAATGACACATGATTATTACTTGATCAATGTAAGTAACATGTACACAATTTCTAATTGTAGATTCACAATGGCTGACATCATTTCTGCGAGGCTGCAAATTCTCTCTGGAGCGCACAAAGGAGAAATTGGAAATGTTTTACACATTGAGAACTGCTGTTCCAGAATTCTTCAAGAACCGAGATCCATTGCTTCCTGAGTTGCAGCACATTTTCAAGCTTGGGTAAGAGGCCTTAATGTTTCTCGGGATCTAGCCCCAATACTGTGTCATATCCTAAAACAAGCAAAACATCAAAATCTGTCCAGCTCAGTTGATAGATCATCGGGATGGAAAGCCAAATATCTTGTGCATTAGTGACAGTCACTTGTGTCCCGGTGTGAAAAGGTGCTAAGTCCCAGTGTGAAGGAGTTTTTCTCATTCACAGTATGAATACATATCTTCGTCTTGCAGACACTGATATACAATTCCCAGCATTCACCATGAACTGTAAAAATGCAAATGACAGGAAATTCAAATTAACCTATTAGCACCCAGCATTTTACATGGTGAAATGAATCTGACGGCTTGATGAACTGTGACCATACAAGTGGCTGCAAAGAGAGAACGTACATGTTCTTGAGGTCTAAGGTATCACTAACTTCTGACCAGGGTTAGTGACAGTCAGAGCGTTGCGGGTTTGAACCTCTGGTCAATACAGTGCTAATGTGCCTATGACAAAGGATAGGGAGGGCCCAGATAAAATAAACAGTGTATGGCAAGTGTGGATACTGATGGAGTGCATTAGCTCTGCACTGGCAAAAGAAACCATTACATTAAAAACTACTTTTTGGTTGTCTTTCCATTTTATTTCATATGGATAATAATTATATGTCATAAAGTAATAGACAGTAAATCATAGAATAAGGGAATATTCCATCTGGCGTTATGAAGTGAACTCTGGCTGAGCTCAGTTGGTAGAGCAGTGGCACAGATACCCAAAGGTCCCGGGTTCAAATCCCAGTGTCAGAGGAATACATTGCTTCATCTGGTTAGACTGAGAAGTGTACACAATATTGGAAAGATGTGTATTCCTGAATAATATGATGCTACCTCCCACTTCAGCACACTCCCATAATTACATTAGTTTACATTTTATTCATAGATACCAATATAACGAAAGGTCTGGGATTTATGTAGGAATTCAGATTTTGACTTAAGGATACATGACGATAGGTTTTGTAACTTAGTTTCACAACTGTTTTCTTACTTGAATGTGCAAGCACTAGATTTACTGGCGACGAGTTACGACACTATACAGCTTCAGCCGATTCTAACTTTTCACAAAACTATAATAGTAATTTCGAGATTATAAGCTAATTTAGGTTGTTTGCATTTTGCAAAATGAAGTGAGGTAGTGAGGAAACCGTGAAATGCCTGGATTCATGGGTGTATGGGATTTCAGCAACTTGAACTTTAGAAATAAGATGAAACGTGCGGTTGAACTGGAATTAGTTTTGAAGAAAATGAGTGTAAACCGTCTTCGAGGAATACATGACAAGTGACTGTGTTATTTTTTCATACCTTTGTTGTGTTCAGGCTTGTGCGTCATATTATATTCAACTGATAATATAAAATAATAATAATGGTATTGCTTAATTCACATAGAAAGTGTTGCTACAAACTTGAACAACGTGCTTAATTTAGTCGTACATCAATTACATTACTTACTTTTTATGTTTTGAAGAAACTACATTAATACTCGGAAGAAGATGACAAGCAAGAGCCTGGAGGGGTTGTGCGTCCAACTGCCAATCAAAAACCATCATGCCACGTGGTTTTGTTTACATCTACTTTATTCTTTAGTTGGAACTAGTATAATTGCTTTCATGAAATCACTTTGCCCACTGATCCTTTTTTTACAAAAGGCAGGCAATATTCAACTCGCTTGAGATGAAGAACAGGACTGTGTTACAGGTGCTTGGTGCCTCTTCCGGAACCTGACGAACATGGCAGACGAGTCATGCTCATGAGGAACGGGTTGGTCGACTTGGATAAGGTAAAGGTAGAGGACATCATCAAGACGAACCTCATGATAATGGACCTCTTACTCAAGGACGACGACAGAGCTGTCATCTGTGGAACTGTGTCACTAATGGATATGTCAGGATCTAAACTCTCCGACCTAGGTCACTTTTCCCCATCATTAATGAAAAAGATGAGCACCATTTTTCAGGTACCTTAACATTGAGTGTAATAATTTAAGGAATTAGAGATTATGACAGTTATTAATCTACATATTTTTTAAATTACTTCTGCACATGAAACTAAATTATATTACTAAGGTTGTGTGTGACTTGAGGCTTTCCCGGTTTGAGAATGTATTGTTGTTTCTGGGCTTCCAGCCAGGTGAGTTGGAGGTTTGGTTCCAAGCTTTCAGCAGCTATCTCCGCTGCCATCTTCTGGGAAAAGTGGCAACTCTCACTCCCCAATAAATTATTGGTCCTCATAAGAGGCATTTTCACATCCAACAATATTATTATAATAAAACTTTGAAGGTACTCCCGACAAATACAATGTAGAAACAGTTCTCGGGTTTCCAGTCGGGTAGAAAGAGAATTAAATTCTGAGCTTTCAGCGACTGTCTGCGTCTTCACCTTAAGAGAGGTGAGATCCAGAGGTTATGGTGGTAAGACTAGTCAGATGCAGTCGTGGATCCTGATTGGTCGGTGGAAGTAAACTGTCTCTGCCTCTGTGATTGGAGCAGAGAAATAGCAGGTTGCCAGGAAGCGACCAATTGGGACCCTCCGTCTCTATTGATGTTATTGGGGTTCAGTCTGATGTGAAAGGCTTCTTTGATGAAACGGTCCCAAAAGCCCGTGGGAGAAGCCAGCACCGCTCAGAAGCTCAGAATTTAATTCTCTTACTACGTGACTGGAAACCCGAGAACAGTTTCTACAACATTATTATACTCTATTTTTCCTTCCTGACCAATCAGAACTCTCCATTTAATGATTCCATTTTCTAATTTTCCTATTGCCCCACCACCCGTTCTAGCATATCCAGTCTTTTCCTATATAAGAAACAGTTTATTCCCAATCCTGCTCACTTCTCCCAGAAGATGGCAGCAGAGATAGCAGCCGAAAGCTTGGAACAAACATCCAACTCATTCGGTCGGAAGCTTGAGAAACAATAATATAAATATGGAGGTTATAAGATCATTTCTCTTCACTCATACCCAACTAGAAATGCTCATCTGCTGGAACTCCCCACACACAGACTGTCCAAGACTGCTACAAGTTTATATTATGTGGGTATTAGACTCATCAGTGCACTTCCTGAAAGAATTGTAAATGCATCTTTTAATTATTTTAGAACAAAATGGAAAAAATATGCTTCTTTACAATCCTTTGTATAATCTTGAAGAGTTTTTTTATTTTTTTATTTTTTTTTTTAAATTTAGACTTTAGCATTATTTTAAGCTAGTTCATGTAGGCATATAATATGTATATTGCATACTTGTCAATATTTATGTTACCTGATAACTTAATTAAATCATATAATTCACAATTGGCTTTTTAGTTTATTTATTTATTTGGAGAGTTGAATAGTGTAATAATATATTGCAATCAGTCCACAGTATTCCATACCCAGAATGTCATCTAGAGGATTACACTGATAGTTTTGTATCTGAGTTTTTATTAACTGAAGCATACAGTCCAATCTCCGGTACAATACAATACTGACTTTCCAGTTGCACATACAGGGGTATTTATACTAACATGACAAACTCTGGAATAATCTAGAACTTAATAGAACTTAATGTTGTCAAACTGGTGTAATTATACAAGAGAATGTTGTAATTGAGCAATGAGGCTGTTATATTCTCAACAAAATAAATAAATACCGGTACCCAAATTCCATTATATGTTTTTATATATGTTTATTTCTCCATTGATCATTTTATATGATATGGGACATGTCTGACTCTTACAGAACTATATTTATTTTTAAGTACATAATATGTAGGCCTATTATTTCTTTAGTAATTATGATTACAATACTAGTTTTCTGGGGGCTCCCACTTTTCCCTAACAGAGTTTCTGAAGTGAAATTGCAATATTTTCATGTTGTAGAAAAATACTGATAATATTACCTATGAGTTAAAAACTAGTGTTCAGAATTACTATCCTATTTTATTCAGTTAAAACGTAATTTATATACCTAACATTATATACCTAACATTACTCAGTGCCAATATATATGTAACAAGCTAAAGGAATATCTATTGTATGGAACCCGAAGGTTCATTGCCGAGCTTACATGAGCCCGCCATTTAACCCTATTCTGTGCTAACTCCATCCAACCATCCCTTGCAAATCCTACCTTCCTTAAATCTATTTTAATATTTTCCTCCCACCTATGTCTAAGTCTTTCCTCCCTTGCATGCAACATATCCAGGCCATTTCATCCTCTGTGATTTAATTATCTTTATTACATTCAGTGAAGAGTACAGGTTATGAAACTTGTCAATATGCAGTTTTCCCCAGTCCCCATTTTCATCTCTCTTAGGTCTGAATATTTTCCTAAGTACCCTGTTTTCGAACACTCAGATTATACAATAAAACAAAATGAAGCAATTTGTATACAGTAGAGCATGTCAATAAGTTAAAATCAATCAGAAATAAAAACACTTGTTGCTCCACTTACATAATATTAGGCAGGACCGGTTTCAAGGAAGATCAGCTTCCTTATCCTCAGCTGGATGTCGACTGGTGTGGTGCTGGGAGATCCAAGTCTGTAGTTGGCGCTGTGCTGCCATCTGTCTTCCCCAGGATCAAACTAAAAATCTCGTCGGCCAATGGTATATCAAAATTCATAGCCCTGTCTTTATTTTTTAAAATGAAAATCTTCTCCCATGTCATTAATTCTAAAGGTCTTTTAACATGTTTTAACAATTTTATGTTGTTATTAATGTGATGGTCACATGTATATGCATGAAAAGCTATGGCCGATTTTTCCGTGTGCATCAATCTGACGTTGTTCAAATGTTCTTTCATTCTAGCTTCAAGGTTTCTTCTGGTTTGTCCGATATATATACTGTGGCAATACAGTATTGGTTACCAGAGCATTTCCACACATTTTTAAATATTGGTACAGATACGTGGACGACATTTTTGCGATTGTCCCACGGAAATTCTTGAATGACTCAATAAAATTGTTGAATTTACAAGACCAGGCCATCCAATTCACGATGGAAACAGAACAAAACAATAGCTTACCATTTCTGGATCTGAAGATTATGAGGAACGAGGGGAGATTGGATTTCGGAATTTACAGGAAAGACACGCACGTTGACAACTACATTAAATATAATGTTTACAACCCAAGATCACACCAGTTCGCTATATTTCACAGCTTAATACACAGACTGATATATATCCCATTATCAGAAGTGGAATATAGGAAAGAATATATACATATAAAGAAGGTCGCTGTGCAGAATGGCTTCAATATGGAATTCATCGATAAGATGATTTCTAAACATAGAAAAAGAAAAATGATCAGAGACAATTGCACCTTAGCAAGCAATGATAATGAGAAGCTGATATATAGGAAATTCACCTTCCACCCGAAAGTATTTTACAGGTTTGAGAAAGTATTCAAGGACGTGAATATAAAACTGGCTCCACAAAATAAATTCAACCTTAGGAACCTACTTAACCACCCATTAAGAAATAGTGTTCCCAAACTCAAATTATCAGGCATTTACCAAGTTGACTGTAAAGATTGCCACAGTATATATATCGGACAAACCAGAAGAAACCTTGAAGCTAGAATGAAAGAACATTTGAACAACGTCAGATTGATGCACACGGAAAAATCGGCCATAGCTTTTCATGCATATACATGTGACCATCACATTAATAACAACATAAAATTGTTAAAACATGTTAAAAGACCTTTAGAATTAATGACATGGGAGAAGATTTTCATTTTAAAAAATAAAGACAGGGCTATGAATTTTGATATACCATTGGCCGACGAGATTTTTAGTTTGATCCTGGGGAAGACAGATGGCAGCACAGCGCCAACTACAGACTTGGATCTCCCAGCACCACACCAGTCGACATCCAGCTGAGGATAAGGAAGCTGATCTTCCTTGAAACCGGTCCTGCCTAATATTATGTAAGTGGAGCAACAAGTGTTTTTATTTCTGATTGATTTTAACTCAGATTATGTTCTTCCCAAAGAGTAAGGGACCATGTCTCACATCCATATAATACAACCAACAGGATAAACTGTATTATAAATTTTTATTTTTAGATTTCTAGATAGAAGACAGAAAAGCTTCTGAATTGCATAAAAACAAGCATTTCCTGATTTCAGCCAGCACTTAACATTTTGCTTAACATTATTTGTATTTGTTAATTCTTACTCCCAGATATTTGAATTTCTCCACTTGTTTGAATGCTTTATCCGGTATTATAATATTTTGTATTACATTGTTTTGATGTTTCATGACCATATACTTTCTTCTTCTATATTGATTTCCGATCCAACATCCCTGCAGGCATCGGAAAAACTTTCTTCATTTCTCCCAGTTGTGTTTATATCGTCACTCAAGAGACAGAAGTCACCTTTATAAGCTAATATTTGTTGATTGTCATTTAATTCAAGGCCTACCTTGTTTTCATGAACTTTCCTAATGGCATATTCCAAAGTGGCTTAGCACTGTCTTTGTGTTGCAGGATGGTTACCCTATACGTCCCAAAGCTATGCACCATTTCAATATCAATGCAGCTTTCACAGCCATGTACAACATGATGAAACCATTCTTCAAAGACAAAATGCAAAGAAGAGTAAGTATAACGTTAGAGCTTGGTCACTTGTGACGGTCACCTGCACAGAAGCATTGGTTTAAATGAGAGCGTTCACACTGGGTCACCGCAGTGATCCACCCAAACACAAGTGACGCTGCAGTGTCTACTCTGAACACATGTGATGGTCACTTGTGATGGTCACTTGTTACTGGTCACCAGTGAAGAAGCATTGGTTTAAATGGGAGTGTTCATACTGGGTCACAATTGACAGTCACCACATTTTATGATTGCCAACAAAGCTAGTTGTATATACATAATTCAGTTTATAATCGAGCTCAGTGAAATTAGTTATCCAGCCATGAGTTTAGATTTGATTAATACTGAAGATTTTATAAGTGAAGTGGAATGTCGTCCTGCCATTTGGGATGTCAAAAGCGATAATGAATTGTTTTATTATGTAGCTACTATTGGCAATAGTAGCAGTGTCCGTCACAAGTGACCTAGGTGTGTTCACTGCAAAAACCGGTGTCCATCACAAGTGACCCAGTGTGAAAAGGCCCTTATGCAGGTACAGTAGAATTCCGCTATTCCGAATCCCATTATTCCGTAAATCCACCTATTCTGAACAGAGTTAAGAAAAAATACAGATTTAAGAAAATTTAAAACAGGTGAAATTAAAAAGATGTTCGTGAACAAACGTTCATTTATTGTTATACATAGACGTTAAATAGAGACATACATAGAGCCTAAGCTTGATGAGAACGCCTGAAACCAAATTGGAATGAAAGCTGATTACTTACAGCGCATGTCGGCTCCATTTATACGTGTTGATAAATTTCATATTGTTTTTCTCCTATGAGGGATTTGTATGTAGTGTATAAAATAATTCCACCTATTCCCTCGTATGAAATGTTCTGTTAAAATATCAGCTCAATAGCTTTGTCATCTAAAATTTATACTTGTCAATGTTGTAAGACATAACTAAAATTTTATAAATTGACAGATATAAAATTTTAGTTATATCCTATAACATTGACAAGTATAAATTTTAGATGACAAAGCTATTGAGCTGTTATTTTAACAGAACATTTTATACGAGGGATTAGGTGAAATTATTTTATACACTACATCCATTTATACAATTCCCAGCACTTAATTTATGCCTTAACAAGTCAATACGTTGATATTATTCAAGAAATCTGCCTATTCCGAATTCCCGCTAAACCGAACTTTTTACAATGGAAACTGTGCAAAACACTTTCAGTGCTCAATGTCACATAAGTGTACAGGAACAAGTTTGTTTAGAAGATGTCATTGCCATCATTTAGACCATCCCTTGGAGATAACCCATATTTACCCTCATTTTACAATTGTTACAAGTTCACTGAAGTAGAGTCTGCGCCACATTTTACAATTAATCTTTACAACACCTTGTATATGATTATGGTATTTCTGGTGATATTTACCATTTTTAGTTTACTTTGAACCTTTAGACACACCTGACTTTCATGACTCTGTTTCCAAGGTAAAAAAGTGTGTCATATGGTCAGAAAAATACAGTAACTACTAAGGCTTTCATGGCCGGCGTTCAACGAGATTTCTATTTCCGGGCTCTATGGCTGTGGTCTGTGCATTGTTTCTGCTAATGTTTTACCATGAACTACATCTGACATCTTCAGAGCTGGAGAGGTCAACCACCCAGCTATAACCAGCTCTGAAGATACAAGATGTAGTTCATGACGAATTGTTAGCAGTAACAATAGACAGACCACGGCCATACAGCCCGGAAATGGAAATCTCACTCTGTACGTTTGTTTGTCCTCATTGATAATGTGTTCTGCAAATTGTATTGTCATAATTTGCCTTTTAAAACAAGGTAAGAGGACAAAATAATACTAATAAAACTATTAACATTATTATAAATTAAATTATTAAAATTGTTAAATTTAAAACTTAATAATAAGTTTTTTTTAATAAAAATGTTATCCTGGTCATTATTATTTGAATGTTTGTATATAATATTATTATTGTTTGTTTTCAGATTCACGTCCACCAGAACATAGAATCTGTCTGTGAGATTGTGCCGAAACGACTTTTACCTCAAGAGTATGGAGGAGATTTAGGACCTCTACAAACATATATAGGTACCAGTATAGCCAATACAATTTATTACAAACACAAATTTTTCATTCCTTGTTATTTATATCTGACTATTCCATTCATACGCCCCGTGTTTGATATTGACCAATAACATTTAAGAATTTCTCGGATATAGATCAATCATGATCGTTTATCTTATAATATCCTTCCTTGGATTGCAGGGATGAAATTTTTTCTGATAAAACATCAGCTAATTACTAGACATGTAAGACTTCAACTGCAGTGATTAATACATCACATTCTGCCAGTGACCAGTATGAAAACACATTACTTTATACAACATAACTTGTTTGGAAATAGAAATAATATAAATGTCCATTGATTAAAAACACAATTTCGATTTGGTGCAAGCCAGTTTGTGTTTTTTTTATAACGTTTTGATGTAAACAACTACCATGATGCCCACCATCTTTTGATGCGTGCCATTGGTAGCATTGTGAACTCGGATTGATTCATCAAATCGATTTGAGGACTGTTCATTCATTTAATAGGCCTATGCCATGATCTTATGGCTGACAGAATATATTGACAACAAAGTAAGAAAATAATTAATATTTTCAAAATCCATTACAGTTTATTCATGGAATAGTCTTAATAAATCCTGCTCAAGATTATGAGTTTCATCAGATAAATTTTCTCAAACTTCGTTCCTTGCAAATATATTGATAAACTCATAATCTCTCATGGGTTTACCTATGATAAACTTATACAATCAACTACAGCTTGTATGTTTGTAACAGCCTATACAAGCATTAACACTTATCTGGGCAAGCGGAATCCGCTGGATTCATTTGCCAGTATTTTGCACATAACTAGTCTAGGTATGTTAATGATATGTATGAAATTTCATGACTTTGTTTCTTTCAGTGTTATATCTAGGGACCGGATTTTTAGGTTTTTAAAAACACTGTTTTAGGTTTTTCATTACGTGAAATAGTTTTTTTTAGGTTTTTCCCCCAAAATATCATTTTTGGGTAGTTGGTTTAATGAATTTGAATGTGCTACCCACTGCCATAATAACCTCGATTTCATTTGTTTCGGCATAATTAACACGTCTTTTTAAAATTCACAATGTGATCACTAAGTATGAATAACAGGGCAGTAATAAAGGTAAACAAGGGCTATAAAACACAGAAATCTATATCCTTCTCCATACACGGCAACAATGGTTGTTCGTACGAATATTTCAAAAGGAATACGCCGGTACTCTTACACTTCCTCTCTAGATACTGTCCATCCTAGACGACAATGGGCTGAACGAAACGCTGGTGGTATTAATTTCAACCCGACAAAAATTATTGTCTCTCCGCAAAATATCGATTTCTTAAATGACAAACAAAAAAGACAAAAAAGGAGCCTAAATTAGATATTTTAGATTTCATATCCCGTTTAGGTATATTTAGGTTTTTATAACCAATTTAGGTATTTTTAGGTACTACAGAATTAATGTGGGTGAATCCTATGTACGTGATTTGAAAAAGTGTATGAGCGCTTTTTGTTTTGGAAGTAAGGAAAAAAATAGGTAAAAACCTAAGAATCCGGTCCCTAGTTATATCTATAATAATAAGTGGAAGTGTTTGTCTGTCTTCCTGTGCGCGATGCCCAGCAAAATTTACTGCATGCAGAGATCTGAAATTTTAAATGTAGATGGACTGAAGGGTGGCCGAATGCACCTCGAAGCCGGATTTTTAATTTTAGCTTTCATTTGCGATTTATGAGTGAAAAACTGGGAGAAAACATTAATTTTTTTGTGCTATCAAAGAATCAGTTTTTGGTAATAAATTTCAATTGTCAAATCAATTTCAGGTGGCTTTGCCATTTTTTGTCATGAGTTTAAAATAAAAGCAGCGCGATTTTTTCAATATATCGCATGGGATTATCAATCGTTTCCATTATGCGAGCTCACTCTGGTCGATTTGTTTGTTTATAATGCCAAATACAATAGAGGCGCTTTCTAATCATGGAGTGTACTTCAAAGATGGATTTTTAGCTGTTTCATTATAATTAATAATTAATCATTTAGTTTATGGACAAGTGGAGTCCCTCGGACTCTCATGTATTTCAGTAACTTTTTATGTATATTTAGCTTGTATTTACATTTCTACTACTAGAAGTTTATTAGGACTAAACTATTTAACTCATAATGAAATGTTGCATGAAAAATGTAATGTTCTTCAGAAACTGTCAAAACCAAAGGAGCTGCACAAATGCCTTTGCCACCAGTATCTGATTTTTTTTTTTTTCTTGTATTTCCTGAGTAATGAAATACTCAAATCTACCTTCAGATCATTGGGTATCAAAAGGAGAAGTCTGAAGATATTTTTGAGAGCATTTGTGGTCATTACTTTAGTGAAAAGAAGGAAATGATGCCTAGAGAAAAGATTCAAGATGAATCACTGGCTTTGTTTGACAAATCGATAAGACCAGTGTTGAATGCAGTGACAGATTTTTTCAAGAAATCAACACTGCAATTGCACATGGGAAGTATGCAGTTGTTTTGTGTTCTTGAGCTCAAGAAACTGATCAGAAGACAAACTTTCACAGTTGATACAGAATTTAGCCATGAACTACAAGGGAGAATCAAATGAAAACTGCAATTAATTTTTTTCCACTATCCTACTGCTGGAAGAATGCTTGCTTGCCATTATTTTTCCACATAGTCCCCTCCCAGTTCAATGCACTTTCACCATCGGATAGGAAATGCTTTGATAACACATGAGAAAAATTATTTTGGTTGAAGCTGTAGCCACTCGCGCATCGTGCAAGTCTTCATCAGACTTGAACTTCTGCCCTCCAAAGTGCTCCTTTAATGGACTAAAGATGTTGAAATCTGATGGTGACAAATCTGGCGAGTATGGCGGATGTGAGAGGCACTTGAAGCGAATGTCATTGATGGTTTTCATGGTTGCACGAGCAGAATGAGGACGGGCATTATCATGTTAAAGCAAAACACCTGCACTCAGTAATCCCCTTCGCTTCCACATCTTTGGTGGAGCACCTTGGAGGACAGAAGTTCAAGTCTGATTAAGACGTCCAATCGAAGGTGCACATGTGGCTACAGCATCAACCAAAATAATTTTTCTCACGCGGTATCGAAGCACTCCTATTCGAAGGCGTAAACGCATTGAACTGGGAGGGGCCCGTGGAAAAATAATGTACAAGCAAGCATTCTTCCTGCAGTAAAATATTGGAAGAAAATTAAATGGCATGTTTTCATTTGATTCTCCCTCGTATATGTGAACTTTCTGAGGATGATTTCCTTATATATTCCACAAATAAGAAGATATTCGCAAGCCTCCAAAGGTTCAACAGAAGGTTCTCTGGAATGGTCTTCTCTAAGATTCTTGAGTTTGTTGTTGAATATAAACTTTCAGATTGTTAAGTTAAACTTTAATTTATGCATCATGCAAAAGAAGTTTTTCAAAAGTCAGATTAATCAGGAGTTATCTTACGTCTATTATGAATCAAGCTCAGCTGTCTGGCATCAACCGAAAACAAATTAGTGAAAGGAAAGGAAATTGATTTTGATGAAAAACTTGACTCTCTGAGATGCATTGGAAATAATTTCAACTATTCAATCCTTGTAGAATAATATAAATTATTCTAAACAATTCTGTCTTTTGATATTTTTCAAGATTTTTCTTTAATTTTAGGAAATCAAGTTTTGAGCAAAGTCATTCAGGAAAATGCCTTTCGGGAGAATGAGTTTTTGGCAGAAAGGTTTCAACACTCTAGTTAACTTATGTAGCATTTTGTTAAAACACTTATAATAAGAGAGGTATTGTGATACCTTGGCTTCATGCTCTATTATGCTCCTCCGTGGCGCTACATCCCTGGAGGGACTTGGCCTACCACCCGACGGCTGCATCATCTCCCGTAGGCAGATGGCAGGATTGGGGGCATGTGGTTAGCATGCCGACACCCACGGCCGTTAATGGTGGTTTTCTGGTTCGGAGCCGCTACTTCTCTATCAAGTAGCTCCTCAATTTGGAATCACGAGGCTGAGTGCACCCCTACCAGACCTCCCTACCTCAGAAAAATCCGAGGAGGGACCGGGAATCGAACCCGACGCTAACCACAAGACCACGCCGGCGGACCATGCTCTATTATAGTCCCTTCTTTTTGGAGAAAGTGATGTAGTTAGAATATATTACGAGGGGGAGTCTGAAAATAACTTTCCTCTGGCGACTGTATACAGAGATGTGGATGAAAGACAATAAATATTATGAGACATTAAAGATAAGAATTACCTTTATTTTTCAACATAATTACCATGTACATTAAGACATTTGTCATATTGCTTTAGAAGCTTCAAAAAGCCCTCCAGGAAAAAATCAGTGCTCTGCATATGGAAGAAGCGTCGAAATTGAAGGAGATGATTTGGAAAAAGTGGCTGGCCTTCTTCAATCTGGCATTCTTATGTTGGATGCAACGCGAGACCAAACTTGGCGACGGCAATGCAAAACCATATTGCAACTCTTGGTTGGGAGCGCCTAGCCCATCTGCCATACAGTCCTGATCTCGCACCCAGTGACTTCCATCTGTTTTCGGCAGAAGGCGCCAGAAGCAGAAGAAGACTCTCGGCGGAAGGCGAGCATTGCTGATGTCACACAAGCCGTTCTTCCGTATGCAGAGCCCTGATTTTTTCCTGTAGGGCTTTTTGAAGCTTCTAAAGCGATGTGACAAATGTCTCAATGTACAGAAAAGTAAAGGTACGTCTCATGTTTTTTCTCTTTCATCCACACCTCTGTACACAGTCGCCAGGGGAAACTTATTTTCGGACTCCCCTCATATTTATCAATTATTATTAGCTTAAGCAATCAGTTCAGTCATTCTTGGATTATATCATGCACACATTTATAAAACACTATTTTCATATTAGGAAGTACTGGTACCACATTATGCATGTTAGCATTTGGTTTTCTCTTTCAGATGAATGTTTTCAGAAACTGGTGGCAAACAGGTCTTGGTTTCTGGAAGATGAGAAATACCGTTCCGATGAGAAGAAGAGAATTGGTAAACCCAAGACTCAGGAAGATCTGTTTGGTCTTGAGGGTTCCTTTAGACGTCTCAATGTTGATTAGGGAAGTTGGATATAAGTCTCTGAAACAGGGTGCTACAAATTCTTTATTTAAAAAGAACTTGGACTCCCCAAGATGCCATAAGAGCTTTGTGATTCAATAAAATATTAATGTAGTATTTTCTAATAATTTTGCTTTAGTTTGTGCATAAATATTGATAATATTCTTGATACTCGAGTATTATCCAGATGTGGGGCAGCTGCTGGGTTTGATGAATGGGGTTCAAGTTTGAAATGTTTCTTGTTAATTATGGTTTACTTAATACAGTTAGGTCCAGCTCTGTAGTTGGGGGGAAAATGTGAAGGTAATACTCACCAAAAATTCAGTTAAGAAAATTCCAGATAGCCTTGAACTATATTTCTTCCAACTCGTCACATTTCCAGCACACTGTTTCTTCAGCCAATATCTTCCAGATCTGGGCCAAAACTTCACATAAGGTTCAGGCTTAAATTTTCCCAATGGCGATTGTTCTTTTATTTCTTTCTTTGTGAATGTCATTCAACACACGACAGTATTTTATTTCCTGTTGTTCTGGAGATGGAAAACTTCACACAAGTTGGATATGCTCCTCGTGACCTTAAAGCTAAAAGACTATATTTGCACTTGACTAAGAGGGAAATCCTGTTAGGATAGCTGCCTTAAATTAAGGGTGCCAGGACACAGCAAAATATAAATAATTCTAAGAACTACAGTAAAACCCCGATAATACATGCCCGTTTATTACACTATCCCGCGTTACACGCTCTTTTCATCCAGTCCCTTGACATTACTATACAAAACTATATAAAATCCACCTCTTAATATGCTTGTCATCCGTCTAATACACTCTTTTGTCTTCCAAAGATTCTAAAATATTGTGCTTTTAAGGATACTGAGAAATTATTTTCCAGACTTCTACATTTACTGTTAGCGCCCGCAGCACATTTACCGTTAGCGCCTCCAAGTTCAATAGAATGGAATGCAACTCTTGAGTAGCTGCAAGAGTATTCATAACATGGATTCAGTCCTCCACGGTCCTCCTTGCTGCCAGTTTTAAATCACATTGTGACTTGATCTTGTGTATAAGTGCGAAGTGATTTGTTAGTGCCAACATGAGTAAAGGAGTGAAATGGAAAGCTTTGTCGATATCAGAGAAATTAGAAATTCTTCATAAACATGATGGAAACACCAGTATGAATTAGAAACAGTTGGCGGAATCATTATGAATCCCTTCTTAGAACAATAGTGAAAAATCATGAAGCGGTTTACAAATTGTACTACAGTACTGCAGTATACTTGTTCTTACTTTTTTCTGAAAGGAAAGAATATAAAATACCCCTCAGCATAATTACTGTATTTAATCCTTCATTTGATTCAATAAATGTTTATTTTGATTCATATCTTGGTGGTAAAATTTTTAAAATCTTAAAATGACCCACTCTTGCTAATATGCAGTCCCGTGTAATACGCTAGGTTGAAGAGCATTTCCCTGTATATATTTTTATAAGATGATAATATTTTCCTAATTTTCAATATTTATATAATATTTTGTCGGCCGCGGTGGTCTAGAGGTAGCGTGCCCGCCTCTAGATCCGCAGGGCGCGGGATCAAACCCGGCCGCGGTCGATGGATTTTTCAGGACGTAAAAATCCTGGGCACGGAGTCCTCCGGGAGGGACTTTAAGCTGGGGGTCCCGTGTCGTAGATTTACGGCACGTAAAAGAACTCCAAGCCTAAATTAGAGCCTCTGGACAAAATTTCTCGGCACTTTCACGTCCAAGAAATACTTAATTTCCAGAGGGGGGTTGTGAGGCGATGGGCTTACCACCTGTCCCTCTACCCTCTCTCGGAAAATAAGCATATCAAAATTAGTATAGGTAATGAAACCTCCATTGGAGGCCCCTTCGCCCCACCTGGGGATCATAGGGTACCAGATACAGATATAATATTTTGATATTGATATCAATAAAGGACTGAATGGAAATGGTTATGAACAATATGGAGCGAGTCTTGAAGTATGTTCAAGGCCAATGTGGCTGAAGACAGGAGAGCAGATTTTGACCCCTTCTCCAGCGAAACCTAGGGCATACTCGTTAAATCTTGTTAACACTTGGACAGGTTTCTTGTTACTCAAGCACATAACAATAGCTAAGAAGTCACAGCAGAATTATTGTGAGATTTTCATGTATCAAGACCCCATTATTTCAGATAGAACTTTTTTCCTCCAAAATTACAGTAAAAGGGTTCTATCATTGAAAACTGTGAAATCAGTGAGTGTTACATTAAAATAATGGTTGTAAACAAACATACAAGGTGCATCCATAAAGTAAGTTTCCCTGGGG
This sequence comes from Ectobius pallidus, assembly GCA_964059195.1. NCBI lineage: Eukaryota > Metazoa > Arthropoda > Insecta > Blattodea > Ectobiidae > Ectobius > Ectobius pallidus. The sequence continues at coordinate 18,054,869 of CAXKWD010000001.1, forward strand.
CCGTTTACAGAAACACAATTTCATGGACAGCAAGTGTTCAGCTATTTTTCAACATATTTGCCACCGAAATTGAATGGAATTTGTCTTACCATGAAAGCAACTTTCGAACACCTGTGTCATACAAGTCTGCCGCCAGGGATTTGAACCACTGTGTGACAAACATCTCCTCCTCTCTGTCATTCTCTGTCATTCCCTGTCATTTCTTGAGGTGTAGGAAAAGATGGAAATCATTGGGAGCGAGGTCTGGGCTGTAGGGGGTATGTTTAAACACTCCTAGCAAGTCTCCTGCAGAAGTTCGGCTGGGAAGTGTTAAACATCCACCCTAAAGCCCAGACCTCGCTCCCAGTGATTTCCATCTTTTCCTACACCTCACGAAATGACAGAGAATGACAGAGAGGCAGAGATGTTTGTCCCACAGTGGTTCAATTCCCTGGCGGCAGACTTGTACGACACAGGTATTCAAAACTTGCTTCCACGGTATGACAAATATTTCAATTCCAGTGGTGAATATGTTGGAAAATAGCTGAGCACTTTCTGTTTGGTTAGGAATATATATATATATATATATACTTAAACTTATTTTATGGACGCACCTTGTATATATAGGACAAATGGGTAGGAATTTCACACAGTGCTACTAAGAACATGTATTAGAATTTAAACACAATAAAAATAGATCAACATATGCAAAATATCTAATTAATAATGGTTATCAAGTACAACCTACAGACAAAATGTTAACAGTACTACATACACTTAGGAAAATATGAAAAGTAGATACATATACAGATAAAAGAACAACATAATAAATGAAAAACCTGTTGAACACAATTATCTTTATGAACTTTATACTCAACTCTCTACCCTCCTCCAAACCAAGCACTCAATGGGACTGGATGTCTAAGTACGTCAGTCTCATGTTTCTGTTAACCCTTGCGCAGCAGCGCTGGTGCAAATTTGCTACCAACGACATTTGCTTCTTCTTTGTTGTCACATCCACGACCGTACCACATTATCACTTTAGCTATTCTTCTATTGATTCTTAAATGTGCCTTCAGTACCGATTCTGACTTCATGGTGCAAAGTTGTGTTTAGGCCTACTATAATCAAGTTTTATTACGACAAAGGAATTTGGAGCAAATTCGCACCCACTGCTGGTCATGTAAGTAAAATTGCATTATTTCTATGTACCGTACTTAGTTTTTATAGTGAAACAAAGTGTTTTACAAATCCCAAGGCTCTGGGTTTGATTTCAGGCTGGAGGGAGGAAGTTTTCTTTAACTTTGATTATCCTCATCTCCCTTATGTCTGGCCTCACACTGCAGCACCATTTGTTGTAACATCAGCGGCAGCGCAGTGCAATTTTGCTACCAGTTGTTATTTCACTCCTAAAGTGAAGAAAAACAATGAGAATATTATAGGAGAAAAATTCCTGTGACACTAGGACCTTTGGCTATCCGTGCCAATGCTCTACCAACTGCTCTGGTGCTGTGAAGTGAACTCTGGCTTAGCTCAGTTGGTAGAACATTGGCACGGATAGCCAAAGGTCCTGCGTTCAAGTCCCAGTGTCAAAGGAATTTTTATCCTATAATATTCTCATGTAGTGTCCAACACAGACAATAATCTGTGGTTCATGAATGCATATACAGTACAGTCCCGCTATTCCGAACAGAGTTCAGAAAAAATATCGATTTTTTAAACTTAAAAACAGGAGAAATTAAAGAGACGTTCGTAAAAAAAACGTACATTTATTGTTAAACAAAGAAGTTAAATAGAGACATACATAGAGTCTAAGCTTGATGAGAACGCCTGAAACCAAATTGGAATGAAATCTGGCACTTAATTTACGGCTTAATAAGTCAATACATTGATATTATTCATGAAATCCACCTATTCTGAATAACTGAATTAGTTCGGAATAGCGGGACTCTTCTGTATATCCATCTTTCTCTTGAAAAAAACAAACTGAAAGAGAAGAAAATTACGAAACATCTGCTTATTTTAACATTATTAAAATAACTACACTGTTTTATTATAGACTTAACCGTAGTTTTGCAGCACATATATGTTGCTATTAAATATTGTACACCCAACTGTGGATCATTGTGTTATATTATTGTACTGTCATGTATATATTTTATATTCCTGGTAAAGCATATATGTGAATGGTTTATACTTAAAATATTAAGTACATTTGTTTAAGTTTGAGAGAAGTTTAGCAAAAAAATAAGAACTGGTAACAAAATCGCATCACACCGTGCTGCTGCTGGTGTGACAAAAATTGGCGCTGCTGAGCGAGGGTTAAGAAACATACTATGGACTCTATCATTTTATTCCCAAATACACGCTATTATAACTTATTTTTTCAGGCTAACTTCTCTTATCAAAATTATAGGACTCATAATTTCATAATTTTGGATGGAAAATTAGCAATGTTCCTATTCGATTATATCGAATACAATTGGATGGAAAATATAGGATGAAAAAGTTGTGTGAAATGGCAGTCATGGATGTCATATGAACCAATTTGATGGTCTGTAGAAATCTGGACCAAGAATATGATCATGGGACAGCAGCGTTAGGCTTATATTTTAACAAAATTCCCATAACTCAATAAGTTTTTAAGACACTGAGATGAAATTTTTCATTTGTTTCATACATGCTGTGAACAAGATGAATCTTACTCCAATTTTTTTGTGATTTGTTTAAAACTGTTTATAAATTAATTTTCACTAAGCCCAGTCCTTAAAGTACTTACATGTTGTGAATTGCCATTCAGTTATTATCTCATATGACATGTGAATTGGTTAAACAATTTAATATTGTACTGTTGCCATGGTACCTCAATGGTAGAGTAGCAGCACAGAGAGCCAAAGATCAGGGTTAAAATCCCGGCTATGCCATTGAATGTTTCAGTCTGATTCTACCTTTCCACCTTAAATTATCATATTATAAAATTGAAAATATGAATAATGTAGGTAATTTGTTCACATGACATTCAGGAATAAATATGAAATAATAATGACTACTCAGTAATAGCCACTTCTCTGATATGATAATGGTTACACTCATAGTGTATACTCAGCATATTAAATTACTAGCTGAATGACTCATTTCTTGCTTATAAATAAAGTGAATTTCACTCATTTTTATGCTGAAACCTGTGGCATGCCCCTTAAAGTTGTTTACAGCTACTTGAAGTTAATGTTACAGAGACAAATTAGCTTCGTCCAGTGCTGGAAGATGTTCTTCTATTAATTCCTCTACATCTACAGAGTCCATTATTTCTTGAACACGCACTTTAATTGGTCCTTCAACAGCGTTTACTATCTGATAACGCAGGAGGTTCGGCAAGATATTAACCACAAATTCAACTATATAGTCCAGAGTTCCAGCTCCGTCCATGCGTGCTTGGATGTTGCCAAGTTTGATGTCGAGATCCTTGAGAATGGGCTTCTTCCTCGTATCCATGGACTGACTGACTTCAACTCTGGCTTGGATGTACTCGACAGAGAAGCCGGCAGAACCTGCACGACTGAGAACACCTCCCACGGTCACCTCCCAGAGACACTTGCCCTCCAGCTTCATGGTGCCGATGTGTACCACCACGGTGATGACGTTATTCTCCATGGTAACAGTCACATTGCCAACTCTGTAGAACGAGGAAATCCCTGTTGCCCATGTGTGAGAGAGGTCGATGCGGAATATGCCCACAGTATAGTTGTAATCAGGAAAAAGGTACGGGTCATAACCCATGTCCTGCACATATTTGCGACCCTCAGCAATGGCCATGTCTAGTGGGGAGATGGAGTTTGGGAACCTTTGTTTCAAGGCCCCTATATGCTTGTTAACATCGCCACGTATGTTGGTGTTAACTTCACTCAAGATGAATGGTTTGATGCTGTCGAATAGGAAACTGCCCACAGAGTTGATGATCCCCTGTAACATTATGTGAATAATAACAACTCTAATAAGAGTAATAAGAGCTCAATACTAATAACTCAACAAAATTAAATATAGAACAGTGGATGTGCCAGTATCAACAGAATAGTTTGAGCGAGCAAACAAAAGATCATATTTTTAGGAGAAAAATTTCTCTAACACCAGGATTTAAACTCAAGACTTCCGGCTTTCTGTGCTGATGCTGTACCAACTGAGCCAGCCACAGTTCAATTCTTGGCACCAAATGGAATCTCTCCTATGATTACCCTTAATGGTTGATCTCACTGAAAGACATTTACATAATATTGTCTTTCAGTGAGGTGGACCATTAAGAGTAACTACAGGAGAATAATTCCATCTGGTGCCAGGAGTCAAACTCCATTGAATCAGCATGGAAAGCTAGAGGACATGGATTTGAATCCTTGATCAACAGGAATGTAATGTAATGTAATGTAATGTTCAGTAGGTGAAGATGAGATTTAAAAACTCCCTACAAATCTGAATTATCTTCTAGGGAATTTAATATGAACATCTCATATAATGAGAAAAATATGAAAAATATGCGGACTTCCAAACATTGTGTGAATGATGTGCAAATTGAAGGATGGAACGCAGTTCAAAACATCCCTTACACCAGTCATGGCTGGCAGACCTGGCTGGAATAAACAAGCCAATAATGATAATAATAACTATAATAATAATGATAATAATAAAGATAATAAGATAATAATAACAATAACAATAACAGTACTACTTGTTTAGGTTCATAGAAAATTTCTAACACCAGTATATAGTTTGAAAATAAGTCCTGTAGGCCTACCTGAAGTATAATGGATGTGTAAATTTTGCAGTGATGCAATTGTGCAAACCTGTCTATTCAGATACAAAAATAAAAATTTCTCTATGCCCATTTATTAAATCAGTGCCTCAGTTTGATATTAAGATATCCCATTCCATTTAAATGCATTAACAATAATTGTATCCATATGCACTGAAAATGTCATATAATTATTTTGATTTCATTGCAAATTAATGTAATAATTCTTGTGATGGAGTTATAAAACTACTAATCTCCTTGAGTTCTGAACTCTATCCGAATGAATCACCAGAACTTCCAGAAACAATGTTACCAATACCAATAATTATCAAGTAGATCGTGGAAGTGTCCTATGTTAAAAGCAAATAATATTAAGACTTTTCTTATATTTAAAAGGTAAACATTGTTGAATCTTTTAATTTGAATAGACTGTATAAATAATACTTATACCCTCTTCATTGTATGAGTAGGCTTAAAAATATTTTATTTTAAATTCAGGCCTGTGAAATGGTATATGCAGCACACTCTGGTTTTAAGCCACAAGCCGTGACTGGCTGTGAATGTGTGTTGTCATACCTGGAATATGCTTCCCATGAAGCCGAGATTCTCAAAGTTCATAACAATATCTTCAAATGCAATATCCATGTCTATGTTCTGTGCTTGTAGCTGGCCGCCTCGTTCCACTTCCAACTTGGCCAAGCCTTCAATGTAAACATTGGACAAAGTAACATTGAATCGGCCCTGAGAACGGCTGAACCAAGTTGACATCGTGTAATTTCCTAGAATTTCCAACTTGTTTATGCGTAAGCCAACCAATACCTAGAAAATAGTAAAACAACATTCATTGTCATGTGTGAGATTGAACTTTGCATTAATCAAAAAATTAAATAGTAAAATAAAGTAGGCAAGTGTTTGGATTATCCAGAGAAACACTTCCACAGTAATTACTGCATGCTATACCAGAGTATGTTGGCCGTCTCTATATCTGAAGGTCACAGGATCAAATCTGGTTGCAGCTGAATTTTTAAGAATTTTAGCGGGCCCATAGATTTATGGCACATAATAATAATAATAACAATAATAATAATAATAATAATAATAATAATAATAATAATAATAATAATAATAATAACAATAATAATAATAACAATAATAACAATAATAATAACAACAATAATATCAACAATAATAAAAATAACAATAATAATAGTAACATTAATAATAACTTTAACTTTAACAATAACAATAATAACGATAACAATAATAACAATAAAATAATAACGATAACAATAATAACAATAGCAATAATAACAAGAATAAGAACAAATATAACAGCAGTAATACCAATAATAACAATAAAAAAACAACAACAATCATAATTATAATAATAACCATCATCATAGCCAGAATAAGCATAACAATAATACTAACAATAATTGTAACAATAATAGTAATAATAATAGTAATAATAGGCCTAATAATACTAATCGTATTAATAATAATAATAGTAATAGGCTGAAATTTTATTTTTCCTGGCAGAGTTGAGACCATAGGCGTAAAAGAACCTCTGAACAAAATTTTCTGGTCCTTTCAAGTCCAAGTAATACCTTAGTTTCCTGAGAGGGTTTGTGAGGCGATGGACTTACCACTGTCCCTCTGACTTCTCACGTAAAATAAGCAGAAGAAAACTAGTTTAGGTGCTGAAACTTCCAATTAAAGGCCCTATGCCCCACTGTTGGGGGTTACAGGAAAAACTCAACCAGAATATACACACTTTAGTAAATGTTTTGAGGCTTTTAATACGTACAAACTGTGATTCTAAACACAATTTTAAAAAAAAATAATATACTTCATTGCACACACAAATCATTACTTTCTACAGTGGATTAAGTGCAAATCGCTTTCAGTGCTCAATGTCAGACTGTTTAGAGGTCATTGCCTTCTTTTAGACCTCCCAAAAGAGACAACTCCTTTTGTATGAAAGAACCCAACATTCTTTTCTTTTCACCTTGTATAACTGTCTTTCACCGCTACACTTATTTTATCGATTGTGATAAGTGCACTGATGTACAGTCTGTGTCAAAATTTGCAACTAACTTATCCTTACAACACCTTCTTGTGTGGTACGTTAATCAGAATCCCCAATCATACATAAAACCTAAGGGTTATAGTAAGAGGGGATTCTTAATGGGTAGTGTTAGACTTTTAGATAAGAGACGTATAACATGGATGTAGTTAACTGTGTGTGTAAAAGTATTCTATTCTACAACACCTTCTTTATGATTATGGTATTATAGGCAATATTTACCACAATTTTATTTTAGTTTCAGTTTACTTCGGACCATTAGACGCACCCAACTTTCAAGACTCTGTTTTCAAGGTAAAAAGTGCATCTTATGGTACGAAAAATACAGTAGTTACCTGCATAGCTGCGAGGTCCGATTCGATCTGCTCTATGCGGAACTTGGATAGCCCGTACACATGTACAGTTTTGAAATGCATGGTGGCAACGGAAAAGGAATGTCTCATGTCAGGAATTGGCATGGGATCAGGAATTGGAGCTCCAGGTATTCCAACAGGATCTTCTTGTTTGTAGTGCTCCAGGATCATCCGAACCTGTTCACTGATCTTCTTCTCCCCCTTCGCTTGTACTTCGTCATCAGGTAGCTTTGTGTCTTCATTATCACTGTTTCCAGAACACACTGGAAAATAATTTTAGATTATAACTAGCATGTGCCCGCGGCTTCGCCCGCGATAATTATTTCAAAATTAAAAATTAAAAAATAAGAGCATAATAGTTAAATCATTATATTTATTAACACCTAAATCACGTGGACTACATACCACGATTAGATAGCGTCGCCTGGTAAAAGAGATCTCAGATTTGAGTTCCTTGGCCCAGAAAACCCCTGTATAGTGAGTTTCGTCCAAATCGAACGATGTTTGACCATATTTAGGCCCATATTGATTATCCCTCTTCCGTAGGTTGAAAATTTAATATGTCTGCGGGCCTTGACATTCTAAACAAATGAATCGTCCAGGATGGACTTATAAAATCAAGCGATCGCCCACGATAATTATTTCCAAAAAGCGACCTCATTTTCGAGTTCCTTGGCCAAGAAAACTGTAGGCCTATGGTGAGTTTCGTCCAAATCGAACAATTTTTTACCATATTTAGGCCTATATTGATTATCCCTCCCGTGAAGGTTGAAAATTTCATATGTCTGCAGGCCTTGACATTCTAAACAAATGAATAGCCCAGGATGGACTTGCAAAGTCAAGCGATCGCCCGCGATAATTATTTCAAAAATTAAAAATTAAAAGCATAATAGTTAAATCATTATAATTGTTTACTCCTAAATCACGTGAATTACATACCACGATTAGATAGCGTCGCATGGTAAAAGCAACCTCAGATTCGAGTTTCTTGGCCCACAAAACCCCTGTATAGTGAGTTTCGTCAAAATCGAACAATTTTTTACTATATTTAGGCCTACATTGATTATCCCTCTTCCGTATATGTCGAAAATTTCATATGTCTACGGGCCTTGACATTCTAAACAAATGAATCGTCCAGGATGGCCTTACAAAATCAAGCGATCGCCCGCGATAATTATTTCCAAAATTAAAAATTAAGAGCATAATAGTTAAATCATTAGTATTATCTCCTAAATCACGTGAATTACATACCACGACTAGATAGCATCGCCTGGTAAAATAGATCTCAGATTAGAGTTCCTTGGCCCAGAAAACCCCTGTATAGTGAGTTTCGTCCAAATCGAAAAATGTTTGACCATATTTAGGCCTACATTGATTATCCCTCTTCCGTCTATGTTGAAAATTTCAGATATCTGCGTGCCTTGACATTATAAACAAATGAATCGACCTGCGTGGGTTTTTTTACAAAAATAGTCAAAGCCAACTGTAATTGATTTGACATTGAAATGCATTACTGAAAACCGATGCTTCGAAAACGCAAAAAAAACACGTTTTCTGCCCGTTTTTCACTCATAACTCACGAACGGAAGCGAAAATTAAAATTCCGGCTTCGAGGTGCATTTTCCGACCCTTCAGTCCACCTATGTTTAAAAATTCATATCTCTGCGTTGAGTAGATTTCGCTGGGTATCGCGGACAGACAAGACAGACAGACAGACAGGAGGAAAGACACACACTTCCTTTTATTAATATAGATTAATAGATTAATTACTTACTTACTTAGACAATATCAATAGATAATCCCTCGGCAAGCTAAAGGCATATTATCTATTTTATGGAACCCGAAGGTTCATTGCCACGCTTACCTGAGCCCGCCATTCAACCCTATTCTCTGCTAACTCTATCCAATCATCCCTCGCAAATCCTACTTCCTTTAAATCTATCCTAATATTGTTCTCCCATCTACGTCTAGGTCTTCCACGTGGTCTTTTCCCTTCGGGTCTCCCAGTCAATACTTTTGAGATATGCCTTTCCTCTCCCATGTGCACATGTCCAGCCCATTTCATCCTCCGTGATTTAATTACCCTTACTATATCTAGTGATGAGTACAGGTCATGAAGCTTGTCGTTATGCAGTTTTCTCCAGTCCCCATTTTCATCCTCTCAGGCCCAAATATTTTCCTAAGCCCCCTGTTTTCGAACACTCTCAGATTATGTTCTTTCTGAAGAGTAAGCGACTATGTCTCACACAGTTTTTAGCCTGTAACCATGGGAAAATTTTTAAAAATTCAATTTTTTATTTCTACCTCCTGAATATCATTCAAAATGGTAGGGGCACTTAAAAAGTCTGTGCAGACAATATTTTGGAAGTTTACAGTTTCTCAACGGCAAATCTTTTAGAAAAACTACACCAGCAGTAATAGAATTTAAGAGTTCTGAAAGTTTGGTCCTATGTTTTTCTGTCGTATCTCCATCGGTCATCGGATAGATTTAGTTTTTTTTTTGTAAGTAAATTTTCTGGAGCCAACTTTAGAAAAACATTGGGTGGGCTCAAAGATTTTAAAATTTTCATACTCGCTTCTCTGATTTTGTTCATGAAATGGACTTACATAATTTTGATATGACTACGGATAAATATAGAATTGTAGCCTACAAGAAATGACTTCATTGTTTGTCATAGACACATTTTGTAATTCAATCGCCAGGGAATTTTTTATTTATTTATTTTATTTTTTTAATTAAGCTGTGTTTATACTCCTGTTAGCTACGAGGCCACACAGGAGTTCGGGATCTGTGTCTGTACTATTGGCCATGAAACTATAGACTGTCAATAAATTATTTCTGTTATTGGTGCATTTTATGGAGTAAATTTCAACTGATATTAATTTAAAATGGATATGAGACAGGATGGAATGGTGAGGGTGATTCATCGTATGGCAATATCCATTTCGGCATTTGCCTTTACAATATGAAAGAACCCATGTCAAATTAGCCATGCGATTTGAACCTGGGACCTCCCGAATGCGAGTCGAACAAGGAAAATGTTGTGTAGCCTTAGTTAATGGAATTTTAGGCTCACTATTATGTAGCACGTCGTGTTGCAAAATATGTGTTTTTTTCTGACTGGAGTTTTACCAATAAATTCGTCACAAGCATCATCATGGTATCTTCTTCTTTCTGTAGACCTGTAGCCTGCTCCCCATTTTTTCGTGGACGACCCGAGCTCCTTTTCCCTCTGGTTTATTGTCCCTTCCAAATCTAACCAATCTTTCTTCATTCATTCTTGAAAAAATGGGGGGGGGGGGAGAATTGGGTTTTTAGTTGTAGTTATACATAGCCCTTATATAAGACAAAGTTAAATACTGGGGAGCAGAAAGTATTTCGCCCCCCAAATTCAGCGCGTAGGTATTCTACATGTTCATTCCTCTCTGACTTTCTTCTTTTTAACCAGTCACCATTTTTGTAGTCTACATTCTTGTCTTATATCGCAATTCTTGCCTTGTTCAATGAAGTCCTTCCTGCGATTGTTCTGAATCAAAATTCTAAATGTAACTTTGTTTGTTTGTTTGTTTTTTCTGAACACAGAAATGTTAGTCTTCTCAAAACGTGAAAAGATCTCTGTGGAAAGGCCTTGAAAGAGAAATTCGTATGAATTTAATGAACTGAGGAATGATTTCAATCGATTTTGACTGAATTGGAACAAGAGAAGATCGTACAATGTTTGTCAAATATAGCCTGATTTTTGCTTTAAAATTCAACAATGAAGCACGGTTTTTAGTAACACCATTGTGATAATACTTTACAAATTATTGTATTTTTTTTATTCAGGGGATTTTGAAACATATAATAGTGAAAACTAGACGTGGAATTTTCGGGGTAGAACATAACACTTCCCCTATCTAGAATGGTACGAGTGGAGGAAGTAAATATAATTATGTATATCCAATACATAGTTATGTATACAGATATACCTATAATGTCCAAGTATTACTATCAGGGCCCGAATTTTGATGACTTGTCATCTTTTAATTGGTACATCATGCACGTTGCCCACTAATGCAGATATTCTGATTATGACTCCTAGATTATAAAAATTGTGATTTTTAGGGTAATTCTTTGATCATTTTTCCGAACTTTCTTTTTGGGTAATTTGTTTAAATTTAATGTCATTATTTGGTAATTTTTGACCATTTTATGGTCTTTTTTCAAATTTCATGTTTTAGGCAATTTTTTAAATATAAAGTAATTATTTTCTCATTTTGTTTGTTTTTTTTCTTGCATTAGGCATTTGGAATTTTTGAGCATTTAAGTTACTTACATTGAATATTATCGGAACTCTAAATAAGCATTAATAAATCTTCTTGTAATTTTAATTTGGATTTAGAAACAAGTTGTTGCTGTATGCATTTAACCGTATTTAATTAACTAATTACAAGCCTATAATGGAACAACATAAAATAGGCTATGTAGAATAGACACAAATCTCATGAATAAACTAGTATTTTCATACAAATTTCTTATTCATTTTTGTTACTTTTCGGATCATTTTAAGCATTTTTATGTCATCAAAATCCGGGCCTTGATTATTATCATTATATGAATAACATTATAGTTTCCCTATGTTAAATAAAACTGTAATATTAAACATAATAATATAAAATAATAATAATAATAATAATAATAATAATAATAAACTTATAGACACATTTTGTGATATACGAATAATATGTGGGACCAATTTATTCAGGTACGAATATTAAATGAGACATTTTACCGAGGTACTATAATGTAATATTGAGGTGCGAATGTAGGACAATTTAGGCCTACTGAATGTTGCTTGGAAACAATTTACAAGAGTATGATTATTATGTGGGACCAATTTACTGAGGTACGAGCATTAAATGGGGCAATGGGGAACCTTTTACGAATAGTTAAAATTTAACCACAAGAGCAAAGCACGGCTAAACGAGGTCCTACCCTCTCGTTCTATCCCATGCGTATGTGTATCATTAAATGTGAATGATGTTGGCTTTGTTATAAAATTTGGCGATTAATCACGTTTAAGTTATATTTCAGCATATAGGCTACCTATATCCTATATTCTGCCTAGGAGAGTGTGAGATAGCCAGAGACAATAATTATTGATTTTTAATTAATGTCTTTGTGAAGTAATTGGTTCATTTATGTTGAAAAGAACCCTGGGTTTTGCCATCGGAAACAGGAACAATAATTATTTTGCAATGGCAGAAACATGTGTAGATTAGTGGCAAATACTTCAAAATAGTTTAATTATTCCTGTAGGCCTACGGTATATCGCGATGACTTTTTTTTTCATCATTAACATTCGATCACATTCGATTCCGGATCCCAGCCACTCACGTCTCGGGACTGATAGACATAGCAAAAAAAAGGAGAGAATGCTATTAAGACATCGAAAAGAAATTGTCACAATAACCCACAATCATAGGCGCCGACTTCTTGGGTGCTTTGCATTTTCAGCGCAACCAAATTAATTTCCCCAATAATAGTTATATACATACTTCGCAAAGAAGGTTTTCTTCGTGACATTCTACCACAACTTTACTAGTTCTTAAAATACCAGTATCTACCTCTACTGTTGAGCAGGGTTCAAATTAACGAAGGGGATGGGGGATTTCCCCTCTCGTCAATTAAAAATTATTCCTGGATATTTTCCTACATTTTATAAACTTCAGTTTAAAATTCCATTATAGTTACCGGAAACATGCATTTATGTTTCTTCATAGGCCTATATATATATATATCTTTTTTTACCCTTTATGGCTAGTTTATACGATGACACTTGGTTTCGTAACTACTTTCATGAAAGCGATTTCGTGAAACTAATTACACCCATTCTAATGCAACCGTAAGCCTACGTTTCCCCTTATTTATGAAATTCATGTTTCTGAAATACCATACACGTTTAAAACACGTATGAATCCAGGCATTTTATAATTTGCTCACCTCCCCACTTCAATCTACAAAACGCGGTCTAACCAAATACGTCTATAATCTCAAAATTACTATTACAGTTATGTGAAAAGTTGGAATTAGCCAGAACTGCGTAGTTTCGTAACTCATTGTCGCCAGTACAATATCTCGTGCATGCGCATTCAAGCAAAAAAACAGTTGTGAAACTTTGTTACGAAACCCAATTTCATAGTGTAAACTAGCCTTAAACGGTATCACCAGCACAATGACTAGCAACAAAATTTATCTTCTTGGACTCGCATTCGGGAGGTCTTGACAGTCACGGTTTTCCCAGTCGTATAGGCAGATGCCGAATTGGATAGAAACAATTGACAGTCAGTTCCATGGCCTACCCTACTGTATAGACTCACATCCCGAACTCCTGATATGGCCTCGTAGCTAAAAGGTGTATAAATACAGATGAATTAAAAAATAAAATCAGGTAAACTGATGTAACAAAGTGCCAGAATGCTTTTATTTAATCAGTTGCAAGTGCACTATTATAATGATATACAGAAATAAGTTTTTTTTTTTATAGATTTCCGAGTTAAGCTCCAGATTGATTCATTAAGCAGGGCTTATGGAAGAACAATGGTCTATTTTTTTTTTAAACCACACTAAAATCGTCTTGCATCAGCAGAACTATGATATCTTGACAATCGTTTACTCACATAAAAATACAGACAACAAAAAAAAAAAAAACATGTCAAATTGGCCGGCTACGGGATTTGAACCAGGGACATCCAGAATACGACTCCAACTCGCTCAGTTTAACGGTCTGGTTTATTAAGCATATATGAAGGAATGGTGTTATTTGTCAAAGTTAACTGTATTGCAATTTCCAAAGCCGTATATGAACAGTGTAAAACAATATGTTGTCATGATAACTGATTTCCATTTGATAAATTCTTTCTAATATATTACCATAAAATAGACACCAAATTGGGCATTACTGCGGTACCGGTCAACCGATTTGGTTCAATATCAACTGCCTTCTTCCCATAGATGTTATAAATGCGTATACCAAGTTTCATGAAAATCCGATAAAAGGTATTTGAGTTATCGCGCCTTTCTAATATTTAAACATTAAAATAGGCACTAAATTAGGCATTACTCCGGTACCGGTCAACCGATTTGGTCCAATATCAATAGGCTTCTTCCCATGGACGTCATAAATGCATATACCAAGTATAATGAAAATCCGATAAAGCGTATTTGAGTTATGGCGCGTACAGACACACGGACGGACAGGCAGACACACGGACAGAAATTTTCCCGTCCTCACACGCAATCGCATAAAATACCATACTGGCACTTAAATCTAACAAGCATTTGACATGCACGGTAACAGAAGCGCGACAGTGAACATAAAGTTATGTTACTGCTTTCTTTTTGTCGGCAATCTCTAGGCCTATATATATATACGTATATATATAAGGCTTTGTCCTTACTGACTGACTGACTGACAGGAATTAACGTAGAGCCTAAACTATAACAGGTAGAGACTTGGAATTTTGACAGTACCTTCGTTTCATAATGTAGGTGCTCACTAAGATAGGATTTTGAAAAAAATTGATTTTAAATGCCAAAAATCAAATGTTTTTAGAATACTTAATCCCTTTTTACACAGAATTATCAAATCCGAATCACAGAACATATTGTTGCTAATGGTATCAGATGGGTTTGGAAATAAATGAAATGCAAGTTTGGCAAATAAGAGATGTTATCAATATAATTTCCCTTTTTACACAAAATGATTAAATCAAAATCACAGAACATATTGTTGCTAATGGTATCAGATGGGTTTGTAAATAAACGAAATGCAAGTTTGACAAATAAGAGAAGTTCTCAATATAATTCATGTTATAAATAAATATTACAGAATGAAATCCACGAAAATAATGCTGTTACATAACTTTCTCTACCCTGGACATAGAGAAGACAAAACGAGGTATGGTAATGTGTATATTATATTGCAGGTTTTTGGAGAGAGAAGTATGAAAGTGATATTGCTTTCTGTTTAATTTCATCCCCAAAACAGTTTTATGGTAGCATGAGAGTGGGAAATAAAATTTTCCGCCTCGATATTACAATTTTATCTTACAGGAATTTCTCTACCAGGCTTGCTGTGCACTGTACAAGCGATGGGATGCAAAATTCTACATATTCTATGAGCCATAAAAAAAACTATATCAAGCGTTTTCTGAGGGAATAGTTTGAGTGTAATAAGTCGTTCTTCCTATTTCAAATTATAAATACCTATATAAGGACCTAGAATTTAAAAATCGAAAATCCTTCATAAGTTAATTTCCAATTACAAAATAAAAAACCCGGACGACGCCGGGTCTTTTAAGCTAGTAATACATAAGATTGTTTGCTACGACAATGAGAGCAGCAGTGACTGGATTTCCATGGTAATCTGTCGGGTATCTTAAAATATTGGTTAATAACATGGATATTTAAAAAAAAAAGCGTAAAGTCACAGAGTTTGAAACATCAGGTTACAGAGTTATGTTTTCTACTGAACAAGTAAATGTTCCAATAGTGGCAGGGATAAGTGTCAGTGAAATACACATCGGTAGTGGAAATTGGTAGGCTATTTGGAGGATGTATAAATAAAATGAGATTAGAGAAACTGAAAAAAAAAATCGACCTAGGCTTTCAGCAAACAGTTCCGGATGGGTTGTAGGCCTATGCTTAATGCAAGCTGTGAGGTATTACTACATGTATTTCAACATGAGGATAAATATAGTTATGTTAGTACATTGGGCCCACATATAATTCCCTTCGTCAAAATGTTAGAGTCGAACCCTGCTGCTGAGTGATCATTCTCCTCTCTCCTTAGACTTAATTCCTTCACGACTTCTATAATGGGTCGACAGGGAATAATTGATGTAGCAATCATTCATTCTCACAGAGAAGCCTTGCATTTAGGTTTGGAAGAAACAGCAAATAAGTTCACCATTAAACATGTCGTACTGAGGCAGACATTTACAATGAAAACATAATTTTCAAAAGGTCACATTTCTTGGCACAGCATCTTAGGATTTTATTAATCATGTAGGCCTATATTAATCTTGTTTAATTTTCTCAGTGAGAATCCCCAATAAATTTTACAACTCAGCGCCTTTGCCCACAATATTGTGACGAATGTTTATTTACACATGCCTCCCAATTGAATTCATTTTGATATATTTCATGGATTTGATTCGCTTAGTAGTGCACCATTAAAACTATATTAAAGCTATTTATAGTAGTTTGCTCTTCTCCCTGTTACAAAAAAATATAATAATAATAAAGTTCTTATTCATGATGTGATAAACGAATGGAAAACATGCAAAGTTATGATTTAAGTTTGCTAAGTTTCTTTTTTTAATCTTCCACCTGGATAGACCACATAGTAAGTTCATTATGCAATCTTTACGTCATTAAAAAAATTCTTCAAAATTCCATAAAGGGTAGTTATGATATGATATGATATGATTTATTTGTTCTAAGACACTTTACACTGGCCCTTAAGTTACACACTTTCGAAAAGGAGCCGTACCTACCTTCCGGTTTCTGGCAGGTCCTTTTCCAGATAATACATGCATACATAATTAACACACGGCAGATAGTTCAACGACATCAATCACATTAGCTTTAGTACTTAAAAACTACCTTTATTGAACTGCCGATCGTATATCTTCATAGGGCACACGCTATCATGGACGCTGGAGACGTGTGATGGATGTGATACTAGACACTAAATTATTAATAAAGGGTAGTTATAAGACAGCATACACAAACTAAGACTTGTCTTGCATGTTGTACATCTTTGCATGAGCTTATAGCGGTTTTCTTAACACCTCACTGTTGAGCCTCATTTCGTAGCAGTTTTATTGGGGTTAAGCTTTATCTGGGCGCCAGCCATGCAATTACATAGCGAATTTATTTGTCTTACCGCTATCCCAAGCTGCCAGCCGGTCATCGAACACAGGACATCCTTCTCTCAGAGCAGACAGACGACACTTGGCTTGGAGAAGGTTCTAACATGAATTAATACACAGGTTTTATATTTTACCATAACCAAAATATTCGTGGTTTATTTGTTCACCAGATAAAATTACACTGAGTCACGATACACTGTTAAATCCATCCTGGAAATCGCTCCCATGGTGACCCCAAGTTACGATGTAAATGACGATTAGTTTACTGGATCAGGTATCTAGCTAAACTTAGGCCACATCGAGCCTACCACACTGTATACCTTGTGATATACTTCTATATTCTACATATACTTTACTGGCATGCTACGCGGGGCAGTCATATGCTCCCGTTTCCTAGACAACACTTAATTACTTTACGTTGATAACTATTACTCTCCTAATACATGATCCTTCAAGTAACAGAGTCCCTACATCCCTCTCGATCGAAATCAAGTAACAGAGTGATATCTTCACTCCATGAAAATTAAAACTATCTGAGTATTTTGACATGAAAATACACGCCCTTACTGAACTGTGATTGGTTACTTCTATATTAAACGATATTAGTGGCTATTGTCATAATCATGGCTTAGCCAATAATATCGCTATCCTTTGAACTTAGCAAAATACCGACAGTTCACACATAAATTATTTTACTTCTCGCTAAAGCTTTCCTTATTTCATGCTCGTGCACTTAATTCGTAATTTAGAGATCACCTGAAATTACTTCATTGCTTCCTCTCATACCAAATAAGCGTGCTTTATCTTACATCTATAAGCTTAAACTACACTTTCGCAAACTTAGGTTTTACGACCAAATACTAAAGTATCATTTTATTTTATTGATGCTCTTTTGTGTTCTAAAATCTTCTTTCAAAGAGCTGAGTCCTGTGTTATGACAGGCTCCGAATTTATTAGCCCAGGTAAAAGCCTCTTTCCGTGAGAAAGGAGTCTTTACCTGCACCTTGAAAAATCTCCCTACAGTACTATTGCGAATCCAGTTTTGAATAAGCGATGAATGCATATTAATCATATATGTTAATATAATCTACATAACATACTATCTAAGCCTTAATGAAAAACTACCACAAGTGCCCCGAGGAATACAAACTTAATAGTCTGAGCGTATACTCTGATTACTTAAGATGGTATTTCTCGCATCTCCCGAAACTTACTAGAAAAGTATCAATGACCCTCCTCATTCATAGTTGTAAAAACAGCTGGGTCTACACAGTGTTTACAAAACAAACCCGTGTTTACTCCTGTCATCTGCAACATTCTACCTGCATGTTCACCCTTCTCCTTACCTCTGAAAAGGGTTCTTCACCTGTTACGCTAACATTATGACAATAAATTCTCTTACATTAATAGCATGCAAACATTTCTTCACTCATATAAACACAGCATATTACTCACGCGAATGTTTCATTTAAACCTCCTTTTTATTTCGTGTACGACACACACGACTCATTTATTTGTATATATATATATATATGTTTTTTTTTTTTTCTTTTCACTCATCACAGCGCCGAAGTAAAAGACGTAACGTCTGTGAGATGCTACATTTATTCACACCTTCCACTAATGAGACAATATGAAGACTTTGCATTGGAATTTGACTGACCAGCTGTCCTGTCTTCACATTACTTATACAATTCACACATATGTTACTATTATTTCAGCAAACATGTTTACCTCACACAAAAATATGACAGTTACAATAATATCTACAATTTTAACTTAGAATGATTGCATTTGGGTTTTTAACAAGACTCGCATGGTGTATTCTTATTCTTTATACTTCTTCAAAAGTGAAAGATTGAATCTACCTACAAATCGGTTCTTTTTAGGATCGAAAGCCTCTACCATAATATCATAACCTTCATGAATAATTATTCTATCATGAATACTCTTTTTTTCATGACAGTCAATCATCTATTATTTGAACTGGAATCTCCCTCTACCGTAATATCATATTCTGACTATCACTTAAAACTTCCTCTATTCTTTCTTCCTTCTCGACGCATATCTAATCAATTTATTCTTACGAACTTCCTGTAATGTCACGTGTGACCCACTAACCATCATGAAAAAGCATTTTCCGTAAATTATTACTTTAATTTAATATTTTCCTCCAAAACATTTATTTCTTACAAAGTATTCTTTCTTCAAACGCCGCCGTGCATAATAAGCAACACTTCCTATCTTATTCCTCCACAATGACTTGCAGCTTTGTATCTTTGTTTTTATCTCAATTCTATAAAACTCTTCAAAATACTTTATCCTCCCATCTCTTACTGTTCAGTACTTTATTTTTTTTTTTATAAGTATGCTAATTATTCATATCTTGAATGTACCATCCTGCATTTACGTAATGCATCCCACGTCTGATTTGTATACTGATTGATGAACCAACTTGCTTATTTAAAAATCTCCTTCCTCGATAGCAATCTATATAAATTCCTCTGACCAGCTATTTAATGTAATGTCTGACACGCGATTTCATAAGACTTCCTCAATATTTATTTCCGACTTGTCACATTTATTCCCTCTAAATTCAATATTTCTACGGTACCTTGTTTAATTCAAAGATGCATTCATCTAAAAGTCGCTCATTTGTCCATTACTTTTTCCTCCATTATCCCCGGGATCATTTATCTCCCCTACTTCTTCAAAAACGACTAGCGAGTTCTATGACTTCACTGTCTAAATAAACTTCATCTTATCTTGGCCAGCGCGTTCTCTGACTCCGCTGCCTGAATAAACCTTCGCGTGGGCGCATTCCGCTGCCTCTCCGCCCTCAATAATAACTTCATCGTATAACACGGTAACTTCTTTCTCAGAGCTTCTATCATCTTTGACTGCATAATTCTCCTTCACAAACGGTACGCGTATCATAATTCCTTCTTTGTTCAGCAATGTGACATTATTTCTTTAAACTTAATTCTGCTTTCAGACTAGCAAAAATCGTATTCTGGTATCAGATTGTATACTGGAATTTAACTGGTAGAAAACATACATTGACATTTTTTTTCTCCTATGTCCATATTTAGCGTTCTTTGGTTATCAATCGTATAAAGTACATTTACGCCTTCCTACTTTTGCTTACTATTAATATTATTTTTTTTGAAATATTCTTTGCATTCAAATGTTTAATTTCTTTTCTTTCCTGTTATGCATTTATTTTGTTTCGTATTCTCGTCTCCCTTATTCCTACGGCAAATGTATTCATCGGGTTTTATGTTTTACAGGGTATATTTGTAACATATTTACTGTTATTGGGTTAACTCCTCCTCACCCCTCCTGTACTGACCACTTTCATCCGTGTTTACGTTCCTCGAGTCGTATACCACTGCCTGAGGGTTTAAATCCGCCTCGTCCAACTGGTTATTTTCAGACAATGCGTTTTCTTGGTCATGTTGACTTGCATTTCTGTTGTTTCCACGAAATCCTCCCCTTCTTCCACGAAAACTTCCATTATTTCTCCTGACATAGGGTACGCCGTCTGAAAACTCAATATTATTCACTTGTCTCTCTCTCGTGTTATTGTTTCTGTTTTCATTCGATTCACGATTCGGCCCCCTGAACTGGTTACCATGATTCACCCCCCGGTTCCTGTCCATATTTCGTGAAGAGTGGTACGGACCATTATTTCTACCGTCTTCATCCGTCCTGTTTCTAGGTCCTGAGTTCGTATCCCCCGGCCTGTTAAATCTATTCTCCCCACTGTCACGCCTTGCACTCGCATCGAAACTAGACAAGACTTCAATGGCACGACTATATGTCGTTAGATTTGCTACAGCAAGGACATTGTGAATCTCCGGCTCAAAATGCCTTTGAATTAACTGTATAATCGATTTCTCGTTTAAACAAGGCTCGAGCAATCTCGCCCGTCCGACCATGGTTACAAAGTAATCTACTAATGAAGTATTTCCCGTAGGCTTATAACGTCCATTATACAGTTCAATCCTGACTTCTGCCTTCTTGTTTTCTCCCCAATACCGGTCTAAAAACAATTCCTTGAATCTTTCGTACGTGCAGCTTCGGCCTATTGTCAAGTCGAACCAATCTTTCGCCTTGTGACGTAATGCCCGCGAAATCATAAGCATTTTATATTGCTCTGGTACGTGTTTTAGGAAAAAATACTCGTCCATACTCCTCAAAAAAGCTTGTGGTGTCTGACTAGCATTTTCCGCGTAGCTTGGTAAAGTGACTTCGTTAAACAATAAACTATTTACGTGAGTCTTGTCAATACCGCCTGCAAACATCCCTAAACTCTCATTTGGTCCAGCAGTGACCTGCGTGACGTCAGAACTTGGGCCTGCCATAAACATGTTCCCGTTGGTCATATTTTCAGCTGACCCTCTCGTGACGTTATTTTCCTCACTCTGATTTACAGCATGATCACCCGATATGACGTCATTCTGGACACTACTTTCCCTTGACCTTACACTACACGCCTCCCTCGATATGCATGATATCTCCTTACTTATTCCTGCAACATCCTTATTCAATTTATCCTCAATCTGCTTAACTTTTATCATTACTTCTGCCTGCATTTCCTGTCTAGATCCTTTTATGGCCTTTTCCGCCTCTAGTACCTTTTTAGATAGCTCAGCTGTTTTATCCTTGACCTTCTCGATGCCTGAACCTACCTCACATAATTTATTCATAATCTCTCCCTTAAGGTTATCTACTTTCGTTTCCACATTTTTATTCACCCTGGCCTCAGTTTTATTTATCTCTTCCTCAACTATTTTAATTTCATGTCTGACTCTCTCTTTACATTTCTTGTCTTGAACGCCTATTTTGTCATCTAATTTCTCTAACATTCTCTGAAATTTCTCATCTGTTTCCCTACTAGCCTGCATAATTTTCTGCTCTGTTTCCCTACTAGCCTGCGTAATTTTCTGCTCTAGTTTCTCATAATTACTCTTAGCCTGCTCACTACTCGCTTCAATTTTATTATTAATCTTCTCATTTGCATTTTTCATTTCCTTGGACTGAGCCCTCATTTCCCCTAACAGGTGAGCAAACATAGACTTTACATCTGTTGGCATGACATCATTAGTATTTATTACAGGGTCTCCAGAATCTCTTTCTAGGTCATTGCTAGCACTAATCTCGCTTTCAATAACTTCCCCAGCTGTCCTAATTGCCTGTTCAACAAACTCACCCCCGTCAGGTGTCCTACTTTCTGAAGAATCGGTTCCTGGAACCCTATCCATATTTTCAATATCACTATCCAGCTCCTGGCTGAAAAAATTCTGCCCTCTCCCGAGATCTGAATCATGCTCCATATCCACTTGTGTACAATGCCCGCTTCTAAGTTTCATATACCTGTACTTACTCAGCCTTGTTTATAACAAACAACACAACACAAAAAAAATCAGCATGCAACACAACATACAAATACAATCTTTACAATTTTCCCTATAATGTTCTCGCCAAATAATTTTGAGTGTTGATATCTACAGAGCTGTCTTAAATTTTCAGCCTGTCTAAATTTATTTTAATTTTAATGTACTTTGATTTTATATTCCAATAACTGATTCTTTATTGAATAGCTTTATCTACAATACAAAAAAAACTTTCTTTAAAAGACTGTTATTATTATTATTATTTATTTTATTATTTATTTATTTATTCAAGAGATATCAACACACATATGTATTTAGGATCTTATCTTTGATTTGTGCTGTCCCTCGATGCTTCCGTCATACCACGTTCCTCTTCGTTCATTGTTGATTTTCCTGGTGTCTTCATTCTTCTTAAATTCCCCTGGTATTTTGTTCTTATCCGCCGCTGTCGCTGTCTTCTGGGTCTTTCTTCTTTGCTGTGAAGATTGTTTCTCAACTGTGGTTCACTTCAAGCATGGTGCTTAAATTTCATCGATCCTCTTCCATTTTTTCGTTCCAGTTGGTCAATCGGTTATAACTGATTTCTTTATTCCTAGTAGTTTGTCGTCGCCTCACTGTTGGATTATTTTATTGCAAATCGAGCCCCAGGCCTTGGGAAACCATTTTATATCTGGTGCTCGTATTATCCTCGGATTTACCCCCGTTGACGTGCGATTTTATAGTAGTTATTTCGGCCTCACTGTTGGGCACCATTTTATAGCGGTTTTCTTAACACCTCACTGTTGAGCCTCATTTCGTAGCAGTTTTATTGGGGTTAAGCTTTATCTGGGCGCCAGCCATGCAATTACATAGCGAATTTATTTGTCTTACCGCTATCCCAAGCTGCCAGCCGGTCATCGAACACAGGACATCCTTCTCTCAGAGCAGACAGACGACACTTGGCTTGGAGAAGGTTCTAACATGAATTAATACACAGGTTTTATATTTTACCATAACCAAAATATTCGTGGTTTATTTGTTCACCAGATAAAATTACACTGAGTCACGATACACTGTTAAATCCATCCTGGAAATCGCTCCCATGGTGACCCCAAGTTACGATGTAAATGACGATTAGTTTACTGGATCAGGTATCTAGCTAAACTTAGGCCACATCGAGCCTACCACACTGTATACCTTGTGATATACTTCTATATTCTACATATACTTTACTGGCATGCTACGCGGGGCAGTCATATGCTCCCGTTTCCTAGACAACACTTAATTACTTTACGTTGATAACTATTACTCTCCTAATACATGATCCTTCAAGTAACAGAGTCCCTACATCCCTCTCGATCGAAATCAAGTAACAGAGTGATATCTTCACTCCATGAAAATTAAAACTATCTGAGTATTTTGACATGAAAATACACGCCCTTACTGAACTGTGATTGGTTACTTCTATATTAAACGATATTAGTGGCTATTGTCATAATCATGGCTTAGCCAATAATATCGCTATCCTTTGAACTTAGCAAAATACCGACAGTTCACACATAAATTATTTTACTTCTCGCTAAAGCTTTCCTTATTTCATGCTCGTGCATTTAATTCGTAATTTAGAGATCACCTGAAATTACTTCATTGCTTCCTCTCATACCAAATAAGCGTGCTTTATCTTACATCTATAAGCTTAAACTACACTTTCGCAAACTTAGGTTTTACGACCAAATACTAAAGTATCATTTTATTTTATTGATGCTCTTTTGTGTTCTAAAATCTTCTTTCAAAGAGCTGAGTCCTGTGTTATGACAGGCTCCGAATTTATTAGCCCAGGTAAAAGCCTCTTTCCGTGAGAAAGGAGTCTTTACCTGCACCTTGAAAAATCTCCCTACAGTACTATTGCGAATCCAGTTTTGAATAAGCGATGAATGCATATTAATCATATATGTTAATATAATCTACATAACATACTATCTAAGCCTTAATGAAAAACTACCACAAGCTGAGGCAAATGAATGCACATTCCCTTCACTGAAGTCCCTTATTCCAGTCTTGCTTAGGCCCCTTGAGCCCCCATGTATTGAAGTTGTGCTTTTAAGTATTTATTTACAGGTACATTTCATATTATTTCAAATGTATTATATTTATTTTCCAATCAGAACATCATCATTATTAAGGGTCAGAAAGGTACTTTCTAAGATTACATTGTGGACGGGGAAAATGTCTGTCCATCCGTCTGTCCATCCATGTACCTGTACGCGTGATAATTCGTCGAATACGCTTTATCAGATTTCCATGAAACTTGGTATACACTTATAACGTCCATAGGACAAACCCTATTGATTTTGGACCAAATCGGTTGACCGGTACCTGATTAACGACCAACTAACGGTTTATATATCACTGGATCATCACTGTACTACAAAGCTGTGTGACTAATTCACTCACTGGCGTAATTGTTTGCCCATTTCTAGATAAGCCAGAAACTTGAAATTTGGCATACTTATAGCTCATAATCTGTAACCGGCGGACAGTTTTTCAAAATCCGATTTTTAATTTTTACTACCGAAAAACGTTTATCTTTTTTGGAGGCTAATAGGTATACGGTAAGGTAAAGTAAAGTGATCCCTATAAAGGCCATGGAGGCCCAGAGGGTTCCAGGAGATTGAGGCTCCCAGATTTTGGAAATTCGGCACGTGAAGATGGTAAGGTTGTCAGCCTTACGCACTGGCCACCCCCATAGAGACTGAGTCGACCCCAGGACCATAGTGCCACCAGAAGGATTAGGCCAATTGAATTATCTCAACGACCTCATCGGGAATCGAACCCGCGACCTTCCGGTTTGTAACGCAGCGCCTCAACCACTACGCTACGGTGTACCCCGGTATACGGTAAGTCGTATCAGAAAAGCGATTGCACCATTAGAGACGGATCTTGAGAGATCTACAAGTTTGATCCTATGACCTTTTATATTATCTCCATCGATTATACTTTAGATTGAGTTAGATTTTTTTACTTTTAGTAAATTTTTATATTTTTCTGATATTATGTAATTTTTGACACACTTATAGAACAGGTTAGAATCGTAAAATTTGGGAGGAATATTGGCACATACAACTGCCATAAACGTGACAAATTTCGTGTTTCTAGCTGCCCTATAAGTATGGAAAAAATAGCCGAATAGCTGTGAAGTCATTCACAACTACGACAGTCTAATCATCCACTCATCAATGTTAGCATTGATGTTTGCCCACTTCCCTATGAGCTGTAAACTTGAAATTTGGCAGACATATATAGCTTTTAGCCTATAACCGATGGAAAAATTCTAGAAAGTTCAAATTTGAAATTTTTAGTCTAAAAGAAAATTTGAAATATTTTGATTGCGTATTTGTACGCCATTATATGTTTTTGCAAAAAATAGATGAATATTGTTGATATGAGAAACCTGTTGTACATTCGTTCTGTTAAAATTCTAGTTATCCCACTAATTCCTTCACATATGCTGATGAAACTTAAGACACTTTGGTTTAAAACTTAATATTTTCTGAAATATGGCCTATGAACTCCACCTGGTACTTTGTTTTATCAGTTGACCTGGTTTTATTATTTGTTTGAAACAGCTCATTGTCTCTCTGATTGATAATCCTTTTATAGGTTGCACTTTTGGTTCCCGGATATCGGAAATGTTTGCGCACAAACAAAAGTTACTTCGAATTAAATTTCGCAGTTTTAAGTACAGCTGATAGATGGCTTTAATAATAATTCTTTAATTATGTCGGCGCGTCTGATTATTCTGTATCAGAGTGAAGTGAGAAAACTGTATTAATAATAGAAGAAAATCATTTATTATAAACATAAATGAAGCTGCTTGCCTCTACGCAAGTTGCCATTAAGACACAGCTTAACAATTCCATCTGACAAGACAATTATTAAGTAATAATAATAATCATAATAAATTTTACTGTCGTGACTTTTTTTTTGCATGACAGAGTCTTACGCAATAACAAAAAGAATTAATATACAAATAGGCGTATACATTTAAAATTCTAATTACTAGTAGCCTCAAAAAATTCTTTTAGTTTGTAAACACATAAGTCCAGTAACATATTTTTAACAGACAATTTTATTTATATCCAAATCTTGCATATGTTGAGGTAATGAGTTATATAGCTTTATACCAACTTCATTGAAGCTATTTTTGCTTCTTGTAGTTTTGCATAAATTACTTCTTAAATTGTTGTTATACCTTGTATTATACGAATGAGTTACACTGAGAGTTGAAAATAATTCGAATATTATCTTTTACAAAACACAAATATTTACTGACGTATACAGATACCACCGTCAATTTACCTAATTATTATTGTCTGAATAATGGTTTACAATGAGGTCTGTCATACTACCATTGATTAATCTTACAGCTTTCTTTTATAACTTTAAAATTCTTATGACATTTGGATCGTTTCGCCAGACCATAGGATATGTGTAAATGAATGTAAGAAAAATAGACTATTTTCAGAACATGGAGATTCCCCCGACATTTTAATTTTCTTAATATAAAAATCCCAACCGATCTCTTTTTACAAATGCAGTCTACGTGAATCTTCCATTTTAAGTTAGATTCTAGGTGTATCCCTAACAACTTGACACTGTTACCATAGTTATGAGTAGATCTGGGATTTTAAGGCAAATGCCTATTTTGTTCCTCATGAAATAACATGAAAATTTTAAAATATGATGACATTTCATGATATATCACTTATATTTACAGAGTTTTATAGTGCCCTAAAATGCCTATTTAGACCTTTTCAGCCTATTTTTACTAATTTAGTGGCTAAAATGCATATTTTGTACATTTAAAATAAAATTCAACTGCTGTAACTTTTACAATCATTTAATGGACATCCCTGAATGAAGGGCAGAACAGCAGAGGGTGGGTTTTTCACAGAAACTTGATTTTCCCGAACAATTGTCGCCAAAGGAATGCTCACTGACGGGGGAGGTTTCGCTCAAAACAACAAGTAGCAGGTAGGCCTATATAGTAAGAAGCGACATACTGTGTCAATTTTTCATTTAATCCACAATGTGTTTTAAATTCTGTCTTAATTTTGCAATTACTTCTGTTAAGACTAGGTATACTACTTTTTTACAGTGAAAAAAGATCATGTTACAGTTGAAGAGCATATTTTAGTATTTTAAAGTCTATTTTCTGTCTATTTACACATTTCAAAGATTATTTTAAGTGCCTATTTTCTCTTTTAAAAGTCTATTGACTTGTTTTTGAAGCCTATTTTACGTGCCTAAAACTATTTTTAGAGCCTAAAATCCCAGGTCTAGTTATGAGTTAAGTCAATTATTAAGTCTTCTGTTTTGGCTATATTCAACGGTAAGGAATTTGCCCATGCTTGGGGTAGAGAAAGTTATGTGTGTCACAACAGGTTTTCAGTAATTGTTTTGTAACGAGATCACTTTGACATGGGTAGGCTTACTCACCTGCTAAAAGCATAACACACCACAAAATCCAGGGGAAATCCATTGCTTCTGAGCGTACATGCATAGCCTACATTATATCACCAACACAATCGATCACTGAACAAATTCACAATTACATATGCACAGCTTCCTTAATCATCCTCCGGACAGAAGCGCAGAGATCGAAGGTCAAAGATCATCGCCTTGTTTTATCTCCTGCTGTCGTGTACAAGCTACATTCATCTGTCCCTGAATGCCAATTATTACGTGTTTACAAGAGACGGCGTGCGTGACCCTCTTCCCTGTGGATCGGGGCTCGCTCTGCCTAGTGAGGATCGGGGCGGATCCAGAACTTATTGAAGGGAGGAGTCGAGATAAAGGAACGTTTGCAATAATGGGGGTTTTGGAATATCCCCCCAAAAAAGTGGGGAATCCAGTGGTCCTCCCCTAGAAATTTAAAAAAATCAAGTGCAAAATGATGAGTTTTTACGAGGGTGGATCGAAAAGTAACGCACAATAATTTTTTTTACAAAAAGTTTAATAGGTACAATTACAAACAAATGCACACATGAAGGGACATCTTTTGTCTATTTTTCTATATAGTCGCCACGTTTTTCAACTCATTTCTCCCATCGTTATACCACTTTCAAAATACCCTGTTCATAGAAGTCCGTTCGGTTGGAGTCTAGCCATCTGCGGACTGCTGTTTTCAAATCTCCATCTGACGCAAAGCGTTTACCGGCCAGGAATTTCTTCATGGAACCAAACAAATGAAAGTCCGACAGGGCCAGGTCTGGACTGTATGGAGGATGCTGGAGCACCTCCCAACCAAATTTGTTGATTTTCTCAGGAACAGCTGCAGCAACATGGGGTACCTTCATAGGTAATCCCACGAGAGTTGACGAATTTATCTGATGAACTCGTCAACTCGAGTTGGATTTATTAAGACTATTCCATGAATAAAAACGTAACGGATTATACAAATAATAATAATTATCATTATCATTATCATTATTTATTATCATTATTACATTTTTACATAGAATTGCAAATACAAATACAAATACATATTTATACAAGTAAAATAAAACAATTTTCAAATTTCAAAATTAACTACAACTACTATTTAAAAAGAGGAAAACAAATATAGGCTATATCTTCACAAGAAGTATTAAATTTAGTAATACACCCGAATGAGCAAGACTGCTCGTGCTCGGGTGCCGTTTCAAAAATATCAAAGTGGAGAAAGAGGAGAGACAAAGAAATAGAGTGTATAATGTGCTTAACTAAAAAAGAAAGTAAAAAATATTAAACATAAATACATAAAAGGAGTGAAACAAAAATTACTTAAAAGCTAAAAAATTACAAAAAATTCTTTACATATCTATATTACTTTCGTGCTTTGCTTATAAAAAGAACTAACAGCTCCGAGATCACGGCATACTATGAATCAACCAACCATGAATCAATTCAAGTTACCACGTCCATGTTGTGACCAGTGCTTAGATTCGAGTTACCATGTTCATGCCGTGACCAGTGCTATCTATTTTGCATATAATACATAGTACTTCATTCAGATAAGCTAACAGCAGAACACAATAAAATCACACGAACTGGCTTGAAGCGAATTGAAATTGTGTTTTTAATCGATGTAGCCTACATTTATATTATTTCAATTTCCAAACAAGTTATGATGTATAAAATAATATGTTTTCGTGCTGTTTAATGGCAACTTATGACGTTTAATCTCACTGATGCTTCCGTGTCCAATAACGAGTAGTAACTGTAAAAACCCGATAAAATTGTATCCTTGCGATCCAAGGAAGGATAAGATAAACGATCGTGATTGGTCTATATCCGAGGAATTGCTTAACGTTATTGGTAGACCTGGGATTTTAGGCTATAAAAAAATTAGTTTTAGGCACCTAAAATAGGCTTTTAAAACAAGTAAATAGACTTTTAAAAGAGAAAATAGGCACTTAAAATAAGCTTTAAAATGTGTAAATAGACAGAAAATAGACTTTAAAATACTACAATGTGCTCTTCAACTGTAAAGTGATCTTTTTTCACTGTAAAAAAAACGTGGTAGGCCTATACCTATTCTTAACAGAAGTAATTGCAAAATTAAGACAGAATTTAAAACACATTTATCAAAAACAGTTTTGGATTAATTGAAAAATTGACACAGTATGTCGCTTCTTACTATATACCTGCTAACTTACTTCTTGTTTTGAGCGAAACCTCCGCCGTCAGTCAGCATTCTTTTGGCGACAATTGTTCGGGAATATCAAGTTTCTGTGAAAAACGCACCCTCTGCTGTTCTGCCCTTCATTCAGGGATGTTCATTAAATGATTGTAAAAGTTACAGAAGTTGAATTTTATTTTAAATGTACAAAATAGGCATTTTAGCCACTAAAATAGTAAAAATAGGCTGCAAAGGTCCAAATAGGCATTTTAGGGCACTATAAAACTCTGTAAATATAAGTGATATATTATAAAATTTCAAAATATTTAACAATTTTCATGTTATTTCATGAGGAACTAAATAGGCATTTGCCTTAAAATTCCAGGTCTAGTTATTGGTCAATATCAAACACGCGGCTTATGAGTAGAATAGCCATAGAGAAAAATCCCGATCACATTGATGAAGAGCCGAGATGCTTTTTATTTAACTGCTCCAGTCCGTGGTTCACCCACAATTGGATTTGGAACTCTCCTAAGGGAAGTGGTTTAGAAGAATTCTTTCCGTGGCCTTCCAGTGCATAAGGCTAGGGACGAGTAGCTGTCAAAGCCGTCACAGGACATTCTTAGAATTTGATTGGCTGGGGTAACTAGCTGATTGGTGCGGCAAAAATAAAGAACATGAGTTGAGCTTTCGGCAAACCTTCCTTCCTAACAAAAGGAAGCCGCCTGGGCAAGCTAGAATAACTGGACTATACTAAGATGGCAGTCTCAAGTTTGCTTTCTATTAATAATCTATTAGAGTTGCCTGCTTATACAACGAAATTGTGCAGGTTGGTCAACATGACAACAGCGCGCAAGCTTTTTCGCGCGAGTTTAGGCGGGTGCGCACTGAATCGCGCCTAAAAGCAAGTGCCTGTAGGCTAAGGGCAGTAGACAAACAAAGGAAAGCGTGTGTTCACGAAATCCCACATGAAAGAGTGCGCATGTAAAGGCACGAAGCAGAGTATTTATGTTTAAGATGTATGTTAAAATATAGTAAATAGCTACTAACTGTAATACTATACTATACTGTACTATAATATTATAGGAAATAGTGGTTTACTACGAAGCCCGAGTCTTAAAGCACTTACGAGTTTGTAAGTCGCCAATGGGTTGGTATCTCATATTGAGAACGCCTGGTGGTATATTGGGAGATGTGAGTCAGTTGGAGTATTTAATGTTGTACCGGCATATTGACATGGTAGCTCAATTGCTAAGAGCAGCGGCACGGAGAGCCGAAGATCCTTGAATTTTTCAGTCTGACTTCACCTTTCCATAGTAAATATCTTCTCATTCTATTATCTACCATCCGACCACCGCTGCGTCATCTACCATGGGCAGATGGCAGGATTGTGATCTTGTGGTCAGCATGTCGACACCTGTACGGCCGTTATTGTGTTGTGACCGAATCCGCTACTTGTTTATAATGCAGCTCCTCAGTTATAATGAGGCTGGGTGAATCCCGTCCCAGACCTCTCTAAATAAACACAAGGAGGTTTCCCATTTTGGACCCAGACTGATGACCGTGGTCAGCCTCGCTAAGTGCAGTGCAGGCGGTCAATAGAATATTAAATATTACAACAACAAGAATTGAGAAAATAGCACTGTCCAAAAAATGTACAGGAAAGTTATACATGTAGTACCAATTCATAAAAATCTTTATTTAAATCCTAATATAAATTTTAATATTTTGTATACAATAAAAATGAGTCACGTATTTCTAATTGTTTGAAAATAAAACTGCAATAGTTTTAATTGTTAAAAATAGTTGAGTACAAAAATAACATTGTAATGAAAACAGTATGTTATATACGGAAAACTATAAAAGATTATATCTTTAAGGGTATACGGCTTATACATAAAATAATCCAACGAACCTAAATCTTTGTCTTGACTGACTGAATGAATGATTGACTGACTGACTTAATGACAGAGAATCAAAGCAGAGCCTAAACTATAATATGTAGAGACTTGGAATTTTGACAGTACCTTCGTTTCATAATGTAAGTTCTCACTAAGAAAGGATTTTGCAAAATTTTTATTTTAAATGCCAAAAATTAAATTTTTTGAGAATACTTAATCCCTTTTTACACAGAATTATCAAATCCAAATCACAGTTCACATGCCAACGTATTGTTGCCAGTGGTCTCAGATGGGTTTGGAAATAAATTAAATGGGAGTTTTACAAATTAGAGAAGCAATCATTATAATTCATCTTATAAATAAATATTAAAGAATGAAATCCACGAAAATAATGCAATCACATAACTTTCTCTACCCTGGACATAGAGAAAACAATACGAGGTATGGTAATATGTATATTATATATAGCAGGTTTTTGGAGAGAGGTATGAAAGTGATATTGCATTTCTGTTTAATTTCATCCCCAAAACGGTGTTATGGTAACATGAGAGTGAGAAATAAAATATTCCGCAAAGACGATACAATTTTATGTTGCCGGAATTTATGTTTCTTCTTATTTAAACCCCTGTGTACAAGCGATGGGATACAGAATTCTACATCCTCTATGAGCCAAAGAAAGCTATACCAAGCGTTTTCTGATGGAATAGTTAGAGTGTGATAAGTCGTTCTTCCTATTTCAAATTCGAAATACCTATATAATGACCTATAATTTAAAAATAGGAATTCCTTCATAAGATAATTTCCAATTACAAAATAAAAAACCCGGGCGATGCCGGGCCATTTAAGCTAGTAGGCCTAATATATGAATAAGAACTCATCTAGGGTAAATCCGGGTGAGATGGCCATGCTTTTTTAAATGCTCAGTAACTCGAAGGATTTTCAAGATAAGTCGTGTAAAAAATGTTCTATCAGGTCCTTGGATGTCACATTCTCATAACGTAATGTTTTATGGAGAAAAAAAGTAATTTAGGGTGAGAAATCCCAACATTTAAAAAAATGGTACGTTGGCCATCTCACCCGAGGTGTCAGGGGGAGATTGCCATAGGACATAGGGACAATTGGCCACACCATTTTCGAAGGTAGAAAGTACAGGTAACAAAGTAGAAAGACTAGTTGCTGTACTTATATAAATATATACAAACAAAATAAACTTAAGTGCTAAAATAAGTTATCACAACGTAAAAATAAACATATTTTGGAAAACAGAATCAATTCTGAGTAACTGAAAAGTTCTGATACATTTCTGAAAAGATAACTAAACTCTACTGCATGCCACTACATCCGATGGAGGGGAAGGGCATACCATCTAACCTCTACATCAATTATCTCCATCTTTCGACTTCGTTAGTTGACGACAGGATCGAGAGCACCTGGTCGGCATGCCGACTTCCATGACAGGTTTTGATGGTTTTCTTCACCAGATCCGTAATGTAGGCCTACTTCTTTAAAAAAATAGGCTTAAACAAAGGATGAACAAAGGAATATATTTAGCACAAGGTACACTGCATAAAAAAAATGACTACACACAGAACAGAGATTAACACAACTACCCACAGGTGGTGTTGGCGCTTGATGCGGGTGAACAAGTGAAGGATTAATCGCATAAATTGTTTCTCGTACAAACTACTTTAACAAGCCAGATTTAAAACAACTAACAGCAAAAATGAAAACTCGAAATAGCACTTCTGAAAAACAAGATCTTATTTCTTGCTGTGTAATTGAACAATAATGATTATATGTATAGTAAAAACAATGTGGTTCGCTTCGAGCAGCTTCATAAATTTGCGGTACCCCTGTTCTATCACCTAACATTTCAGGCTCTGTTACTTTACGCTTTCTTTTAATTAAAAGTATTTATCCATGTTATTAACCAACTTTAACCCTTCGCTTACCGGAGATATTCTTCAGGTCAACAATTGCTTCGCTGCACTTATGCCATTGTTGTCAGTACAGAAATGCCGCCCTTAGTATAGTAGAGTTTTTCATTTCATACCCAGGCGGCTTCAAAAGATTTATCCCAGTGTTGCCATACGTACGACTATAGTCGTACACATACGACTATTTCATAGATTTGTACGACGTACGACGCAACCATGTGTCGTATGCCTATTCATACGACTATTTTAATATAATTTTATACTATCATTTTCTGTATATTTTTTAGCAATCTACTGCAGAACTTTCAATTTGGATAATAAATAATTAAGGAATCGCGCACAATGTGCATTATCTTAACCTAAGACTTAACCTACCCAGTCCTGAACCCGGGGAGGGGATCTTTCACTACTGAAAAATCCCCCACCCGGCCGGGAATCGAACCCGGGCCGCCGGAGTGGAAGGCAGGCGTGCTACCGACTCACCCTAAGTTTTTGTTTTTTAGTAGTTGCCAAAATGTTGCTAAATGGATGGCGGAATGTTATAATAACCATTGTCAAATTATAAAATAAAACTAAGTCCCTTTATTTCTTACAGGCCTTTACGGGCCGGTGCCGCATCTCGCTTAAGTTGTATTGTTGTATTGTTATTGCTACTTCTCTCATTATTCTCCAAACATTTTATATTTTAGCCGCACGTGTGCAAAACGAAGCAATCCAAACCTCTAAAGAAATTATACCGATAAAGACCAGCTGGTCTTATTGTTTTTGTTTTATTTTGACCAAACATAATAATCATATCATTGTTATTATTAATAGTAGCCCTATATGTTGACACGTGCATATCAAAAGTGACTGTATACTTTTCTTTAAATAATATGTAGAAGAAATGTTACTTTCTTACAGTTTGTAATTTATTAATATTTTATTTTATTATTATTATTATTATTATTATTATTATTATTGTATTTATTCCTGCAACATTTGCAGGTAGCTGGTGACAAAGAATAGCCTACCAACAACAATGGGTATATGTATACAGTCACGAGAGACCAGTCTTATTATTATTATTATTATTATTATTATTATTATTATTATTATTATTATTATTATTATTATTATTATTATTATCATTATCATCATCATCCTCACCATTCGCAAAGTGTACGACGATTTTAACTAGCGTACGACTATTTTCAATTGTTGGTACGACTGTTTTACGTTTCTGATCTGGCAACCCTGATTTATCCATTAAATCGGTGTTTCTTTATGTTAATAGATCTGACCAAGTCTGTCTTGGTTTCCGCTTCCCAAAATAAAAGCAACGTTGCAATATTCCCTCATGACCTCAGTTCTTCCCTCGGTTTAATCAATTCACACGTGGTATTGTTTGTGTAACTAGATCTTGCAACCTCGCGTTTCACTCCACGCGGAGTAGACGGGTAGCTGTCACAAAACGTTCTTAGATTTTGATTGGCTAAGGTAACTATCTGATAGGTGCTGGTTGAGCTGGTTGAGTTGGCGGCGAATTTCTCCTAAAAAATAAGTCGCCCGGGTGTAGGCTACAATGAATAACTGTAGTATTCCTTCTAGGCAATCCCTTCAAGCCGGGTAGTATCACGTGTGTCATTGTGAGTTCTGATAGGAGCTTGTAAATACTCATTTTTAACGGGGTGTACTAACCTGGAGGAAATCTTCGTGACGTGACCTTTCTTGCTAATTCGGATGTTTATGACCTAAAAAAGTGGAAAATATGACTGCAAGTATGACCTTAAAAATGACTAAATATCACCCAAATATCCTAAATATGACCTCATAAAAGAAAGTTTTTTTAAAAATAAATGTTACAATTTAAAACGTTTAATGACACTAAATTATTACATCACATTAATTCAATCATGTGATTTACAGTTTTACTTGTAAAGAACTTCTAATTTGTTAATGTTTTCAAATACCACTGGAAATGTGAACTGAAAATATTTTAAAAACATATCTATTGGAAGTTGTTAACAACAAGGAGGAAGAGGTAATTGTGCTATAACTTGTTATTGTCCCTTCACATTTCAGTTACAGTAAAACCAAAATATTCGTGACTCTTTTTCGGAAAACATTTAAGTTGACAATCCAGTACATATAGTGCATAATTGTGCTCTTTTATCGAATTTATAACTGAAATGTGACGTTAAATTATAAATATGACCGAAATATGACCACGACCATGAAAATGACAAAATTATGACTTTATATGCAAAATAAAAACGGTCCGATTAGGATAACAAATGTGCAATTCATGTTTAATTCATGTTTGCGACGAGAATGGAGGTCAGGACAAAAAAATATGACATGTCATAAACATCCGAACCCTAAATTAGAATTTCAGTTCACACCTTTTTATTAATAATAATATGTTACTTGTTACCGGTGCCCTCTTACATGCACTGAGATTAATAAAAATAAATTTATAAGACGTTTAAATATGTCAGATAATCATCATCCTTATCATCATCGACTGCAAGGACTGAGCTTATTAGCTCGTTCCATCCTCAAAGTCTCTCCATCTTGTCCTGGGTCTTCCAGGATCTCGTCTTCCTAGTGGCTGATACAATACTATTTGATAAGGACTCCTTTCCGATGACATTCTCTGTACACGATAATACCAGTCTAATGTCTTTTGCTTTATTTCTTCATTGAGCCTCTTCACCCTCAGTTCTTCTCGTACTTCTTTTTGTAAAGAAATAAAAGAAAAAAAGCCTAACAATTACACGCTATTGAAAATTGTTTTTATTTATTACTGAAACTCCTGGAGATTTCTTCCCTGACGCGACCATTATACAGTGTGTTTCACGTACGAGTTGGCCAATCATGGGGGTTTCTGCGTCGCGGTTGACACAGCTCTAACTCCCTAGCTATCGGGTGAAATATCTACGCAAATAAACCCGCTAACTGTGTAATGATTCAGGTTCTCATAATTACCGTTAAATTACAATGAAAATAACCACGTACCTCATCAAGAGATGTTGAAGATGTCCTACTCCTGCATCCACACAACACTGGCGCCTTCTTAAGAAATTTTCTTACACGCGCATAAGTTACTGAAAATGTTTTTATGATTTAAAAAATATATACGTCTATTACATATTACTCTTTCAAATACCTTAGCTAATTCTAATGTCAGTGTGATAGGACGATAGTTATTTATATCATTTTCATTCCCTTTTTTATACAGAGGTCGTACTATAATCAGGGCCGCCACATCTTGGGGTCGGGCCCAGGACCATTTACTGGTTGCGGGCCCCTCATTGCCTCATTATTGTTCATTGCCGCGCTTACCTGAGCCCGCTTCAACCATATTCTGTGTTAACTCCATCCAATCATCCCCCGCAAATCCTGCTTCACTTAAATATAGTCTTATACTGTCCTCTCACCTACGTCAAGGTATTTCAAGTGGGCTCTGCCTTTCAGATCTAACAGTCAATATTTTTGAGATTCGTGTTTCTTGCCCATGCGTGCAACATGACCAGCCCATTTCATCCTCTGTGATTTAAATACCCTTGCTATATCAGGTGAAGAGTACAGGTTATGAAGCTCGTCGTTATGAAGTTTTCTCCAGTCCCCATTTTCATCCCTCTTAGGCCCAAACATTTTCCTAAGCACCCTGTTTTTGAACACTCTCAGGTTACCGGTATGTTCTTCCCGACCAGTAAGTGGCCATGTCTCACATCCATATAATACAACCGGCATAATAATAGTCTTATAAATCTTTACTTTTAAATTTCTGGACAGAAGACGAGAGTTTCTGAACCGCATAAAAACAAGCATTTCCTTATTTGAGTCTACACTTAACTCCTGCCTTAATATTATTTGTGTCTGTAATTATTGCTCCCAGATATTTGAATTTTTCCACTTGTTCGAACGATTTATCTGCTATTCCAATATTTTGTGGACCATTATTTTGACGTTCCGTGACCATATAAGTTTACTTCGTTTTTTCTACATTAATTTCTAATCCAACATTCTTGCAGGCACCGAAAATACTTTCTGCATTTCTCTCGATTGTGTTTATGTCATCCCCCAACAAGCAAACATCATCTGCGTAAGCTAAAATCGGGTGACTGCCATTTAATTCTAGGCCTACCTTGTTTTCATGAACTTTCCTAATGGCATATTCCAAAGCGAAATTAAAAAGTAAATGCGATAGTGCATCTCCTCGCTTCATGCCGCTTTTAATGGTGAACCTATCTGATATAAATTTCTTTACCCTGACTCTGCTATAGGTTTCATTTAGACACGTTTTGATCAGCCTAACTAACTTCTTTGGTTTCCCAAACTCAATGAGGGTATTGTACAATTTGCCTCGCCTAACTGAATCATATGCTATTTTAAAATAAATGTATAGCTGGTGAACAGATTTATTATATTCCCACTTTTTCTCCAAGATTTGGCGAATACAAAATATATTAGTATAGGCCCATATATCAGTATTTCTTATTACTATCCCTTATAACAGTATTTGTTTTTTTTATATTCTAAATAGTGTTTATCCTGATTAGTAAATCATTGTGTTGAAACGTCTAAATACAAAACACACTACTTTAAAATGAATATATTGTGTTTTTACTACAATCAAAATAATTTCAAGGACTAGTCTATTGGAACCAAGCATAAACTAAAATTAATAAGGAGCGTAAATATTCAAAAAGTAAAAACGTAAACATTACAGCGGTATTATATTATACCCATAGTTGAAAGATGAAAACAAATGTTATCGCCAGGCGACCCTTCCTCTGATAGTGGACCGTATTGAAAATTATTTGTGGGTTCGATTCCCGGCGATAACATGCGGGGGGTAGAGATATGAGGAGAAGAATTGGATTGCATTTCCAATCTTCAAATGGGTAAATTGATATACAAGAATTATGCACACTTGGGCGATGACGTTGCTTGATTAACATAAGCTTGAGGTTTGGAATTAAATGCACTTCTTGAATCCTGCAGTTCTAGTTGTATCCAGGTACACATATAGATGCACTAGTAGACTGTATTATTCGGAGGACCATTTGATGACGTAATAAAATATAGCTTGTAGAGATTGTTATTTCAAAAGCTGAAAGGTTGTATTGAATGCTGAATTTAAAGCTATTCACAGCACTAGCTCAAAGCAAGATCGTACAAATAAGCTATTAACAGTTTATTTTCCAAGTATAAATGTCTGTATTTATTTTTCAATTCACAGTTGCATAATAGCTATTTATGTATCAAGTACGCAAAATAACGCTTTAGCGGACGAATCTAGTATAGCAGCCGAGGCGAAAGCCGAGGCTGAAATACTGGATGAGTCCGCTAAAGTTTTTGCGTACGTGGTGCATACAATATTTTTTAGTAATAGCTCTCTAAATTATATGAAATGAAACAAAATACCGTATATAATTAATTGTAATGAAAGGTAGTCTACCATATTCTCACGGCCCTCTCAAACGCAAGACAACAATGAACCGTACGAAATGCGGTAGGCTATGAATGCGTTACATGAGTCGCTGATTTGTAAACAATAATAAATACGAACTAGTATTTATGAAAAGCTTGTGAAAATATGTATTATAATCCCGAGGAAATTTCACTCCAAGTAAAAAAACATTGAATTGGAGCTGGTGCCAGCAACATCACGGCAGAAGGAATAGGGAATATATTGCAATTAAATGCTGGTGCATCCATGTAAGCTATGTGAACGAAGATGTGAAAAGTTGTTCGCTTATATTTGTTGTCGGGTGATGAAGTGGGCTACCGTGTTTTGCGAAAAATCCTGGTAAAGTTTCTGATTTTCATAAAGAAACGTGTTGGCTTAAATTTGTTTGTTTTATGAGCAATTATATGCGTAAATCCATGTTAAAGTTGGTGTGACTGGTCAATGCCATCTGGGTTTTGTTTATAGATTGCCATGACGACTTTAAAGGACAAGGCCGCTAAAACTGCATTTTGAATGCAATTTGAATGCACTTTTATGCAATTTTAGCGGCCTTGTCCTTTAAAATGCAATTTTTCGGCTTGTTACCGGTCCGATAAGCAGCTGTTTTAGAGAGCGTGTACTAAAAAATCCATTTATGACTAATAATCTCATCGAATTAAAAGACTAATCGTAGTCCTTGGAAAAACGTACCTTGGTTTGTGAATTACATTACTCACAGAAATTGAATGATTGATATCTCCTTTTGATGGTACAATGTCCAGAGATAGAACGAAGCACTTTTAGCGACGTTGTAGATGAATCCTTGTGATGAAAATTATGTTGAATACGATGTAAGATAATTGGATCTCTTAATCCAACACAAAATGAAGTTGAAAAGGCTTTTCGCCCGAATTTAACACTGTATGATGTGCTAAACGATTTGTAGAATAGAGCTCATTGCCCTTGAGAATGAGAATGGAACAACCAAATCGTTGTCCATTTTTTGAAGAAGAAGTAGTGAAGAATAATAATAGAGACAACTGAAGGTTGAAACAATAAAAAATCGCTAACCCAATGATAATAGCTTGACTTAAAGATTAGATTAATTAATCAATACATTAAAACACACTATACTAAATATATAATAAATAAAATAAAACAGAATTGATAAATTAGTAGTTATTTAAAAAATAAATAAATCATTTTGGAGTTGAGATTAAAATAACAATTGTCAAGACATACATTTAATGGATTGAACTGTAAGCTTATAAATGACAAATGAAAAATCAAAGCCATCTGAACTAAATTCAAGGCAAGCAAGAGAAAAGGTATTACATGACGTAACACAAAAGTGGGGCTATTTGCTAAAATATGTTACAAACATAATACCAACATAAACAATAAATATAGCACAATTGAATTGAATTGAATTGAATAGGTGCCCTTAAGGCGGGAGGCGGGGTGGGAACGCCCCTAAGCACCGAAGCCGCAGGCTTATTGTACCTACCTCCGGGATGGAATGAGTTGCGTGCCCAGAGGCCGCCCAGGACTGCAGATCCCCCCGCAGGCCCCCACGGAGCTCCCCTACATCCAGCAAGCCTTATTACCATGCCACGTATGTGCCACCCCCTTCGGTCCCTCCAACCGGAGCCCCGACAGGTCCGCGACACACACCACCCCCTTCGGTCCCTCCAACCGGAGCCCCGACAGGTCCGCGACACACACCACCAACAACCTCTTGACCACAAGCAGCGGGGAGAACGGGAGAGGCCCCAAAGGGCGCTGACTGCCAAAGCAGACCCGATACCAGAAGTGGAAACGGGATGATGATGAAAAGGGGGAAAGGTGAGATGAAGTGGAGAGTGTTGGTGGAATGAGAGGGGGAAACGGGAGAACCCCGAGAAAAACCCCCCAAGGCACGGCTTCGTCAATATAGCACAAACTAAATCGGCATTATGAATAAACATAGTGCATGTTTCCAGCAATTGAGAAGCTTAGCCTGACTGCGACATGGGGATGTCAACTTCACTCTTAAAGATTGCCGCAAAGTGAGAGGTCATGTTGAATACTCAATAATAAACACAAGGAATGAAAGCAATCCTCATTAACGCGTTCACCGGCGTGCAATGCATAGTACTCAGAGTATATTATTATTTGTAAAGTGCACGAAATCAAACAGTAATTGCACTGGAATTTTAAACTGTAGTTTATAAAACGTATCCCTGGCAAGGAATAAATTTTTATTTCATAACCCAGGGAAAATTTTTGACAAGAGGGGCAAATCCCCCATCCCCTAATTAATTCAAGCCCTGGCTTAGACTCTTCCCTTCTCCGTTGAACTTCCTTCTCGTTACTCGTGTAACAGAACATTTTATCAAACTTGTCCAGTTTTCCACAAAATTATATTACATCACCGGGACCGAGACGGGCCCCTTAGGGGCCCGGGCCCGGGTCCAGTGGACCCGGCAGCCCCCCCCATGTGGCGGCCCTGACTATAATTAATTTTAGGCGCTCTGGAAAAGTTCCATGATTGAGAAATTTATTAAACGGGCTAAAGGCTTAGCAAGTAGGCCTACATATTTACAGTGTTTTAAGATGAAGGGACCAATTTCATCCCAGCCACTGCTATGTTTATTTGATAGGAAATTTATTATTTTTATAATTTCAGTCTCTGAGGTAGGGCTTATAAAGATCGTATCATCATTATCCTTAATTTTACATCTATATTCTAAGTCAGCGTTTGTGGGTTTAGCAACTTCCACAAAATAAGTATTAATTTTTTCAGTCAATACAACTGGATCAGTTTCTAGATTCCCATTTAAGTTTAATTCCAAAATGTTATGTCTTTGTTTTTCCTTTCTGGCATAATTTATTACTAATACAATAACATTCACGTAATTTCTCCTTTGTAGTGTTGCTTTTAAGTCATTCAAACTTTTTAGGTACCGTACTGTTGTTTCACTTGCTTGTATTTATTTTTATAATACTCAGTATTTGTTTTAGAACATGGGCTACTGTATACCCCCCATCCCCCCCGTGGGATTTTCCGACTCACATATTTTTTTGTTGGTATTGCCATCTAGTTTCATTTTTTAGTTGTTTGCCCCTGATCAATTACAGCATTTACCCGGAAACCCCGGAAAGCTACGGAAATCCGGAAAAACTAGTTTGTTTTAGTTTTTCTTTGTTCTTTGCTCCTAATATGCCCGGGGAATTTCTGAATCACATATTTTTTGTTGGTGTTGCCATCTAGATTAAGTTTTTAGTTGTTTGCCCCTTATCAATTATAGCATATCCCCGGAAATCCGGAGAAATGACTTTGTTTTAATTTGTCTTTGTTCTTTGCTTCTGATATACCCAGGGAATTTTTGACTCACATATTATTTTGTTGGTATTGCCATCTAATTTAAGGTTTCAGTTGTTTGCCTCTTACCAATTACAACATATGCCCGGAAAACCCGGAATACCACGTATATACGGAGAAAATGACAATGTTTTATTTTTTTAATCTTTGTTATTTGCTTCTAATATTCAAAGGGAATTTCTCAAACATATGTTTTTTTGTTGGTATTACCATCTAGATTAAGGTCTCAGTTGTTTGCCCAGTATCAATTACAGCATATCCCCGGAAAACTCCGAAAACCACGGAAACCCGGAGAAAATTACTTTGATTAAATTTTTTAAAATCTTAGTTCTTTGCTCCTAGTATTCAAAGGGCATTGGTGACTTATATGGTTTTGTGTTGGTATTGCCATCTAAATTAAGGTTTCAGTTGTTTGCCCCTTATCAATTACAGCATATCCCCAGAAAACTCGGAAAATTACGGAAATCCGGAGAAAATTACTTGGTTTTAATTTTTTAAATCTTAATTCTTTGCTCCTAGTATTCAAAGGGAATTGGTGACTCGTATGATTTTGTATTGGTATTGCCATCTAGATTAAGGTTTCAGTTGTTTTCCCCTTATCAATTACAGCATATCCCCGGAAAACTCCGAAAACCACGAAAATCCGCAGAAAATGAGTTCGTTTTAATTTATTAAAAATCTTTGTTCTTTGATCCTAATATTCCCAGGGAATTTCTGACTTACATATTTTTTGTTGGCATTGTCATCTAGATTAAGGTTTCAGTTGTTTGCCCGTTATCAATTACAACATATCCCCGTAAAACCCGGAAAACCACGGAAATCCACGGAATTTCTAGAACTCGGAACTTGTGATCTACAGTCACTGAAACCGTTATTGAGAAGTAATTCTGCTTCAGGTGTGTCCTTTGCAGATTCAAAAGGGTGAGTATGAGGATTACGAGATATCTACCGTAATTGTGATGGTCACATGCAAAGAAAATGGGAATCATATATTCTAAACATGCCAAGTGTAAGTCAAAGTTGTTTTCTTTAGTTGCTCGCTGAAATCTCAAAATCAAAGACACTTTGTCCATAAATCCAAAATTGTGTTGTTTTACCCAATGTCCCTTCTATAACTTCAGTCAAGAAAGTTTGATAGTGACTGTGGAAGGTTTGGCAAGATTAATTATCATTCACATTTAGAATGTGAAGGTTGTGCTGCCAGGTTTTCAATCGCATTCATCCCTTCAGCAACAGGATTTTATCCAGTATTCTTTGTCATGCTGCAATTGGTAAGGGGAAATAAGAAACCTTAAACTATATGGCAATAGCAACAAAAAGTATGTGATTCAGAAATTCCCTGGGAATATTAGTATCAAAGAACAAGATTTTTAGAAAATTAAAACAAACTCATTTTCTCCGGATTTTCGTGGTTTTCGGAGATTTCCGGAGATATGCTGTAATTGATAAGGGGAAAACAACTGATCCCTTTATCTAGATGGCATTACCAACACAAAAGCATATGAGCAAATTTCCTTTGAATATTAGCAGCAAAGAACTAAGATTAAAAAAAATTTAAAACAAAGTAATTTTCTCCGGATTACCGTGGTTTTCAGGGTTTACGTGGATTTGCTGTAATTGGTAACGGGCAAACAACTGAAACCTTAAACTAGATGGCAATACCAACAAAAAAAATATGAGTCAGAAATTCCCTGGGAATATTAGGAGCAAAGAGCAAAGATTTTAAAGACATTTTTAAAAAGTCAATTT
This sequence comes from Ectobius pallidus, assembly GCA_964059195.1. NCBI lineage: Eukaryota > Metazoa > Arthropoda > Insecta > Blattodea > Ectobiidae > Ectobius > Ectobius pallidus. The sequence continues at coordinate 18,099,417 of CAXKWD010000001.1, forward strand.
CTCCGGATTTCCGTGGTTTTCGGAGTTATCTATAGATATGCTATAATTCATAAGGGGCAAACAACTGAAACCTTAATCTAGATGGTAATACCAACAAAAAAACATATGGGTCAGAAATTATCTTCGAATATTAGGAGCAAAGAACAAAGTTTTAGAAAGAAAACATAGTCATTTTCTCCATATATACGTGGTTTTCCGGGATTTCCGGGGATATGCTGTAATTGGTAAGGGGCAAACAACTGAAACCTTAATCTAGATGGCAATACCAACACAAAAACATATGATTCACCAATTCCCTTTGAATACCAGGAGCAAATAACAAAGATTTTCAAAAATTTAAACGAAGTCAATTTTTCAGAATTTCCGTGGTTTTCGGAGTTTTTCGGGGATATGATGTAATTGATAAGGGGCAAACAACTGAAATCTTTATATATATGGTAATGCCAACTAAAAACATATGAGTCAGAAATTCCCTTTGAATATTAGGAGCAAAGAACAAAGATTTAAAAAATAAAACATAGCCATTTTCTCCGTATATACGTGGTTTTCCGGGTTTTCCGGGGATATGTTGTAATTTGTAAGGGGAAAATAACTGAAACCTTAAACTAGATGGCAATACGAACAAAAATGTGTGAGTCAGAAACTCCCAGGGAATATTAGGGGCAAAGAACAATAACAAATTAAAACAAACTCATTTTCTCCGGATTTCCGTGGTTTTCTCATGTTTCCGGGTATATGCTGTAATTGATAAGGGGCAAACAACTAAAATCTTAAACTAGACGACAATACCAACAAAAAATATGTGTGTCTGAAAATCCCACGGGGGGGAGGGTTTGCTATTGGTAGCCCATGGTCTATTAACTTATTTGTAAAGTTCATGCATGTCCTTCATATAATATTCTTTTAAGTTAATTGTATGACTGCCAAGCAGCAATGTATTTGCCTTGTGTTTACAGTGAAAATGTGTTCTTTTACTACGACATACTTTGTTAATGTAATACTTAATACTTTTATAGCACGTATCCCATTTTTCTTCTACTGAAGTTAAAATTAAAAATATCCTTCCAAGTTTCCTGTTTTAGCCGGCATAATAATTCAGGTACAGGGTCTTTATTTATTACACGCTTAATTTGTGTTTCTTTATTTATTCTGCAGTATGTAGGCATAAAATATAGGCATAGACATGGCCATAAAATCAACGCTCTGAGCATTATGATCTGAAATATGTGTATTAAAATGTTGATATTATCAACATCATGTATATTTGTTGAGATACGATAAATAGTAGTGTGGAGGTTGATGGTGTAACTCGCGTTGGCTGACTAATTATATATTTTATATTGTAGATATTAAACATATAATTTAGCTGTTTGTGGTTTGTATCTAAATAATGTAGATCTATATTGTAGTAGTCACTTGCTATATTAATTTTTGTATTATTTACTACATATTTACTTAAAATTAGCTCAAACTGTTTTTAAAAATGTTACTGAACTACTAGGTGACCTATATATTCCAATAACCAGAATAGTGGTATCCTTCATGGTTACTTTAAATTCTACCACTTCAAACACTTTTCCAATGCAAAAATCATTTAAACTTAAGTTGCTCACTTCAGTTTTGTAACATAACACTGCCACCTTTTAGTATTGGTTAATGCAGTAGTGACTTAATAATTTACTATTCTGTAAAGGTTAAGTTGTTCCTTTGACATACCATGGTCAGAGATGACACAAATATTGTGTCATTGGTTTCACTGGATTGGTTACACTGAGTACTTGTTCCAGAGCTAACATTTTACTAAAGCCATATTGAATATTCAGGTGCGTAACTCTGAGTAATTAGGTGTGTCTATTAGGCCTACATTTATAATCATATGTGTCATTTAGATTAGTGCCAGCTTGCTTGTTGGGTTCATAGTTTAGACTGTCATTTCCCAGGATTAAGCATGTCTTGCTTTCAGTTAGAGGCCCATTTCCTGCTCTAAAAATCCTTCTCCCTGAAATGTTAGTGGAATTGGTGATGACCTGTATTAGTCCATGTGCCAGACCCCCAAAATCGACCATGTCATTATAATTTGGGGGGACTGAATGAAACCTATACCACACGTTCCTGGGGTCATGTGGAGCAAAAAAGTCGGGGGGGGGGCATCATGAGGAGGTAGCTTTCAAAAATGGCGGCCATTCAAAATGGCGGACGCTTGTGAATTTTTAAATTCAAATATCTCGGGACTGGGTTCATCAATCTTGAATTTTGATTTTTCAAAATGTAGGTTATTCTTCTGGCTACATGTTTGTTCCACATGTATGTGGCCAAAAAACCAGTATTTATTGGTCAAAACTCTAAAAATAAGAAAAATAGATTTTTTGACATTTACGTTTTGCGGTTTATTACTCTAACCGCTGGGTATATCGAAAAAGTGTCTGAAACAAAAGTTGTAGAGACACATCTCACCTTTAAAACGCAAAAATGAAATCCAAGATCGGATCAATAGAATCCGAGATATCCAGATTCAAAGCGAGCGGAGCGGGGTTGAGCGTGTTGACCGAGCACTCGGTGCAGCCTAGCGAGAGGAGAGACTTAGCGTAAAATCCTGCACTTTATTTATTTTTAACCTCAGTAATTGCTTTATTACTAGATAAATTTACATTACCTACTAATATGCACTATTTTTAACATGATTATTAAACACTTACTCATAAATACAATTAACAATTATATCATTTATCTGGGAAATGGACATCAACAGTTACCAACTCATATAATATACTGTCAAGGCTTTCATATCCGATTTTTAAGATGAAATCGTTAAAGGAACTTCAAATAGTCGAAATAATTTAAAAAAAGGAAAAAGTATTACAATTTAGGTATGTATCGGAGACTTTTAACAATACTTTCAGAAATGAACACAGGACGTAAGCAACTAAGAAATAAAAATTCCTATAAAATGCCTTATAGCCTATAATATTATGAACAATCTTGAAATAAGTCTTCTTCACAAGAATCACTGTAATCAGTTATTATAATTGCACTCTTCCTCATCTGCTGTTGCTTTGGTACACCCCTTGCACCCACAGCTCTCGGTGCATCGGATTTGAGTAATAAATACAATTAACAATTATACAATTTATCTGGGAAATGAACATCACTAATTATGAACTATACATCCCTTAACTCTGTACTTCAAGATGAACATGTTCAAGCCACTCTACTTGATACATCTTCTTACAAGTAATGAAGAAATGCTGTCCTTTCGGATGAAATATATCGCCCTAGTGGAGCTACTTTCCATTGTTCTTCGGACTAATTGAGAAGGCATTTTTTTTATGTTTTTAGCTGCTGTTGAAAAAATTGTGCCTTGAATTTTTGCGCTGGATAGAGTTAACTACTCACATTATCTATCATAACACTTTCTTGAATCATCTAAACTAGAAGGAGAGCCCATATGTTCACCAATATTATGTAGAAGGAGGTTTTCAGTACAAATAAGAAGCAACAACCCATTTTCTAGAATTCCAGTGGACCAAGCCATCAAAGAGACTGTAAACAAAGACACCCAAACTCCTGAAGGTACTAAGGATTTCAGTCTGAAAAAGTAGGCTGTAGTATGGTAATATGTTAATGCTGAGTAGAGCTAAAGAACCTCCTCAGCATTCTATCATCCAGAGAAACAGATTAGTGACACCCTGACCTCCAAAGCCCAAGGACACTTAGAGATGAGAAAGACGTGACAACTCTCACTGACCTTCTAGCCGAGTGGACGATCCCCTTCGATCCCAACCCTTAAGATATTGTACATTTCCCTACTGGAATATATGTTCTTCTGATCACATTGATTCGGAAAACAAGGGGAAAATAGCTTATGAAGAGTTCACGTTTCGACTAGCTAAAGGAGAAGGGTTTCATAAACGTATTAAGAAAGTGGGTCTTAAGATTAGTAGACTAAAGAAGAGCAAAAAAACCAAGGTTGAAAACAAAGAAGTAATCCTCCAGTGCAATCGAAATTTATTCAGCAAAATGACCTTTATTGCAGAAAACCAACAACTTGACATGATGGAAGGATTCAGATATCCTCTGGCACCGGCGAATGTTAATGGGCCTTTGAAGAAAACCTACAAACCAGTATTATCTAATTTTTTGGAAGTATACACCACCCCTGCCAGTCTGCCGGAAAAAGATTTGGCCTGAATCATTGATTCAATAGCCGTGCTTCAGTCCGTCAAAGGATAACAAAAAAGTTTTACGAATTCTCAACGAATTTTCTCAAGCAGGTTTTTAATATAGGTCGGAGGGTTGACATATATTATTCAGAGATTTCGATCAAATCTTTGGAGCGGGAAAAAAGCGGAACAGTTGAAGGTATCAAATTTAGTGAAATCAAGGGTGGCCACAGAGTGGTTTGTTAGAGGACGCTTCTAAGGAACAGTTACGGCAAAAATATAATGACAAAATTATTTTTTTGCAGTTTGTAAGAGGAGAAATTTGAAAACATAATTGGAAACCTAGAAATCTTCGTAGCAGTTGGTGAGATCTGCTTCATGATCATTTATATTAGGAGAAAAAATGTTCCTGAGCTGTTCTGCACTCAAGAATAAGCTGATTCCAGAATGATGCTGCATGCAAGGAACGCCGGTACATCATCTGAATCAGTTCTTTGCTTTTCAATCAATACAGATGTATTAGTTTTGGCTGTAGGTTTTTGCAAAACCATAAAAAGCAAAAACTTCTGAATCGGGAAACAAACAAACCAGTTTTAACAGATATGCAAGTTTCCCAGATAGTATCTGCCTTAGGCGAACAGCTTTTTACAGCTCTTATTGGGTATTACTGCTGGTCCGGCTGCGACACAATCAGTGCTTTAGCTGGCCAGGGGAAAGTTAAAAGCTTTTGTGCAAAAAGGAACAAAGATTTATTGAAGCATTCAGGAAGTTAGGCAAAGATTGGATGATGTATAATGATGTTGATGACAGCAAAGAAGAATTTATCTTCCAGTCGTATGCACCCAAACGCAAGGTGAAATGAGCTGCGCTACCAGATGTTCAGAGGGCCAGATTGAGAGCTTCCAAATGTCTCTTTGTAAAGACACCTTGAGAAAACACAATAGACGTGCCAACTACCAGGCCGGAATTTTGATCAACTGTGCACCAGAAAGTTACTCGTGCTTAGCAACTCAAATCTGAATAATCGAGAGCTGTTGGTGCAAGGGGTTTGCCGAAGCAACGGCAGTTCAGGACGAGAGCAATAATTATAATACCTGACTTCATTGATTCTAGTGAAGAAGACTTAATTCAACATTGTTAATAATATTGTATAAGGCATTTTATGGGAATTTTTATTTCTTTGTTGCTTACATCCTGTGTTCATTTCTGAAAGTATTGTTAAAAGTCTCCGATACATACCTAAACTGTAATACTTTTTTCCTCTTTTAATTATTTCGACTATTTGAAGTTCCTTTAACGATTTCATCTTAAAAATCGGATATAAAAGCCTTGACAGTATATTATATGAGTTGGTAATTATTGACGTCCATTTCCCAGATAAACAATATAGTTGTTAATTGTATTTATGAGAAAGTGCTTAATAATCATGTTAAAAATAGTGCATATTAGTAGATAATGTAAATTTATCTAGTAATAAAGCAATTACTGAGGCTGAAAATAAATAAAACGCAGGATTTTACGCCAAGTCTCGCCTCTCACTAGGCTGCACCGAACGCTCGGTCAACATGCTCAACCCCGCTCCGCCCGCTTTGAATCTGGATATCTCGGATTCTATTGATCCGATCTTGGATTTCATTTTTGCGTTTTAAAGGTGAGATGTATCTCTACAACTTTTGTTTCAGACACTTTTTCGATATACCCAACGGTTAGAGTAATAAACCGCAAAACGTAAATGTCAAAAAATCTATATTTCCGATTTTTAGAATTTTGACAAATAAATATTGGTTTTTTGGCCACATACATGTTGAACAAACATGTAGCCAGAAGAATAACCTACATTTTGAAAAAACAAAATTCAAGATTGATGAACCCAGTCTTGAGATATTTGAATTTAAAAATTCACAGTCGTCCGCCATTTTGAATGGCCGCCATGTTTGAAAGCTACCTCCTCATGATGGCCCCCCCCGACTTTTTTGCTCCACATGACCCCAGGAACGTGTGGTATAAGTTTCATTCAGTCCCCCCAAATTATAATGACCGATGGGTCTGGCACATGGACTATATCATCTATCGCGAAAGTCGAGAACTACGAGTACTTGCTAACTAGTCCAGTCATTTGGTAGTTTTACCTGGAACGTTTTCCGGGAGTTTTGAAAATTTGTGATTTTATAGATTTCGACGTGCTCTCTTCGAATTTTCACTTTGCTACCTCGTATCTTTGCCGCTCGCGCCGCCATATTGAAAAAATGGCGCCCAAAAACAGTTTTTTCACAATATCTCCTTTCCGACTCATTTTATGATGAAAATAGTTATGTAATAAATTAAACTAGAGAAAATTTCCTATAATTTATGTAGTAACGAGTTTTTTGTAAAATGGAATCGTTTCAGCGTACGAGCGCCGCGAAGTATACTCCGACACGCGTTTTGGCCAAAGCCACGGAAGATGCGGATACGCCACTACCTGCATCATTTTGCGGTAAAGCATTTAATGAGCAATTTTAACTAAATAAGGTCTCCTGATTTCAAAAATGTCATTATTTTTGTTGTTTTACATATAGTTTTCGTGTTTGCTGTTATGGCGGACGCAATTTTAAGGTCTGTGTAGACTTCTTTGGGGGCTTATAGTAGCTAAACGGTAAGTCGTATAAAAAAAAAACCTGTTGCAGAAGCAGTAACGGATTTTTAGAGATCTACAACTTTAGTCTTATGACTTTTTGACGTATCTTTATCCGTTATCCCTTAGATAGAGTTAGATTTTTTTTATTTTAAATAAATTCTGTATGTTTTTCTCACATTATGTAATATTGGCACACATGGTATGAAATACAGAATCATACAATTTGGTAGGAATTTGGGCACATACAACAGTCATAAGCGTGCTAAATTTGGTGTTTCTAGCTGCCCCATAAGTATTGAAAAACTTGCTGGATAGCCGTGACATCATTCACATCTACGACAGTCTAATCTTCCACTTATTAACATTGATGTTTATTCACTTCCAGATGAGCTAGAAACTTGAAATTTGGCAAACTTATAGATTTTAGATTTATTAAAATACATGTTCAAAACCGTTCAGCTCGATCAATGTAATAAGATAAATAACCAATGTAAAATTCCCAAAAGTTCAAATCTTTAATATTTCCCCCTCAAACAAACTTCGATTCTTTTGTCACTGAGCATTTTTACGGCATCAAATGATTTGGAAAAATATATTTATTTGGCCTGCACTCACAAAAAATACTGGAATACATACGTCTTGGACTGTTTGAAAATATTATTTTATTTTTCCCCGAAAGTATTATCAAAATTATCCTAATTTTTAAGTACTTTTTATCCTGTAAGCTAGTCTAAGCGATAACTTATATCTCTCGTTGTGAAGTACCTATTCAAGAAAACATGACGTGTTACGTAGAAACGGTCAACGGATTCATGTTCAGTAACCCAAAATTGATTAAGATCGCCTATCACACCACTTACCGCAAAGGAAAAAGTTTCAAATTTCAGCATCAAAGCTGCAAACAGCTATTTTATTATACAAAATGTCAAAATAATATTTTCCACAAATTTCAATTAACCAGATGTGATAGAGAAAAACGAAATGCATTTTCGAATTTAGTACAGCGAATATAATCAAACACACCTATTTTCGTTTTTACCGCAGAAGTTTTCGTCTTTTTTCTAGGCTCATATAATCAATACGGCAATCAGCATTTCATCTACATTTGATTCCGTAACAGTTGTCGGCGAAGATTCGTTTGACGGCTCTATCTACGCGTTCAAACATAGCCTATATAATCTCAAACCAGGAATAGGAAAAATTTATCAACGAATATATTCAACTCCACAACCACTGCTGAACCTGGTGATAGGTTTGGAACGAATGTAGTCGTGCTACTGCTTCCGTCGGTGGCAGCGGTGCAATATTAAATTTATTTTCATATGCTGATTTTGTAATGCATGTTTATCTATAGTTGTTTAACGACACACTTTTCACGGCACTGTAACCTTCAATGCAAGGAGGAAGCTTCAGCAATGATCTTTGGATCTGCATTTTGGTTCTTGAATACCTGGACAAGCTCAGTTAATTCTGTTTTTTTTTATAAATTAGCACATTTTATTTTTCTTTGTTCAAAGAGTACTGATGTTGTATTACAGCCACTGAAGGCGTGCAGAAATAATATTACTGTATGTTATCTGCGGCTGTTTTATCTACGATACTTTTTGTTGAATATATTCGTTGCGAAATTTTCCCTTTTTCTGGTTTGAGAACATATATATATATATATATATACATACATGTGTGTGTGTGTGTCTCTGAACGCGTAGATAAAGCCGTCAAAAGAATAAGATGCTCTACATCTTTGCCGACAACTATTACGGAATCAAATGTAGATGAAGTGTTGATTGCCGTATTGATTGTTATTAGCGTATCCGCATCTTCCGTGGCTTTGGCCAAAACACGTGTCGGAGTAGACTTTGCGGCGCTCGTACGCCGAAACTATCCATTTTACAAAAAAATCGTTACGACATAAATTATAGGACATTTTCTCTAGTTTAATTTATTACATAACTATTTTCATCGTAAAATGAATCGTAAAGGAGATATTGTGAAAAAACTGTTTTCGCGCGCCATTTTTCCAATATGGCGGTGCGAGCGGCAAAGATACGAGGTAGCAAAGTGAAAATTCGAAAAGAGCACGTCGAAATCTATAAAATCACCAATTTTCAAAACTCCCGGAAAACTTTCCAGGTAACCCCATTTTTGAGCACCAAATGACTGGACTAAACAGCTGATCGCTGAGATGAGCGAGTAGTTTGTTTTATGAATCTAAAAACTCATAACTTAAGACATTTAATGATAGTTGAATTGAAATACTTTCTGTAATGCACTTTAACTTCTGGACGCCCGTTTCGCAGATAGTGTTCCTGCATCATCAGTAGAGTGCGAAACGACCGTCCAGAAGTTTACCAAGGTGTAGATGTAGATGTAGTTATCTCGTTCTGTAGATCCTGTGTTGAGTGGGACTCAAGGATATAGAACACGTCAGATAGGATATAAAACACGTAAATAAAGTGCGTTACAGAAAGTATTTTAATTCAACTATTTTAATACACAACGCTAAAGTTGGACACAAGAATGCATTTAATCATGGACGAACAAAACCAGTCTATGTAAGTTACACACTTGTTAATTAATTTATTCGTGTAGTAATAAATGTCATTATAGGTTCATTGCATAACAACTAATTTGCGTTAGATTTAAACATTTCTCAAGTTTTATCAACAAATCTGACATTTCAGAGGACGGTGGTTTTAATGATTCTTGCTCCTGAGTTCAGAATGTGCTGCTCTCTGGGGGCATTTCCCTGCAACAGATGCTGAATTTCCACCTGTGCTTGTAGAGGGCTAGGAAGAAGACGCTTGTGTAAAATAAAATATGACTTCATACTGGTAACTTGTTGATGGTCTCTCATGGACCGTGGGTGGTGGTCAGGATGACTGTTTGCCCTCGATCACCAGGTGTTGTCAACTAGGTGCAGTTTGATATAATAAAAAAGTGCTAAAATATACCTAATTAGTTTTGTTTTAAATATATTACGTACAAAAGTGGCACAAAGTGGAATTTCGTTTTAATATCGAGAATTTGTTGATAATAGTGCATAGCTTAATCTTTTTGGTTACAGTTCTTCGAAACAAAGTGGATGTAAGAGTGTTTGAAGAATCTACAAGGTAATTTTAAGTGTGTACCGATTATTCTTATAATTAGAAAATTTCGTATTTGTTCTATTAGCCTTTGAAGCTAGAATAAATGTATTTTAGGTTATTTGTGGTGGCTTTGTAACCTCACTTTTGAAGTTCAGTTGATATATTATTATCATTATTGTTATTTATTATTATATTTCGTAGTAACCCAGTAGTTGTAATATAAATTAGTTCCATTACTAAGACATTTACATTCTTCAACTTTTATTTATTGAAAAAAAAATAGATACAACAGGTCTTAGCTTAATAATGTAGCTGTAGTTACTGTTATGCATTACTAACATATGTAAGTTATAACATGAAATGTGTCGATAGGTTTAAAAGGGACAATGTATTAATACAAATTTCAAAACGTAAATAGTGTGTCAGTATCAGGCTTAGTGTTGTTACCATCCCTAAACTATCTCTTGATAGCCTGTATGCGCTAAACTTCAGAATAGTTTGACCACCATCTCAGCCGGGCTGTACCAAGCAGGACCAAGCCTACAATGTTGCCAACATTACAAACGTGACTACATCTGATTGAAGTCTGCAGATAAACACAACACGCCTTTCTGGTGTGTTATTTCATAATCCCATACGAATATAATCAGTATTGGCAAATTGGAACTTGACGTCTCACTCTCGTCCCCCTTCCACTCTGCCATTTCCCTGCCTGGCCGCTATACTGTCTTCTCCCCACCTGGCCACTACACTGTCTTCTCCTAAACACCTGCCCCCGCTGCCTGCAGCTCGCTGTGTTATGCTGTGCTGTAGTTGTGCTTATTGCATGCAATTGAGATATCACCATTTTCCCTTGCACCAAACATAATTTTTCACAACTATAAAAAACGCCGTATAACTTATAGCCTATGCCAACAGAACATTTCACAATTATAAAAAACAAAATAATATTTCACAAAAAAAAAGACCCTTGCACCATACATAATATTTCACAATTATAAAAAACGCCGTATTATAACAAAATATGGCTTAATCGATGCAGGAACATTCCCTTGCACGAACACTACTCGTTTCATAACTAACAAAATATATCTCAAAATTATAAAAACAGATTCGTGTTTTAAAACTCATGAACTCATGATACCCCTCAAATATACGAAAGCTTCCTTCACTGCTCAATGTTTACTCATGGCATAATGGTTAAGGCTACTAGCTAAGAAGCTAAGGGTCCCGGTCGATCCAAAATTTACTGTTAGGAATAGGTCTCAAATAGGTAGGTAGGGTGAAGAGGAGGTGAGAGGTGGAGAGGAAGGAGACTGGAAAGGAAGAAAAGAAGAGATAAAGGAGAAAAATTATTTAATTTTTTGTTTCACTAAATTACTGGTAGATGGTGCTACTGTTGCTGCTAGTAGTTCAAATGTTACCGCTAGGGGAGGGATTGAGAGTAGGAGTGGGGGATTTGGGTGAGATGTTGTTCCATTTTCCCTCAGTATTAGTAGTCAGTATTAATAGGAGAGCGAAAGATAGATTTAGGTGGTGCACCAGCGAAGCTCAGCGAGCACTCTCGCCTGCCGGCTCACTTTTCCTGGCTTCCGACCCAATGTATGTGCAGCTGCCTAGAGGTCATATTGTAAAGCGAAGAGTTTTAGACTTGAATGTTATGCCATCCACAAGATTACTTAATACAGTGAAAACGACCCTTGCACCAAAACGGCTCTTTTTAGAGCCAACATAATACTTCACGATTATAGTAAATGACCCTTTCAACGAAAATGGCTATTTCTTATGTATTAAAGCTCTTTAAACTTAGATAGGATTTTCCCTTCACTGCTCAGCAATCACTCATGGCGTAGTGGTTAAGACAGCCAGCTGTGATGCTAGTGGTCCCGCATTCATATACTGGTTGATCCAAAATTTATGGTTACGAATAGGTCCCAAATTGGTAGGTAGGGTGAGGAGGTAAGAGAAAGGAAGGAAGAGGGTGGAAAATGTAGAGAAGAAGAGAATAAGGGAGAAATTAATTATGTAATTTTTTCCCCCAGTTTCACCTTTTTAACAATAGATGGCTTTGCTAATAGTGAGACATCTAGTAAGCGACACTTGAAACCCTAAACCCCTCCTTCCCAGACGGGTCCCATTAGTGAGTTTGTGGGAGGAGCCTAGTGCATGGCCTAAAACTATTTTTTCCCAGTAGGAGTTACCAGTAAGTAGCCTACCTTAAGAAATTATTATCATCTAATGGATTGAACTACTTAGTGTAACAATGTTTTATGAAAGGTGTAGAAGGGTAAAAAGCTTAAGGTAAGGGTAAAATCGCTATGTAGGGCCTAAGCGGAGCCACTTTTAAAAACAGTTTCGTGTTCATAAAACACCTAATATCACTTGTATTTTGTTATAGATTGTTCTGTGGAGACGAGATGTTGTCTCGATGATAAATGATACACTTTCTTTTAGCAAAAAATAGCATCAATTCTGCCATATTTCCATCTCCGTATGATGAAAAAACTCGTTATTGGATGTTAGAAGTGTGACAACACTGCCAGAGCAGCTAGAATTCTGGGTAAACAGGTTCACAAGCACAACAAACCTCGCTTAACTATGTGGATAGTATTATGCGTTATTTAGACTGAGTCACTAAACACCCAAAATACTTGGGAGATATAATATGGCACATTAAATGGGAGAATTCAGAATCCCCTACTAAATTAATATCACTGTTCATAACCTAACAGAACATGTCACTGACACTAATATCGTAACACCGTTCCTAACCTAATTGCCGCTTAACTAGAATCTAGTTGCCTCTACTTGGTTGGTCAAGTTGGTCAACCTGCTTTCCTGAAAAACAAAAAATAACTTGTCCAACGAAACCTGCACATTGCGAGATGGGTCCCCCCTACATTGCGACTTTGCCAAGGTAAGTAATGACAGGTAGATAAATTCTAGGTCATTGACAGTTTATGTTAGGCTGTAGTATTCTAAATAGCACAGTGTTCGTTATGTACCCATGTAATGATATTTTACAAAAAGGGTGGAAGGGTAAAATAGCTTATACATTAAGGTAAGGGTCATTCCATGTCAAGTGAACCAATTTTTTGTCAATTTTGAACATGACCATCTCCGATTTTAGTCATACTTTGTTGTCATGAAGTACCACCTGAGATATGTTAAAGTGCAAAATATCAGATTTTTATGTGTTGTAGTTTTCCAGTTATACCCTTCTGAAATATGGAAAAAAACCAAATTTTCTGCATAAGTGCAATCACAAAATGACGCATAAATCAAGCTGGAATTGACATAGATGAGTGGGAAAAGTACCAAAATGTAGCTTATATTATGAGCTTTAATTTGATATGTCACACGAGTACTTTCGAAAAAAAATATTTTCAAGGTTACCCCCAAAAAATTTGAAAACTGAATTTTTCAAAAACCTATATTTTGAAAATTTTGAAAAAAATCTCACAGAAACATACATATTTCAGCATCATGTCCTACAAGTTTTGTTATGGGATCGAAATGGGATCATATTTTTTTACATTTATAACAAATACTATGCACGCTGGGTAAGAATATATGGCACCGTAATCTTGCACTTAATTCTAAAATTTCATTACAATCAAAAAGAAAAACTTACAGAAAACATGTTACCTTCCCTTCTTCAATGACAAAAACGTGAATTTATTGTCTACAGTAATTTTCTAGAGCCATGGTTGCCGCATCCATCTCTTCCTTCGAGAGGTAATAACTACGGCCAGTGGGACATGTAGGTTGCACAAGGGTGAGGATCTGAGAGAGAGGCACAGTCAGTTTATTTGGACAGTCACTTTTGAAAGTAAATGATGGAGAAGGACCTGCAGGGTGCAGAAACATCAGTTCCACTATCTGTGCTGTCTCATTTTTGTCCACAACTACACCAAGCCACCAATGATTGTTGTTCTCACATGTAACATATCCTTTTACTTCTGCTAGCTTCAGCCTCTGTTGCACACGTGGTCCTAACACTGAAAAAGTGGATGACTGTTCACTTCTTGAAAATACCTTTGTCAACAACACTTTATCTGACAATGGGATGAAACTGTGGAACTTCTGTGTGCCTGGTATTGCTTTTGTAGACAGAAATCTGTCTGCAAGTATTTTTTCCTCTTTGTTGTATTGTGCTTCATTGAAGAAGAAGAACTGCATGGAGTCGATGTTTTCCTCACTCCATGTAAACAGCTGTGCTGGTGTCATGATTTGATGCTCGTATGGCCGCTGTAGGCTTGCCTTTCCTGCAAGTCTTTTCACAGTACCACCCAGACCGTCACATACTCCTTTCCCATGGGCTGTTGCATAGAAATGCCACTCTGCCTCAATTCCAAAATCATGAACATGGTGGCATAAGTTTGAAAAGTTTTTTCTGTTTTTAAATTGCGCAGCTGCACCATCTGAGAAGTAGTAAATTTTTTTCAAATCTCTAATTACTTCCAACTTCAAATGAGAGATAAGCCTTTTCTGGAATAAATGAACAGCAGTGGTGTCATGCTGTAGACATTCAGAGATACATACAATACTTTTGTAGTGTATATTATGATCATTGTAGTAGACTGCTATAGGAAAAATAGTTGCTTGATCATTGTTCCAATGAAAAGACTGGGCTTCATCCTGTAGTACAAACGAATAATTTTCTGCAAAGTCCATACATACCACAGCTTCATTTACTCCAATATTCTGCTTCAAGTGATTATAATATTCTGCCTGTCTTCTTGCAATAAAAGAATGTCTCTTCAAAATCAACAACTGTTCACACAAAGTTTCTATAAACTCATCTGCAGTTTTGATGAAGGTTACTAAATTACATCTGTCAACAGAAACCCACTGCTTGTATGTAATGTTGTCCACCAGTTCATTATCTAGCAGCAACTGTAACTCATCTTTCAAATTATCTACACCTGGACATGAAGGACATTCATTAAGGTGGCATGCTGTGCCTGGCTCTTCACACATTAACTTCGCTAAACAGGAATTATAATTACTTATATCTGTGCCATCATTCAGTGTAATTTGTTTGGATTTCAATACTTGTAGCATTAATTTAACATTCTGATGCACTGTACAAACGCATACTGTGTGGGTACCACTTCCTCCAGCCAAGACGCAATGTTTAGGTCGTAAATCAGCAAATTTCGAAAATCCAATCTTATCAGTAGGATTTTTGTTTTTGAACAGCTCGTACACTTCCTTCAAGTTGCCCATCACTAGCCTCTTCTGTACATGAATTCTACTACTGTCACCCGTTTTCACAGAAACAAAATCTTTTTTTCCAGGCATAAGACGGCTGACATCATCACTGTTGTAGAACCCTATTACCTTCTCAATCACAGATTCATTTAAAACCTTTCCTGGTTTAGGATTTGGTGTTGCCAGAATACCCTTCGCTTTCACCAATGCTTTAGCTTTTCTTGCCATTCTGTTGCTAACCTGAAATTCATTTTGTATTTCACTGCATGACCAGCTTTTAGGTAGTACTGTTAAAATTTGCAATTTTTCACTAACACTTATATTTTCTTCTTGAAACTTTTCTTTTAGCTGACAAATGACTTCACATGATTCTGATTTATGGTCAACAGTTTTCTCTGTATTTGTACTTGCTGCTGTTAGTACCTTTTCTGTCAAACATTTTTTTATTTTACTGTATTTTTTATCACAGTATGATTTCATTTGCAACTTCCTCTTAGCAACAGGTGACTCCTCTAGAGAGCTTAGAGACTTATTAAGGTACTCTAAGGTAACATCTAAAGCTACAAATGATTCATCAACATTAGTAGGCCTAGTGGTATTGGCTACTGGTACTAAACAGTCATCTGTTGTATCTGTAACCTGTTTCTGCTTTGATAGTTCTTTCCTACAACTGTCACAAATTTTCATACCTACCACAATGGTGTCAAACATGTCACACATCCAGTCAGTAACAGGCCTCACACTTCTTTTCACACCCTGATGTCTGTCTTTCTTGAAAGGGTTGCAGCAGAAAATCTTTGCTGTTTCACTTACTTTTTCAGCCATACTGGGGAAATACACAATGCCTATTTTAATCACTGAACCCACTACTTTACATGCAGCAATACAGTCTTTGTACAGCCTTTGAAGAAAGGAAGCACACTGCATGAGAGTCAAGGCACAACTGAAGCCAGGTCCAACAGGTTACAACTTGCATTCCCTGGCTGACTCACATGCTTGCAGACTGTGTTTACTCATACCCATTTGACCACTTGCACAAGTTGGTATATGCATGTTGGTAAACAACTCCCTGGACAAAGGAATGGATTTTAGAATTAAGTGCAATATTCCTGTGTCATATATTCTTACCCAGCGTGCATAGTATTTGTTATAAATGTAAAAAAATATGATCCCATTTCGATCCCATAACAAAACTTGTAGGACATGATGCTGAAATATGTATGTTTCTGTGAGATTTTTTTTAAAATTTTCAAAATATAGGTTTTTGAAAAATTCAGTTTTCAAATTTTTTGGGGGTAACCTTGAAAATATTTTTTTTTCGAAAGTACTCGTGTGACATATCAAATTAAAGCTCATAATATAAGCTACATTTTGGTACTTTTCCCACTCATCTATGTCAATTCCAGCTTGATTTATGCGTCATTTTGTGATTGCACTTATGCAGAAAATTTGGTTTTTTTCCATATTTCAGAAGGGTATAACTGGAAAACTACAACACATAAAAATCTGATATTTTGTACTTCAACATATCTCAGGTGGTACTTCATGACAACCAAGTATGACTAAAATCGGAGGTGGTCACGTTTTTCCATTGGTTCACTTGACATGGAATGACCCGTAAATAGTGACAGCTAATTTCTAGATCAGTGACAGATTATGTTAGGTTAGGAACAGTTTATATTAGTTTAGCAGCAATATACTGAATAGTGCAGGATTTAGTGTGTTCCGTATTGAATGTCTTCTGTGATAGGAAATTTTACCACTGAACTAGTCATTCCTCTTTTGTTCTCCGTGGCTCGGAGGGGCACAGTCGCTAATGGCCTCACTGAGCTGGCTACACTGGCTCTAAAGGAGCTCCATCTGTAGCCTATATTTACTAAGAATCGAAGTTATAAAATAAAAAATGGAAAATTATGTCAGGTCATAGGCTAAATATGTATATTATTCCCATCAGCATTTCATAAGCTACTGTAATCATTTTAATTTTATATAATAGTTTAGACTGCAGGTAGTTGAGCTCATTAACTAGAAGGAAATTTGATAGGGTCTGCATATATTCTGATTTGCTGTTTGATGCAGGTGTGTGTCAGCAGGATCGTGTGGATCCTGACAATGCATGAGGAACTTAAGAAGAGGAGGAAAAAGAAACGCCAGTGAGGAGCTATCGACGTCAATCTGGAGGAAATGTCCCGACAAGACAGGGGCAAGTCAGGATTTGTGAGTGTTACTTTTATCAGGTTTTTTTGTTTGTTTATTAATGTTAATAAGTGGGGATGGTTAAGCACTCTAGACCTACTCTCTGTGATATTTTTATTTTAGAAACACAGAGAACAGCCAAATTTGATGCTGTATTATTCTTTAAAACCTATAGATTCCATATAATAAGCATCTTATATTTGTCCGAAGATTCTAAATGTAAGTAGCGCCAAAAAGTGAACACATAATTAACCCAAAATGGTGCTGTGAACAGCTGTGAAACCATGATCTCTTTGTGCTAGACAATGTTCTATTGTTCTATTGGGTCATGCGGACAATATTCAATGCTGGTAACGTAATAGTGAAAACGTGGTCTTGGTGCCTCAGTCGCTAATCGAGGATTTCTGCCAGATACAGAAACTTATTATCGGCCCCAGATCCTTTTCTTGTTTTTCTATATTGGGGGCTTTGCCCCCAACCCCTACCATGGTCTGTACCCCTGGACCTCCTGCATACTTCCACCAGACCTCCTTCACCAGAAGCTTTGAGCACGGTAACTCAGTATCGGCCACGTAGTTCCTTCCTGTTTTTCTAGGTTGGGGCAGGGGCTTCCACTTTCAAAGTTTCTCCAGACCTCCTTCGCCAGGAGCTTTAAGTACAGTGATTATTATAACAGTAACGGAGTCCTTTCCATAATATTTACTAAATGCATATATAAAACTTGGCAATGGATAAGCCTGTGCGGGAAGAACCAATGAAAATGAAAGACTATTGGCAGCCAATGGGAGTGTTGGTGGCCAACATTTGGCCAGCGTAACAGGTCGGAACACCTTGCACTGAAAGGGAGCATAATGCTCGACCAGACCCTTAAGTTATTTAAACTCGTATTGTCATTTAATTCCCTGCCATTGCTATCTATGCCTTGCTGAAATGTTAAGAGCTGAGTTGGCTTCATCCATACTGTAGCCAACATAGGCATAGAAAGAGTCAGAGAAAGTAGGCTACATCACTGGCAGATAACTCAATTTAATGTAAAAGTTTGTTTTGATACAATTTTTTGTTTTCTGGCTCTACTCCTCACACAATGTAAGTTATAAGCTACAAACCCCCTAGAAAAAGTAAAAACTGTTGCTACTATTTGCAGAGGCTGGGTAGTAAATGGCCTCCTTTATTATGAATGTACGAGGATATTAGCCTTATGAACTTTGTTTATTTCAGGGTTACAGACAAACCACTGAACCCAGTTTGGAAAGTATTGTATGGCAGGTGTGAAAAATTGTTTACATTGGTCCAGCTAGGCTGGAGCAATTTTGGTCAATGAATTACACAGAATAAATTGATTAGATTGGGCTAGATTAGATTGGCGTATTTGGCAGAAAGACTCAATAAAAAATGTTGATGCCTAAATCTAGCTCGCTCCATATGAAGACGGACATGTTCTGCCATGGTCAGAGGGTGAAGGTGGGGATTGCTGAGTCTGTTCATGCCATTTCTAGATCTTACTTGTCGAAAGTAGAGGTGTTATCCCCAAACATCCATGAAATTTCTGCAACAAGTTACAAACTCCTAAGCCAACTCCTGATAAGCACCAGTTTCTTTTTGATGGTGGAGTGAGCTCTCTCCTATACAACAAACCCCCAACATCTCTGTTGACATCTTGTGATATTACCTTGTGTAAGCTTATTTGAGATAATATTGTTTTGACTATTCCATTCCTACAGTGCACATTTGATACTGATGAATAACATTTAGCAATGTCAATAACGAATAATAATTCACGTAATTAATCTTATGAGATAATAATTAATTAAATCAACTTGATTTATGTTACACATTCCATGTCAATGCAATTCAAGATATTATGTCATACGACATCAAATTAATCAGTAAACTTACCGGTAAAGAATTCATATATGAGAAACAACAAAAACAACTACAACTCACAGAATAGTACTGGCTGCAGTAGACAATGTTATTGTCAAATAGCTCAGTACAAAGAAAGCAGGTAGGCCTACATTACTTTCATATTTGAAGATTTTCAAAGCACATTTTGCTTCATAATTTTCTTCATACTGGTATAATTTATTATCGCAAGGTAAAACTAGTGCATAGATAGGTGGAAGAGACATCATAGACCTTGATAAAGACCGCGCTATGATGGTTGAAACGTTCGCAGAGAACTTACACGTTACGCGACAGATATCCGGAAGGCAAGAAGATTTTATCATAGACCTTTGTTCCACAAATAACTCAATTTTTATAAAATTGTAACTTTGACCCTTGCTTGCAGTTAAGCTTCAATT
The DNA here is from genome assembly GCA_964059195.1 of Ectobius pallidus. NCBI lineage: Eukaryota > Metazoa > Arthropoda > Insecta > Blattodea > Ectobiidae > Ectobius > Ectobius pallidus. Next base: position 18,118,999 of record CAXKWD010000001.1, read on the forward strand.
GTAATATTTAAATATTTTGACAAATCTATAGGCTACATTCACAGTTGTTTTTACGGAATTATAAGTTAGTTTACATTATTTGGCAATATGTATGTTTTAACAGAAAATGATGATATAACATAAATAGGTTATATACGAGGGTTGGTCAATAAGTAAGGTCTCCAACACTCTAGCCCAAGCTCACAACGTTGGACGAGAGATTTAGCACCACTGCCATGTCCCGCTATCTCTCCTCTTTCAAACGAGCCATTGCTGAAGCCCCTGAACCTTTTAGTTTCCAAGATAGAGCTATTTGAAATGGATCTCCTGATTTCCATCCCCACCAAGTGCGCCTACACGAAGTCATACGGTTTCTTACTGCAAAAAAGTTCCGCCGATTGAAATTCACAGACAGCTTTGCAAAGTTTATGGAGAGGGATGTATGGACATAAAAAATGTGCGTAAATGGGTTCATGAGTTTAAACAGGGCCGGAAAAATATTCATGATGAAGAACGAAGTGGGAGGCCAACAACAGCCGTCACAGATGAGATGGGGGCAAAAGTCGATGAATTGGTGCGACAAGATCGACGCGTAACTACCCGTGAACTTTGTTTATTGCTTCCTGACATTATTGAAGGTTCCATACAGATCATTTTGAGTGACAAATTGATGTTCCATAAGGTTTGTGCGAGGTGTGTTCGCGGAGGCCCCACTTGGCGGGGACGGAAATCGGGAGATCCATTTCAAACAGCTCTATCTCGGACAATAAAAGGTTCAGCGACTGCAGCAATGGCTCATTTGAAAGAGGGGAGATAATGGGACATGGTAGTGGCACCAACTCTCTTGTCCAACGTTGTGAGCTTGGGCTCGAGTGTAGGAGACCTTACTTATTACTTGGCGGAGACGGAAATCGGGAGATCCATTTCAAACAGCTCTATCTCGGACACTAAAAAATTCAGCGCCTGCTGCAATGGCTCGTTTGAAAGAGGGGAGATAGCGGGACATGGCAGTGATGGCAAATCTCTCGTCCGACGTTATGAACTTGGGCTATAGTGTTGGAGACCTTACTTATTGACCAACCCTCGTATTACTAATGAAAATAAACTTACCATATAAGGGTACCTTATATTGAGTGTACAAGGGGGAACCAATACTTGTATATCTCCACTATTTCTCCTTGCCTTTCGGTTCTGGTGCAAACATGGATTTTTTTTGGCATTTTTCCAACAAAACACTAACTGCTTCTTTTGTCCAACTCGACCAGTCATTTTGAATAATTCTTCCAACTACCGGCAGGTAGCATAGGCTTAGGTCGGGTTGCGCTATGGGTTGGTTTCATCAAATCATTGAATAGTGGCCATGATCTTTTTCCCCTGAATGCGTTTGTCTAGGATTTCACCAAAATGGAAATAAATTAACGAAAAATTTGGCTGTGCAGCAGGTATAAATGTTAGTTTTGTGTTTTTGCATATTGGTCACTTGTCACCCTACTCACCTGAGCTGTGTCACACACCAGCAGCCAGTCAAGGTGATTATGTTGACTTTATCTAATGTGAAACCTGTTTCATAAACATGCAGATAAGAAACTAGGCTCATTAATGTTATCGCTTTTAGTCCAGTTGACGTGTCTACTTCAAGAAAAGTGGTGTGTGTTGAAGATTTAGGGAAGAAGGCCTCCTCCCAATCTTGCCCAGGCTAATTTTCAATTCTTCAAAACTGGATAGAAATATCAACTTTCAACTTAGTCATATTGCAATTTGAACTTGTGTTTACTTGAATTGAAAATAATATTTTTACATTTTAATTGCAAAGATATTTTCAACAGAAAAGTATAATTTCAAAAATGTTTTAATTAAATTACTTTACTGGTAAACTGTAAGTTTCATAGAAAACCCATTTTTATTTGTGTAGCTTTGAAACAATAACTTGACTATTAGTGTAGGGGATAGGCTATTTTTAACAAAAATTAATTGACAAAAAAATCAAATTGAAAAAATGAATCACTGATAGGTTAACATTCTTATCATACTGAATAGATTTGTATAGAATTCTGTAGAGGAAGTTGTTTGCCTTGGGTGAGAATCAAACTCTGGTTTTCAGTTTTGTATGCTGGACTTCCCAAGGCCAAACTCCGTCTCATTTCAAATTAAATTTTTATACAAGGTCTGTTCCTGAAGCTAAGTCATGTACTGTCATGTATAGGGATCATACTTTTTGGTACAATAAAGTGGCTGATTTCGATCTTATCGTCCTTCATGGGTATTTTGCAAAATAATATATTTTATACAATCATCCTTATGGGGATGCTGTGGCACTCTGCATGCTGTGTTCTTTTTTTAGAATCATGACCTAAATGGCGTAATTTATACGCACAAAGTGCCAACTACTGTGGATAAAATACAAAATCTGTTGAAAGTCGGCACAGAGATAGCACAATAGGTGTGTATCGTGACTAGCGTACATTCCTCAGTCTTTGCTGTAATAAATTTCAAGTATCGATAACTTCTTGGCAGCTATAGAAATAGTAGCAAATTAAGCATACTATAAGAAATGAAGGAAAAAACCACTAAAACAAAATATCATGATTTCTTATATCATGATTTCTTATCAAATATTTGTACACATTTCTCAATTTATTATGGAATGGGCATATTTCACACCTATTTTGCACTTGTTTAGATAGCCTATTTTGCACTGTTGAACAAACTTCACAATATTTCATGGATTCAGTTTGCTGAATATTGGTATTTTAGGCATGTACAAACCTAAATATAGTTCACTATTACCAAGAAATACAGTCCCTAATGATGCGTGCACACAGTATCACTTTAACTACACAAGGATTGCACACATTGTCATTTTTCAGCATACTCACAACACTGAAAACCAGTCAATGGTCATTACTAGAGATGGGTTTTTAATATCTTCGGTACGGTACTCAGTAGGTATCATCATCAAACGATATTATCATAGATGAGCTTCATAACTTTGGATATTATGTTACCGGTAATAGAATACTAAAATTTTAAAATGTTAACTTGCCAGAAGTATTATGCAAGTAAACGATACAACAAATTCATTGTCAGTTAACTCCTCATAAAGCAAATTCTTCACGTGTTTTAAAAGAAGGTGTTTACAGATTATTGGGAAGCAAATATAAAGTTTCCAATGCTGTAAAAACAGACCGTGATATATAACACCTCAGTAATAGTTTCTGAGAGACCATTTACCACAGTAGGATCATATGTGACCCCGACAGAGTGACAATGCTTGTATTTTTTAACAAGTACTTAAAACACTATTAAGTTGCTGTTTTGACTTTCATTTGATTTTTTTAAAATAATGTTGAATTCTTTTTAATATCTGCTTTGTGAAAAGATGCATTTAACTAGCTATTAACTATAACTACAGTGCATAATATAGGCCTGTTTTAATTTAATGTACAGTTATACAGATATCGAACATAATGTTTGCTTGATGAATAATAACAATATTATAAGTTACTCGTAAATAGTATTTTCTATTTTACTTTAAGAATGAAAGAATTGAGTATTGAGACTCGAGTATTGAGTATTGAAAGAATCGAGTATTGAGATGCTATCAAGCATCAGCCCATCTCTAGTTAAAACCAGTAAAGTCTTGGTTCACCTGAACACATACACACCCCAGTTTAGAGAAAATCCTACTTCTAAAGAATAGATATATTTAGAATTTATTAATATCTTTTCCCTGTAACAGTGAATCTAACAAATTTAAGTTAACTTGTTAGATGCAGGAAATCAGCAGAAGCCTCATTTGTCTGTCAACTTGGAATAAATCTACCGTGGAGAGGAAATGGCTTGTTATTGATATCTTGAATAAGTATAATTTATTGATAATGTAGCATCTGCAACCAGGGCGGTTTGAAAGGATGCCCTATATGATTTTTAGAATTATTTCTGTGGTGCTAAGGCAGAACCCAATATGTAAAAAAAAAAAAATAATTTTGCAGGAGACATATGTTAGAGTTCGAGGGGTCACAGAAATTCAGGTTTTGTTGACACTGACTTGCCAAGTTTGTGATGGTGTTATCAATTTCCTCGGTATATCATCTGGAAGATCTGGTACTCTGCTGCTGGTTTCATGATTTTCGAAGGTGTGAACATAAAATGAACGTAGATACATAACAGTATGATGGGAGCTCGAAGTTCAATCCATCGATTCCTTATACAGTACACTTATAGGTTACTTATCAGCTAAAGCCATTTTGATGAGCCTAGTGCCCCTGTTCTAGCCATACATTTTAAACAATAATCTCATGTAAATCACAAAAACCAAATTTTATGTGTCGACAAAGAGAATTGGTTTGTTAAGTAGGTTGTTATTGGTATTTATTGTTGGTTTGATAAAATAAGTCCGCCGGCATGGTCTTGTGGTTAGCGTCGCTGACTACAGATCCGTCGGCCAGGGTCCGATTCCCGGACCTCCTCGGATTTTTCTGAGGTAGGGAGGTCTGGCAGGGGTGCACTCAGCCTTGTAATTCAAATTGAGGAGCTACTTGATAGAGAAGTAGCGGCTCCAGTCAAGAAAACCACCATTAACGGCCATGGGTGTCGGCATGCTGACCACATGCCCCCCAATCCTGCCATCTGCCTATGGGAGATGACGCAGCGGTCGGGTGGTAGGCCAAGTCCCTCCAGGGATGTAGCGCCACGGAGTTTAGTAGTAGTTTTAGTTGATAAAATAAAGTAAAGATTTTAAAAATGCGACAAGACATAAGCAAAGCTCCAGACATGCTGACTAATATGTCAGCTGACAATGAGCGATTGAGAAAATACCACAAGCTGGACATGTCTGAACACGTCATCGTCAGAGTGTTGACATATTGGGATCTTATTTTTATTAGTAAACTAAGCTAGAGAAATCAGAAACATATTGGGTTTTGCCATCACATTCTAAAAGATAAAACTTCAAAACACAACACAGTTTAAAAAACCCACAATGTATGTCACATAACCTATTAAAACTCGACGTTTCGGCCCACCCACTAGACTTTCATCAGGAACGTCGAGTTTTAATAGGTTATGTGACATCCATTGTGGGTTTTTTAAACTGTGTTGTGTTTTGAAGTTTTATCTTGCATACAATGGAAAAAGGGCTATCTGCAATTTTGTGTACAAGCCATCACACATTCTTCATAAAAATCTCTATATGTTGATATTTTCTGCCTTAGCACCGCAGATTTATAATACTGATAAGAGTACTGTACATACTTACGGACTTGCAGCCTGTGGTCAGAGGTTTCATTTGTGACTGTGGTAAACATCTTCAGAGCCAGTTCTCCTGGAACAAAGTGTCCATCTCGCTGGCTATTCAGAGACTGTGCTGTGGTCCCATGTTGCCCCAATATTTATATCCTGAGCGTAGATTGGTGTGTGGTTTTCCAAGCTGTCCATCTTTCTTGGAATATCAGGACAACACCTAGTCTGTTGACAGCCAGTGAGACTAGGAATTGCCTCTGATGATGCTCACCACAGTCACAAGTGAAACGTCAGGCCATGAAAATCTGAGGCCACAACCTAACAACACAGAAAGTATCTACGCTCATCATGAAAGTTTATGCATATTGATTATTAGGGCCCGGATTTTTATGTGCTAAAAAACTTAAAAATACTTATTTGTTATGTGCTAAAAATGTTTAAAATATGTGCTAAAATTTTAAAAATATGTGCTAAAACTAAAAAAAAAAAATATTTTTCTGAAAAATAAACAAAAACACCAGAATGTGTACTAAAACTCACCAATTGCAGCTAAACATCAGATGTAAAATGCTGACTGGAGTTGCAGTGCGCAACAAATGTCATCTCCAAATTATGGATCACAAATCCTTGCCTATTATCCGAGAATAATGCCTTACATTGAGAAAAGGAACGTTCTACATCACACAATGTTAGCCTTGCATATTTGAAGAGGTGTACTGTATATCACTAACACACACACACGATCAAGTTCACTTATGTTTTGAAACATACCTTTAAATTTTGTTCTTAGAACTTCTATTGTCAAACCTGAGATATTGTTAAGTTGCCTTTCAACATCTTGTATTTCTTTAACTGAACTACGCAATGTTGGGATTGGGTTCTGTTCTTCCCCGATAAGCAAGTGCAAGTGAATCACTCTCACCTCATTGCAAGTGAAGCATTTGTGTTGAAATCATTCGAGATACAAATTTTTGTTGTAAAATGTTGAAAGAGAATGAGGAAAAGTACTAAAATATTTATTTATGGATAATATATCGAAAATATTTATTCATATAAGATTTTTTGGAAAACATGTATTTTCATGTAAAATAAAATTTAGAATTTGCTGTTTTCGGACCTTGATATGAGCATCGGGAAAAAAAATTACATAAAAAAATCCGGAAAAGTACTAAAATATGTATTTATGGAGAAAATATCGAAAATATTTATTCACATAACTTTTTTTGTAAAATATGTGTTTTTATGTGAAATAAAATTTGGACTTTGCGTTTGCCGGACCTCGATTTGGATATAAAACTTTGTTTTAGGAATGTACGCATCAGGAAAAAAAAATATTTTTTTACATACAAATCCGGGCCCTATTGATTATAATGCTGATATATTAGATTTTCTTAAATAAGTTTGATTTTAGCTATACAGTCATTCCACAGAAAGTGAGCCTGAAGTGTCCAGACCATAACAACCTTTTAATATTAATTTAAACGTATGTGTCATCATTGAAAAATTATGTAATTAATTTTCTACTGAATAACTCATTCTGAAAATTAATTTCATAATTTTTCAATGATGACATATACGTTTAAATAATTATTAAAAGGCTGATACGGTCTGGATACTTCAGGCTCACTTTCTCTAGAATGGCTGTATATTAGTTATTTTGAATGGGAACATTATGAGACATGCTCATTTGCTTGCCTATATTTCGTGTTATTTCACTTCATTTTTCATAGTTTTCTTATTGCAGTAGATCTCACGATACAAAGTGTAAATGAACACAGATCTATAATGCTTAGTTTCTCTGTTTTTCCCCAGGATTTTAAGCATTTATAAAATGCTCCGGTTTCAGTGTACCAGACATAAATTAACCATTAAGGAGAATAATGTAGAGTTATAACATTTTGTATTAAGATATGCCCACAAAAAAAGGGTGAAACTTTGCAGTTAGTATTTATGGTCAGAATCATTCCAATGTGTCACTTTTTGGATAACTGAATAGTTGCAAAAAAAAAGCCTTAATATTTTTATGCGATAAAATGTAAAATTCAGAACACTTCTGTAACGAATTAATATACATGCATGTTTTGTGCTGCAAGGTCACTAGATTCTCATTATGACACAACATGAATTGATTAGCAGGTTTCTTGTTGTTGGCAAGACTGGAGGCTCTCTTATCACAGCTTATCTGTTATTAAGTGGGTGTGGTAGCCACACTGTTCTAGCACAGCCATACATAATGACTGACACTCTCAAACGTAAAAAGATTTGGCTACAGAAGAGCGAAAAAAGTGACAAGAGTGAAAAGGCACAAGCCAAACCCGACAAGACTCAAACAAAAAGTGAAAAAGTGTTACCAAAGAATGACAAGTCTTCTAAAAGTGAGAAATCTACTCTGAAAATTGATCAGGTACAGTTAAGTGTTTTTCATATTTTCAACAGAATTTGACATTTTAATGCAGATCAGTTAGCTGCTTTCACCCAAGTGTTAATAATTGAATTAACTTTATAAATATTTCTTTTATGATGTCAATAATTTTGTTTAATTAGGACTTAGGATTTATAATTAATATAAGTTATAAACATTTTGGGTTTTGACAAATAGTTTAATAAACAATAGATTAGTTCAGTAGAATGCCAATTGTGGATTGGCATGAGCTAGATATATGCAGAAATCTTGTAAAATTCACTCATAAGTGAAAATTGCCATAGCAATATGTTATTGTAAAAGTGCTTTAGGCCTATTCATGTATTCATGGGACAAAAGCCACAAATATTTAAGCACAAACGCTATTTTTAACTGTAGGCCTATGTACAGAAATATGTGTAGCCTACATGTAATTATTCCTTCAGTTCCTCCATACGGCCTTACAGAACAGAATTTTAGCCTACATGTGTTTATTAAACATATCCAACTATTTGTTTTGAATTTTTCCTGGTGCTGGTAATATAGGATATTTTCCCGGGCTACTAACCAGGTGGTGAATTGGATTAATTCCGACATTTCAAAGCCAATCTTAGGCTACATTGTCAAGGAGAATAATTCCGACGTTTCGAAGCCAATCTGAGGCTCCATTGTCAAGGAGAATCATGTCTCCTTGACAGTGGAGTTTCGAAACGGAATTCACCACCTGGTTAGTAGCCTGGGAAGATATCCTGTATACCCAACAATTACCGGTAATTATGAAGTTTTTCAGAAATTTATCCAAGTATTTGGGGTTTGGGTAATAAAATATTGCATTTCTACTATGTAAAGTTTTATGTGAATATAATATTAATTAACATGTTAGTGTAATGATAGTAACTGGCCCTAAGCTTTCCACTGTAACTTGTTAAAACCGTCAAAGTCAAACATACACAAAGATAAAACATTTGAAAAAATCAGTGGATAAAATATACCTCGATGCAATGTTTCGATGTGTAATTTATGATCCAGTTAAATTGAATCGTACAGCTAAAGCCTTAGTTATACTCACTCATACCAAAACTGACACTTGCCAGAATAGCCTATCTATCTACTGTTTACGTTGGAACAGCAAATCAGTTGGTTCCTCCTGTGCTACAACCACTTACAACAAACATTTAAATTAAAATCAGATTTTAATTTAAATGTTTGTTGTAAGTGGTTGTAGCACAGATTCTGTTTAACTTACAATATTTTTAGGTAGATTTTCGAAGAAAAATCTACCTATTGCAATGGATACCACTTTATGATTTTCGAAAAATTCTTTCATATCTTTACGTTTCATGCTCCCCTAAGTACGAAACCACCGCCCGTTCAAAAAAAAATTTTGTGATATTTATATATATATATATTTATATATATATATATATATTTATATATATATATATATCTTTACACGATAGCGGCCGTAATTTTGAAGATATTTGAACCAAATTTTATTATGTTATTTCTAGGCCCAATAGTACGGACAAGTTCGTTAATGGGCAAAATTGGCCCAAGGGGGTGGTCGGGGGAGGGGGTTGAAATTTTGAAAACTTTATATCTCGGCCCCTATGAAGTATAGAGGGAAACTTTGTTTGAATAAATTAGAGTACTCCCTATGGAGTTCACAGTGACACCAACGATTCGGGGGTTCGAGTGAGGGTGGGGGTGGAGGTGGGGGTGGGGGATGAAAATTCGAAACTTTTGAAACCACGTCTTGTGGGGTATCGTTGAAAAGCTCTTGATGAGTACTCTACAAATCAATAAATAGTTTCTTGATAGCTCTCATATGACGCGAGATTTTAATGTTTGAAAATAATAACACTTAAAAGAATTATTATAATATCATAATTTTGTCTTGTTTAGCGGCTTTGCTAATTTTATTCATTGCTGATCTTGTGCACGGCCTCCCAGAATATTATATCCTATTCTTGTTGTCAAAACAAATGATTGTAGGCTCTTCCTCTTTACCGAATTCAGTTCTTATTACTGTAGGTTTACCATGCCAAGGCTAAAGAAGAAGAGTGCTATGCAGCGACAATAAATTAAACCAAAAGCACTTCGAAATCTACCTCCGCCTGTAGGCCTGCCTAAAGGGATTTTTTATTTTGCAATCACATGCCATTACATAATATAGGTGGATTGAAATTCCTCAATTGATAGATTGGAGCCACTTAATGTTAAAGAGAATTATAACATTAATATCTCTTCCCTTGAACAGTAAACATATTATTCATTCAACAAAAGCCAACTTTAAAACTTTTGGAATTCATAACCCTAAATGTAAGTAAAATAATAGGTGGAAAATCAAGGTTGACGTTCTGGGGTCTCTGTGTCATTTCTCATTATTGATAATCTGTACTTACATAGTTCATTACAGACTATGTAAGGTAGTTGAATAGACCAATAGCCATTGAGGGAATCAGAAACTGTTGTTGGTGAGTGTCATTTAGAGATGTCACTTCTAACGAGATTCTGTATTTTCTTCTTCATTTTAGTCTGACATAGCAAGAACATGCAAAATAAATGAGTGGAGTTCTCATATTCTACACATACTGCCTCTTGTAGGACCCAAATTATTGAATTGAATCATTTTTCGTAATTGTGTGAAGGGTAGTTATAAGCTCATCCCTTACCTTGCTAACAGTTACTTTCTTGAAGTGTGCTGTCAGCTGCATGGTGCAGTGAGTAAGGCACTGGCATCTTCAGTCAGGTCGCGTTTATGTGTACAGGATGGGAATAGGGAAGTGGATACCCGACACGGTGGAGAGCTAGGTTGTAACAGATATCTGAGTATTCTACAGTGAGTCCCATGCAAGAGTTGGCCAATGACGCGGGTTTCTGCGTCGCAGCGGGCACGGCTCCAACTCCCAGGCAATCGGGTGAAAGACCTACGCTAATAAAGCCGCGATCAGTGTAATAATTCAGATTCTCACATTTACAGTTAAAATTACAATGAAAATAACCACGTACCTCATCACAAGATATGTTGGAAATGTTTTCCTCTTGCATACACACAACACTGGCACTTTTTAGGAATTTTCTTTCACGTGCGTAAGTTCAGCTTCCGAGATAGAGTTAATTTCTCTTCTAATGTTCTAATGTGTGGGGACTTGATCTATACACTTTATTTTTCAAGTTCCCCCATAAATCCGGGGTGCGCGGGCAAAGAGAGTTAAGTCCACCATCCTAAAAAATTGAGATGTGTCCATAGAGTTATAGATAAAAATGTTCTCCACATTTCTGTTAAGTCCAGTAAGTCATATTAAAAATTGTACGGTAGTTATGGATGTGTGCCTCATGGGTTTATCCATCTCTAAAGCTATGTTGGGCTGGTATAGTGTGTTAAGTCACTCTAATTCTCAGTAACAAGAAAGTGGACTTAACTCTCTTTGCCCGCGCACCCTGGAAATAATAGTCACATAGGCTATTGTTAGAAGAGCTTAAAAAACAGTATCACAAGAGAAATTAACTCTATCTCGGAAGCTGAACTTACGTGCGTGAAAGAAAATTCCCTAAAAAGGTGCTAGTGTTTGTGCGTATGCAAGAGGAGGACATTTCCAACATCTCTTGTGATGAAGTACGTGGTTATTTTCATTGTAATTTTAACTGTAAATGTGAGAACCTGAATCATTACACCAATCGTGGCTTTATTTGCGTAGATATTCCACTCGATCGCTCGGGAGTTGGAGCTGTGCCCGCCGCGACACAGAAACCCGCGTCATTGGCCAACTCTTGAGTGGAACTCACTGTATATTCAGAAAATAAAGAGCGTTTGAATTTGCTGTGTTATGACTGATGCTGCAGCGCTGCTTAATTTATTCATTGTACGAAGGTAGGCTGAAAAGTAATGCACACATGCTTGTACAGCACGAACAAAAACAAATAGCAAGATCGAGCAGAAAGAAAATTAAAGTACAATTCTTAGGCTTCAAAATCATGTATTTATTTTTCAACATAGTCACCATTAAGGCTAACACATTTCTCCCAATGTGTAACAAGTTTTTTCATTCCATCACTGAAAAATTCTTCCGACTTTTCTCGAATCCAGCACTTCACAGCTGCCTTCACCTCATCATTCGAGGTGTAATGATTACCCTTGAAGTCTCTCTTGAGTAGAGGAAACAAATAAAAGTCGCAAAGCGCAAGATCGGGAGAGTAAGGAGGGTGTGGAATCGGTTCAGACTTCAGGTTTGTGTGACCGATTTTCTGGAACGAGGGGCAACTGTAAATTCTTCTCAGTACATATAGACTCTAAAACATCGATGACATCATGTTAGAGGCAGCCTGGAGCCAATAATCTTGCAACATGACAACTCTCGTACACACACCTCACGCGCTACTGCTGAGGCTCTGCGAAACCTGAAGTTTGAATCAATTCCACACCCTCCTTACTCCCCCAATCTTGCACCTTGTGATTTTTATTTTTTTCCCTCTACTCAAGAGTGACCTCAAGGGTGATGAAGTGAAGGCAGCTGTCAAGTCTTGGATTCGAGAAAAGTTAGAAGAATTTTTCAGTGACGGAATGAAAAAATCTTGTTACACGTTGGGAGAAATGTGTTAGCCTTGACTATGTTGAAAAATAAACACATGATTTTGAAGCTTAAGAATTGTACTTTAATGTACTTTTTGCCCGATCTTGCTATATGTTTTTGTTCGCACTGTACAAGCATTGTGATTTACTTTTCAGCCTACTCTCGTACCTTGTGCCCAGAACACGCACCCACTCCCTTTTAATAGGAACTGTACCAGCCTCCCTCTTTCTTTGAAATAAACCCTGCCATGGAGGGGGAAGCAGTTAATAATATTCCCTTATCTAACACCATGGAGGAATGAATGAGTTACGATGTGTTGTGCAGTTTGACTCAGTCTATAGCTGGTTTCAGTTTTGATTGGCTTTTGTTTATGTGATTGCCAGCTTGTGTTAATATTTTAATGCTGTAATTCCAACTAAGATGTTGTGTGTGTGTTTTTTATTTTCGTAGCTTTTAGAAGTTGTGTGCTTCTAGTTGTCTTGTAGAAGTGGGCAATGTTGGTAGTTAGATTCTCTTGTAAAAGTAGCCTAGATAGGTAGTGCTATGTAAGCATGCATGATCTTCGTAACACTTTGGCTTAGTCTTAAAGTTTGGGCTTACAAGGGAACTGTATGGGTTGTCATGTTGAAACCTAGCCTGAAATTTAGCATATTGATAGAGCTTCATTATTGATAGACACATGCAAAAAATAGCTGGTCATGTTAAATGCAAGGTCATGAAAATTAACTGCGAATCTTGTATATACAAAATATTAAATCACACAGCAGTCAGGAGAAGAGACTTCTGGGTCTTCCCTACTTACCGTGCTCCATCGCATCAGCTGTCACAGTGTTGCAAGGCAAGGTTCCCATTCCCCATGTAAGCCTACGTGCAGTTTGCCTTATCTCTCCCTTTCCTTATCACTAGAGCCTAGAAGTTCAGGCATTTGTTTTGGTTAAAATAGGCAGGCAAAAAGGCACTTGAAATACCGAAAATAGACAGTAAAGTAATTAAAATAGGCATTTATTAAAAGTCAAATCACAGAGTAATCTGACTCTTTATTAAGCTCCGTACAGATCTGCGCTCCTCTTGCGCGCCGTGCGGCACGCGTGCCGCTCGGCACGCAGATGTGTACGGCATTTTTAGGTGCACGCGAACTGCTCGCGTGCCGCTCGCCACGATCCGTCTCCTGTCGGTTTTTTCGACGAACACAAAGGGTTTCTGATTTCATATTTGGACGTGTTTTTGGTAGTTGCGTGCTGCACGCGTGCATCTCGCTGAAATTATTTTCACAGCGCTCCGCTCCTCAAGCTTTACTGTACAATTGGCAAATGAAAAAATTATATGATAGGTTGATGCGAGTCACTTACTCACCTTTTGGGGAAGGATAGGCAGTGGCGGACGCAGACATTTTTTTCGGGGGGGGATTTGAATAGGTAGAAAGAATACTAAAAAAAATTAATCAACTTACATATACAATTAGTTTATAAAACTGGCCACTTAGAGTACTTTTTTCAAATTTCGGGGGGGGGGATGTAACCCCCCTATCCCCCCCCCCCTGCGTCCGCCACTGAGGATAGGTATACAGAAGCAGGAGCTGAGTCAGATGTTGTGTACGTTACTTTGCACTTTCTGAATTTCTTTAAAATACGCTGGAGAAAATCGATCTTTATGTTTGGCTTCTTCCTTCATGTAGGCCTACTCATAAACATTAGCAATAACCTCGCTACTTTGTCTGTGTAGAGTTTCCCCTTTTAGTTTTGACAGTATAGGAGGCATTATCACGTTATTAAATAAATAGCATTCGTTAAAACACTTGCATGCACCCGTGCTGCAAAGCAGTGAATTGTCGTCTCCAAACAGAGTACAGGAAATTTGACTGTTTGTTTATTGTAACATGTGCTATTTTGCTGACGTGCCTAGCTAGCCCACTGGTCCCTCTCTGAAGGACATTAGTAAAGATTGAATGAGCTAGCTTGTATGTGATATAATCATGGAGTGGTACGAGGAGAAGATCTGCAGATGATACATATTTACAAATCAAAACCCCTACTGTGGAACCCAAAACATAAGGATAACTACAAAAAAAAATTAAAGGAGGATGCATGGAGGGAAATAGGAATGGAAATAAATACGTCTCAGAAGAGTGCAAGAAGAAGATGTTATATAATATCTATGCTTTCTTGTAACCGGCGAGAGAAAATTAAAGTTAACGCCAGCAAAGGTACAGGAAAAGCTAAGTTATAAAATATAAATAATAACACTGTTTGCACACTTTTCAACTCTTGTTTAAAAATGGTTTTGTTTCGATATTTAAGCCGTAGACAAGTTTTGCAATTGAGGACTTTTTTCAAAACTCGTTTTCTAAGCAAAAAACACACAAAATATTAGGCCTAATGATGAAAGCTAGTGGTTCGCAGTAGGTTCGTCGCTTTCCTATGGAACGCAAGAGGAGCGCTGTAAAAATAATTTCAACGAGCGGCACGCATGCTGCACGGCGCGCAAGAGGAGCGCAGATCTATACGTACCCTTAAAGAAAATAGCTATCTAAGATACTTAATAATTTATTTGTCACATAGGCCTATAGTACTTACTCTTACTTCTCTTGATCACAAGCAACAAGATGATGTATTTTCAAGGTGTCAATTGTCATAGTCAGCTGCCTGTCAGACAGAATGTTTTTCATCGGAAAAAGAATGTTCTACTTCACTTTCATGCAATGAAATTCTTGTTTTGTTTTTAAAACATGTAAATAATCACAGAAAATAAAGCCATAAAGACCCAGAAAAGGCTTTAAATCTTAAAATAGGCAACAAAAGCCAAAATAAAAACTGGCTTTACAATCCCTAAATGTAAGGAAACATATTTGTCTCTATTTAACTCTATAACATATCTACCAAATTAATATATCTACCCAAATAGAAAAGGCATTTTGTCTAACTTCTGGGCCCTACTTATCACTATGGGAGGGAATAATATTATAATAACGAATATACCCTCCTTTGATAATAGATCCTGTGAAGTCCTTGATTAGCAAAATGAACCTTATGTGATGTTTTAAGTAATTCTATTAAATTTATTTTCTTTGGCCTATGATGAGAGGCACAATACATAGTATGTTAGTCTAAATACCAAAAGAATTTTGCCTAGACAAGAAATCTCATCATTGTGAACAGGTTGTTTAAAATGCTAGTGTTTTGGTTCCCTTTTAAGCTTTGTTTTAATCATGCAAATTGAGTAATCACACTTTGAACACCAACACAGACTAACAATCCCTAACCAACCCCTCAGTGTCTGAAACGATTAAATAGTTTCAAAATGTGGAAATGATAAGTAGTCTTATCTAAAAATAAACCAGTTACATTTAACAAATTAACAGTGTATCTTTTCCCTCTACTGTACTCCCCACAGTCATAAATATTTTAGAGTGCTGGCTACTCAAGCAAGCTGTACAAGTGCCCAGCGTTGTTTCTTTATTCAACAATACAAGTACATTTTTGCCAACTTAATGTTAACTTTAGGAACTAATTTTTTGCTGTCTTATCTGTAATGAAGATCTATCGATACACGAAATCTGAGGGTATGTTTCAACATGATAACCCATACAGTTCCCTTGTTAGTATTATTTCAGTAGTAGAAGTTAATTTTGTTAACTTCGGAGATGCCACTTCTGATGCAGTGGTAGTAAGCTGGGGTGGGTGCAACCTACATTATCTGTTTATAGGCCTGTTAATTGATTCCCATGGGGGAGAATTCCAATGTCAGTGAACATCCATCCGAAACAACATGTGAAGGACTTGGTTACTATACATTAATTGTGTTTGTGTCTTCATTTCAGTTAGACACATGGTTTGGAGCAAAAAAAAAAGAAAAAGGCCGGGGGGGTGGAGGACAGCTCCCCCGGCCGCACTCAGAGTCGGACTTCAACGAGGTGGAGGAACAAGAATTCTTTGCTGAACAGTTGGACTCTGATGAAGTATTTCTGAACGAGAAATTTGAAGAAATGCTGGTATGTACTGATATTTATTCATTTAACTCTGAGAAATGGTTAATGGAAAACACAATTTATATATTTTTTTACCCCTACCAACATTCACAGTCCACAACTTTTCATTCCTTTGAGCGACCAATTGAATTAATTTGTTAACACTTTGTTGTTTAGATTTATAGCCTTCAGTTGAATCAGTATAACACTGCATATATTACTTAATTTTAATGAAGAGGGCACATTGAGACATTTTTATAGTGATCTACTTATGTTAATTACGTGTGTTACCTTGAAGGTACAGTCGGTCAAATAAAAAACGTCGGGACTCGTATGCTGTTAAAATTAAAGTTTTGACGCATTAGTTCACAAGTTTCCTATAAAAAACACAAAATACAGGTCATTTTCGGAACATATGAGGCCATGCGGCAGGAGGGAAAATATGAACAAGGAGGGAAAAAATGAACAACGCGGAAAGCGCAACACACGATATTCAACTTAATGCATTGTCATAATTCATTTTGCTTTGTGTCATCGCCACATACAAATGCTAACGTGAGAGAAAGTGTAGTTAGGGCTGTAATTGACCTGCATTTTTCGGTCTCTGAAGCAGCGAGAAGGTTCCATATTTATGAAAGAGCAGCTCAGAGGAGGGAACTTTACTATAATGCGACCGGAAGTTTTCATAGCAAACGTTGATCTGGCCGGACGCGTATTTCGATGCTAAGATTGGTTGCAGAAGTTGAGCGTAAGTTATTGATTTTGCACTAGAAGTACCGGTATTATAAAATAAAATCTTAAAAAAATGCTCCTTGAATAAACATATTCCTCGCAAATCTATTAATTATTAATATTATAAAAATTTGCAACCAAGAATATGGCGGATTTGAGGCATATAGCCACAGCCTTCTATAAATGTTTGTTTTGGAACAAAACTGACTAAATAATCAAGAAAATACATGGATAGACAAGAGGCGTGTGTGAACCTAACCTTAAGTCTTCCTGTACATGCGCATATGCTCGTTCGTGATACTTAATCAAATACCTCCCGACGTTTTTTATTTGGCCGACTGTACATCACAACTAACACTCACTCTTCACTTCAATAGCGGGTTTCTGCATCGTGATGGCCACAGCTCTAACTCCCGAGCGATCAGGTGAAATATCTAAGCAGATAAAGCTGCTAATGGTGTAATGATTCAGGTTCTCACGATTACAGTGAAAATTACAATGAAAATAACCATGAACCTCATCACAAGAGATGTTGGAAATGTCCTCCGCTTGCATCCACACAACACTGGCACCTTCTTATGTAACTTTCTTTTGCGCGCAATTTCTCTTGTGATATTATCTAAGTTCTTCTAATGTATGGGGGTTTGACCTATACATTTTATTTTTCAAGTTCGGGTGAAATGTCTAAGTAACTGAAATCACTAACTTTGTAGTTCAAAAACATTTAAGCAAACTTCAGGAAATGGGTTTGATTCTCCACAGGAAACAAAGAGTAAAGTGTTGCGTACATACTGAGGAGAAATTACGTGAACTTGGAGACTGATTAGAACATTCCGCTAAATAATCTATGTGAAGACTGCATGGGAAACTGAAATTTCAAGCACCTCAGCATGGCGAGCTACCAAAATCCTAAAATTGAAGCCATATAAGATCTATGTTTTCCATGAATTGCTGCCATGTACTAAAGACAGTCGAGTGCAGTTCTGTACCTGGATGTTAAAGAATGTTGCTAATGGGGTAATTGATCCAAATTTAGTAATCTTCTCTGACGAAGCATGGTTCCATTTACACAGCAATGTTGCGACGTAGAATAATTAGTATTGGAGCTCAGAGAACTTCGATATAGTCCATCAAACCCCATTACATGACAAGAAAATTGGGGTGTGATGTGCGGTAAATGCATAAGGATAATAGGCCCAATATTTTTTGCAGATAAAGTTACAGTAAAAGAGCATTATGGGAATAACATACTTAAACCATTATTTGAAGAACTGACCGATATTGAATGCTGGAATGCACATTTCCAAGATGATTCTGCCACTGCGCATACAGCTGATGAGTCATTAAAGTTCTTTAAAGAAACTTTTGAAGATCGAGTAATTAGTAGGGGTTTATGGCCTGCACGGTCACCAGATCTAACAGTATCTGACTATTATTTATGGGGTACTTGAAAAATAAATGTATAGGTCAAACCCCTATATTAGAAGAACTTAAAGACAACATCACAAGAGAAATTAACTCTATCTTGGAAGCTAAACTCATGCACGTGAAAGGAAATTTCTAAAAATGTGCCAGTGTTGTGTGGAGGACATTTCCAACATCTCTTGTGCTGAGGTACTTGGTTATTTTCATTGTAATTTTAACTATAATTGTGAGGGCCTCAATTATTTCACTGTTAGTGGCTTTATTTGCGCAGATATTTCACCCGGTTGCTTGGGAGTTTGAGCTGTGGCCGCCGCGATGCAGAAACCCGCATGATCTGCAAACTTGTATGTGAAACACACTGTATTTACCTAGTATAAATATAATTTGGACGAATTTTGATGTTAGACTGACATATTAAATAATGTGCATATTAAGGGAACTGGGGAGTGGGTACACAAGAGAAGGAATGCGTATGAGATGCACACCAGTTAAAAGAGGCATGGTTTAACTCTAGCATGGTTATATTTCATGGCTATTTGCTATTTTGAAGCTTATGTGTCCCTTGTGACCAGATTGAAGTCTGCTACTTATATAACTTTGAACTAAACATTTTAGTATTTTATTAACATAGCATTGAATTTGCCTATAGTAACATGAGGTATGGAAGATTGAGTTTTACCTGTGTGTGTGTTTCAGAATGACATGAATCTCTCTGAGGAGAAGAAGGAACCTCTAAGGCAACAACCCACCATGAATAAGAAAATGATGCTCATCAATCATTATAAAGGCTCTTCAGCACAGGTATGCATTGTAGTTACATGAACATCATTCAGTAAGTTAATGATCAGTAGGGTCCAGATTTTTAGGTTGTTATAAACCCTGTTTTACGTTTTTAAACATATTAAAATAGAGCGAACCATAATTTTAAAACCACCTTATACCCTCATTACTTTTGTAAACTGAAACTAGAAGAAGAATAATTTTGTGCTTAACTTTAATTGTGGAAGTAGTAGTTAACTTAAAAACAAAATTGTTGTAACAAAAACAACAATACTCTATGAAATATAAGGAATTATTAATTATAATTGTAAAAATTAATCATATGTCCTAAAACATCTTTTATACAATAAATTGTTAAAAACACAGGTACTCAAAGTAGGCCATCTTTTCATACATTAAAAATTATAAGCACATCAAATATATGTTAATTATTAAAATACTTAGTTCCTCAAAGTAGGCCTACACATAAAAAATATTTTAATAATTTACATATATTTTATGTGTTTTAATAATTTTTAATGTATGAAAATAAGGCTCACTTCGAGTACAACTTGTGGTTTTAAAAATGTATTGTATAAATGAAGTTTTTGGACATATAGTTAATTTTTACAATTACGAGGGTCATTTCAAAAGTCATGGCAACTATTTTATATATTCCAAATAACCGCATATGCGGTTGTTGCACTATGTACATTTGAAAACATGGTGTACACAGTACGGGATGCGACCACGAAATGACGTCTGAGTGTATTGGTGTCCAGTAGACAACACATGCAAATGTTAGTATCCTAGAGACTGTGTTCCGAAATGAATGTCACTAAAGTTGAACAGCAAGCATAAGTAAAAATTGCATTTCTGCATGGCAGAAATGCTCGTGAGTGTCATGCCGAGCTACGGTTTGCAAACAGGAAGGACATCCTAACAGCGCATCAACGAGAGGTGGTGCGCGTAGAAGCATCACACAGCATTCAGTTTCTTCCTCATCATTGGCAAAGATGTGTGGTAGCCTTGGGGGATTATTTTGAAGGTTGTTAACTTGTAAGAGTATGAGTATTACGTGTACTGTTTTGTGCATATGTAATACAAATAAAACAGTGATCTCTATTTACGCATCTTTCAATGTCCCTTACCCATAGCACCTTGTATCTGGATCCCAATTTAGTACCAGGATTGCGAATAACATTCCAACGACTTTCAATCGCATATCCTGATTTTTGTTTCCTACAGCTTTATTGACTGATAAATAATAGTTGCCATGACTTTTGAAATGACCCTCGTATAATTAATAATTCCTTATATTTCATGGTCTATTGTTGTTTTTGTTACAACAATTATATGTACATTTGTTTTTATGTTAACTATTACTTCCACAATTAATGAGTTAAGCACAAAATTATTCTCCTTCTAGTTTCATTTTACAAAATTAATGAGGGTATAAGGTGGTTTTAAAATTACATTTTACTCTATTCTACCCTCATTGGATCAAAATGAAATTCATTAATTTTAATTTTTTTTTACTATTTTCAACGATTTTTTAAAAAGTTTACTTCAATAAGTACAATAAACACATTGAAAAAATATATTAATTCATTTTATTTTTACTTAAATTTCCATGGCTCTGAACCACAATATTTTAGGAATACTTTTAGCTTAGTTTTAGAACTAACCCTGTCATTTCCACCTCCCGAAGTGTAAGGGATCATGTCTCACATCCATATTATACAACTGGCAGAATAATTGTCTTATAATACTTTATTTTTAGAATTCTGGACAGAAGACGAGAAGATAAAGAGTTTCTGAACTGCATAAAAACAAGCTTTTCTTGATTTTAGTAGACCTTAATATTACTTATTTCTCAGCATGCTTACCTCACCTGGTCTCATCTAAATATTTGTTCACTAAATACAATTCTATTTTGAACTGGTACAAATTAAGAATCCTTATTTAGGCTGTATTCATCAATGGAGCTAAGATATGTAAAATTAGGGTTAGGCCTACTTAAATTCACTTCAACAACTTCAGTATTTATCTTCATTTACTGAACCCACTCTTTCACAGTCCAAAGAGTTGTGCAGCTGGTTCCAGCAGAGGTAGTCGAGGTTGTCTCACTGGCCTTGTGTTTGTCTGTAGCTTTTCTAAAACCCCGGACGAGCCAGATTTCTACTGAGCTAGTAGAGCTGCTTTTAACCTGATTAGAATCTGGAGAGAAATGTATTTATTGTATTGTTTGTTTTGACAGGATAATTGTAGCAAATTCTCAAAGCCTGCAGACTACATCCAGTACCTGAGCACTCCAGACCTGAGTGTAAACAAGCTGTATGGCTGTATCGAGTCCCTGAGGATAGCCCTCACTAACAATCCCTTGAGCTGGGTTCAGGAGTTTGGAACAAAGGGCTTGAAGCAGGTTCTGTCAATACTCAACGAATGTTACAGAAAGTAAGTATCACAGGCAAGCAGGTAAAAATACCGTATTTATCCAAACATAAGCTGCTCCTGAATTTAAGCCACGCCCGCCTTTTTAGTACTAGTGTAAAGGAAAAAAATTAAATTAAACCCAAAGTGAAATAATAAATTGCCTCATTTTCATAACATCAAAATAACATGTTTCTTAGCTGAAACAGGCCTGAAATAAGAAAAAGAAATTATCAACTGACTCAAATTTTGAAAATCTAATTTTATTTGATCAAACATTAAATATAACTAACAGCAAAGTGAAAGAAATAAGTACTTTACATTCATATGACTATCAATGTTGAATTTCGTGTAATTTTTCTATTTTTCATAATTCTTCTATCAGTTACCATCAGTTTAAACTTACTGTTATTTGCATTTATTTACATTTAGCATTGCATTTCTTTATAGCGGAATACATGCATATACTGTAATACCACTATAAAAATTACAAAATACGCAAAACACATAATCATAAAATGAACATCACTTGCTTCTGCAGTTTTACACATTTTCTTTGATGCTGCAATTAAAATTGCTTTATTAAGTGCCAGTATAGTACTTTATGAGATTGTGTGGGGGAAGGGAAAATGTCTGTCCGTGTGTCTGTGCGCGCGATAACTCAGATACGCTTTATTGGATTTTAATGAAACTTGGTATATTCGTTTATAATGTCCATGGGAAGAACCCTATTGATATTGAACCAAATCGGTTGACCGGTACCGGAGTGAAACCCAATTTAGTGTCTATTTTAAAAGAGCCTTAACTCAAATACGCTTTATCGGATTTTCATGAAACTTGGTATACACATTTATAATGTTCGTGGGAAGACGTCTGTTGATATTGGACCAAATCGGTTGGCCGGTACCGGAATAATGCCCAATTTAGTGTCTTTTTATGGTATTATATAACAAAAGGCCCTATAACTCAAATACGCTTTATCGGATTTTCATGAATCTTGGTATAAGCTTTTATAACATCCATGGCAAGAAGCCTATTAGTTTTGAACCTAATCGCTTGACCGGTACCAGAGTAACAACTAATTAAAGATCACATGTTTTTTTTTAAATCATGTCTATACTACAATGCTGCATTTTTAATCATTTGAGGGTTTTGTCTGCAGTACAGTCAGATGTTTGTTTACTTTGTTGATGTATTTGAAATTGAGTAGGCCTACTACATGAATACTGTTATATACAGAAGGTACATTACTGTGAAATAATTAGCGGAGTTATATGCCACTGAATTTTGCGAAATGTTGACATATTTTAAGAATTTCAAGTTGCAATACATTGAGATTTGACAAATAACACTATTCCTTTACACATGCTTATCAAACTAGACTGTCGAACTGACTGAGTTGGCAGAATGGTAACATCTTGGATTCATTATTCAAAAGTAGTCGAACGTTTGAAACACTTTTAGCTCACTTACGTACCTTTACTAGGACATGTTTCAAGAGGTAAGTACCCTCCCATCGTCTGCTAGCGGTCGACTGGCGTTCTGGCGACTGTGTTGTGTGAAGTTCTGTGTGCTGCCATCTGTTTTCTTTGTCGTGAGTCTCACTACGTCATCTGCGGGCGGGATCTCGAAGTTCATGGCATGGTCTTCATTCTTGATGATGAAGATTTTTTCCCATACATTCAATTTGGATGTTTTTTTCACATGTTTTAACAGTTTTATATCTTTCTTAACATGGTGGTTTTCTGTCCAGCAGTGGTGAGCAACTGCGGATTTTTCAGTTTGCATTAGTCTCACGTTTCTTAGATGCTCCTTCAATCTTGTCTCTAACTTTCTCTTAGTTTGTCTATTTGGTATATGCCTGAGAGTTCAGTTTTTTGTTTGTTGTTTTTCAATGGATGGTTTAGTAGATTCCTAATGGTGTATTTGTTTTGTGGTGCTAATTTAATATTGTAATCCTTAAAAACTTTTTCAAATTTGTGAAACAATTTGGGGTGGTAATTGAATTTCTTGAAAACTTTTTTGTTGTTTCTAGGTTTTCTAATGTACTAACTTCTTTGATTTTGTTCCTCTTTGTGTGTCTATTGATCATCTTATCTATGAAGTTTGTTCTAAAACCATTAGTGACTGCCACTTCCTGTATATGTTGGTACTCTAAATTATATTCTGTCTTGGTCATTGGTATGTTTGTGAGTCTATGTATAAGGCTGTGAAAGATGGCAAATTGATGGGCTTTGGGGTTATGTTCGTTGTATTTAATGTAGTTATCTACATGTGTGGGTTTCCTATAAATTTCAGTTTGTTCTGTTCTTTCATGATTTTCAAGTCTAGGAAAGGTAGCCAACCGTCTTTTTTCCATTTCCATTGTGAATTTTATTGATGAGTCTTGTAAGTTTAAAAGCTTAACAGAGTCTTCTGCAAACCTTTTTGGAATAATGGCAAAGATGTCGTCGTCTTGGATTCATATTCTGGAGGTCCCTGGATCAAATCGCGGAGCCGGTCGATTTGACATGGATTTTTTTTATTTATTTATTTTTTTTTTTATGTGAGTGCGCGATTGTCAAGGTATCACAAATCTGTAGTTCTGCTGACGCTGGTCGATTTTAATCTGATTAAAAAAACTTATTTTCTGCACATCATAATTGCAATAAAATTATAATTGATTCATCAAAAGCATACTGGCACTTTGTTATAACAGTTTACCTGATTTTATTTTCGATTTTCATGGAGTTAAGAGTTAATCAATAGGTGGCAGGGCTTGGAAGAGAGGAACCAGCCACAGTAGATCAACAGGCTATGTTTGAGCAAATTTTTACCATTATTGCCTATAAACACTTGTATGCGAATCTAAGTCATAGGCATAATTCGCTGGGCTTAATCTGGGTAATCTAGGTAATATTCGTATAAATACGATAAATATTGACTTTTACAGTAACATAGACCTGTGGAGTATGCAATATAGGTGTACTGTATTTTACATACAACCTGTTACCAAACCTTTAAGCCATGCTTTAATAATATTATGCCAACACACAGTTCATTAAAAATGGAAATAAAAATTTACTGTAATACTAACTGGCAAAAAATAGTAATCTGAGAAAACAATGAACATGACCATCCATCCACAGCCTGAAATAAAAGAGAAAGTCATGGGCAGTTTAAGTCAAGAGATGCAAGTCTGGAAGACACTCCTTAACAGAGCGCCAGAAACGTAAAAAGAATATTGAGTGAAATTTTCTCTTTTTGTATATTTTCCTCACACTATGTAAGTTTTGATGCACTTATGGGTCTGTCATACTAAACCGATCGAGCAACAACAACCAACCAATATAATGAACCAATAGAGAGCAATGGTACTAGTCACATAGCAACCATCAGCAATCAACAACGAGTGTGTGGGATCAATTGGTCTGTGAAATCAAACCTGTCCGTTTTTCAAGCAACAGTTGATGCCAAATGGTGGCCGACGGCTGAAGCCTGAAGTAAACAGATGTTGCCTGAGAAAGTAATATTAAACCCTGCATCCCAACACATTTAGGATGATATGCAGGAGATAAACAGACGAACGCCTAATAGGGTAATACTTTATCTCTAAAATTCTAATAATCTCTAACATGGTAAAATCATTTCGGTACGTAACTTATAATATTTGCATTGATCGATGATGCTTATGGTTAGTGTGACAAGGAACAGAAATATAGTCAAGATTGCTTGATGGCAGTCAATGCTCTGTGTGACAGGCCGCTTATAGGACAACTACCGTAGAATCCAACAAATACATTCCCTAACACTTGAGTTGACCAGACGTGCTACACAGAGATAAAGAATGTAGTTTGGTTACGTTCTTGTTTTCCAGTGATAACCGCTATGATAGGATCCAGTCAGAATGCATCCGATGTTTAAAAGCAATAATGAACAACACAGATGGCATAAAGTTGATGTTTGACCACAAAGAGGCTCTGACGATGCTGGCTCGTTCACTGGATCCTACAAAACCCAACGTTATGCAGACAGCAGTTCAAGTGTTGGCTGCTGTGTGTCTTATTCCCCCGTCTGGCCATGAGCGAGTGTTGGAAGCCATCACTATGACTGGTGAAATCAAGGGGCGGGAGCGGTTTCAACCGGTGGTGCAGGGGCTCATGGTCAAGAGTCACCCTTCTCTAACAGTAAGTACAAAACATGTGACTTATGTTGTCCAGTGGCTTGTGGGTGTAGCGTTTACTTACCTACTTACCTTACGCTATTAATTTAAAATTTCCACTAAATTGTAAATCGCAATGCTAGACATAACACAAAGAGGAAAGATGTTTAAAGAGAGTAAATGAAAATAATGAAATTAATTAAGTGGAGGGAAAGGAAATAGACTGTCTGGGATATTAATACAAGTAAGAATCAGCTTGAAAAATTTTATGTCTGTTGACATGTCAGTTGAGGAATTTGATGTTGTACTGGCATGTTGTCATGGTAGCTCAATGGTAGAGCATCAGCGCGTTAAGCTGAAGATCCGTGTTCAAATCCCGGTTATGACATAAAATTTTTCAAGCTGATTCTTACTTGAATGAAATTAATACTTGAAATAACTAGATAGAGTAGAAGAAATCAATCATTATTGATATATCTAAAAGTAAAACATATACATTTTTTCTGCACTGCAATTGACAATGATAATAAAAACAATTTTCATTAAATTATGTAGAGATTTGCAAAAAATGTAATTGTACAATTTTAAACACAGTATAAACTTCACATTAAGGGCCGAATGTACAGGCGTGTTTTTTAAGTAAGTACCGTTTTGGAATTAAAAAAAGACGTGCAAAGATATCGCAATAATTTTATTTTTACATGAAAGCCTGTACCTTAATCTACTTTTCTACATAATTTCCGTGAATATTGAGGCACTTGTCATAACGTGGCACCAGTTTTTGAATACCCTCCTCATAAAATTCTGCCGCCTGACTTGTTAACCACTGTATCACAACTGTTTTGACTTCGTTATCGTCTTGAAGACGCTGACCACCCAGGTGTTTCTTCAAGTGCAGGAACAAATGGTAGTCGCTGGGCGCCAGATCAGGGCTGTATGGAGGATGATCTAGAGTTTCCCATTTAAAAGATTTGATGAGATCTTTGGTCCGATTAGCCACATGTGGACGGGCATTGTCATGCAGCAAATGATACCCTTACTCAACTTGCCACGTCTTTTGTTCTGGATTGCATGACGCAGATTGTTCAATGTCTCACAATAAGACGCTGCATTGATTGTCTCATTACGAGGCAGAAACTCCACTAGCAATACTCCTTTTTTGTCCCAAAAAACTGTGCACATGATTTTCCGGGCAGAAATTGTTTGCTTAAACTTCACTCTTTTGGGTGATGATGAATGTCGCCATTCCATGGATTGTTGTTTTGATTCTGGTGTGACGTAGGCCACCCATGTTTCGTCACCAGTAACAATTTGGTCTAAAAAATCTTCACCTTCATTGTGGTACCGCTCAAGGAAAGTCAATGCACTGCCACAACGTTGGGTTTTGTGCAAATCCGTCAACATTTTTGGAACCCAACGTGAACACAATTTCCGGTAATTCAAGTTCTCGGTCACAATGCGATACAAAACACTACGAGAATATTGAGGAAACCAGTCGCACATTGATGAAATTGTAAAGCGTCTGTTTTCTCTCACCTTTTCTTCCACTTTCTGCACCAAATCTTCATTAAAGACCGAAGGACGCCCACTCCGTTCTTCATCATGCACATTTGTGCGGCCATCTTTAAATGCTCTCACCCATTTCCTTACCATTCCATCACTCATAATGTTTTGTCCGTAAACTTCATAGATCTCACGATGAATATCGATCGGTTTTACGCCTTTAGCACTAAGAAATCGTATAACAGCCCGTACTTCACAATCGGCGGGATTCACGATTGCCGGAGGCATCTTAAACACTCAGTAAACAATGTATACAATGAAGAATCAGACTGTAATGGCGTCAGTGCGTAGACAAGAGATGTAGGTAACCAGCGCGCATGCGCGGAACGCCGACCGTAGCGCTGCGGCGGCGGAATCGCAAAACGGTACTTACTTAAAAAAACACGCCTCGTATAAACAGGTTGATCTTGGATCAGAGACTAAACTGATCTCAGTTTACGTTGAACTCGGAAATTTCTGTTGTATAAACGCTAATCTGAGATCAAATCGCACTGAACTAGGATCAATTTTGACTGGAGAAATTTCTCCGAACGAACTCGTTGATCTCAGTTCAAGGGGTTATTTTCTTATTTGAGACACAAGATCATAATATTAGGCCTAAATGTAAGGCTACATTGTCTAAGTATCAAGAAATTACACAAAAGGCAACTTCATAAATTTCTAGCTATACCGTAGTTGTGTGTTTATAGGCTATGTTAGGCTCCTTATAATGCAGTGTAACATAACCTCTATAAATTGCTTACGTTATTAATTATCATTACCGGCTCATTCCAATTTTCAAAGGTCTCATGATGATAAAAATTATTAATTTTGCTGGGCTCCCCATGTGTTTTATTTTGTCTAGAGCAAATGCTTTCTTCATTCTCTTTTTTATGTGACTTGTTAACTTTTTCAGAGCTGAGATTTCTCATTGTAATAAGGCAGTCATCAGGTAAAAACTTCAGTGGGCTGTTAAGTTTAAAATTGATAGGGAAAATTTCAGTGGAATACCTGGTTTCCATGAATGACGAACATATTGTTACAGGTGAAAAAAATATTAAAAAATAATAACCTCACGTTTTACATAAAGCATTATTCTATTAATCTTACATCTCCGATTTTATACAATTCTTGAGACGAAGCATTTATACTTCATACTTCAGTAGCAGTGAAAATGTTAAGCCGATTTATATTGCCAGAAATTAAATTATCAGAACATTTTTCAACGCATTTTGCTTTTGCACGGACATTATCGTATCCGTCTTTTTTAATTCTATAATGTCTTTATATTTTATCAAGACAATTTCGATCAGGATATCAAGAGGAAATGGAAGAACAGGTCGCCATTGCCCTCTGAGACATCTATGTGGTAACAATGGAACTACTAGCAGCATTGAAAATTGGAAAATGTAATTTTTTTTTATTTCCTCTTTTCTTTTCTTCTTTCTACTATTCAATCCCTTTTCTTCTTTAGCCTACCTACCTATTCCTATCCTATAAATTTTTGGCCTGTCGGGAAACGAACGTGGGTTCGCTAGCATCATAACCAGTCGAGTTATCCACTACGCCATTGAGTGATTGTTGAGGTATGAAGTGAGAATTCTTCTTCTTCTTCTTCTCCTCCACTTCATGGCATAGGCAATCAATTGCCTGTTCCGCCTTCAAAGTCTTCCAACCATCGTCTCCTGGGTCAGCCCACAGATCTCTTTCCTTTAGGTTTATATTTCATAATCTGTTTTGTTAGTCTTGTATCAGGCATTCTTTCAACGTGTTCTTTCCATTGTTCTTTAAAATTGATTAACCTGTCATTCATGTTAAAAATTTCTAGTTCTTTTCTTATACTCTCATTTGTTATATGGTCTTGCCATGTACATCCCTTTATACTTCTTCTTTATACTTCTTAGAAATTTCATCTCTGTAGCCTGTATTTTACTTTTTTGTTTTTTTGTTAACGTCCATGATTCACTTCTGTACGATAGAACAGGTGCAGCAATAACCTTATAAAACTTTAGCTTTGTATCTTTGCGTACTTTGTTTCTAAACGTCCGATTAATTGATCCACATATTCTCTGAAATTTACATATTTTATTATCCACATCATGTTCTCTGTCATACCCAGTATCACTTCCCAAGTAATTAAAGTGACTCACCTGTTCTATACATCGATTATTGACAATTATTTTTGTTTTCATTGGTTCTTTTCCTATGAATACCATTACTTTCGTTTTTGTAGCTGAAATTTTCATATTATATTGTTCGCAAATTTCATTTAGTTTAAAAATTGATTTCTGTAGGGCTGCCTCATTCTTTTGAATAATAACCAAATCATCTGCAAATAAAAGTATGTTTATGTAGCTATTCTTTGATATTTTAAAACCTGTATTCACTAATTGCTTCCATTCTCTCACTAGATCGTCAATATAAATATTAAAAAGAGTAGGTGATAAAAAAACACCCTTGTCGAACCCCTTGATTAGTAAATATTGATGTAGGAATTTTGCCATAATTTTTTATGGTTATTTTTGTTTGATTGTAGAAGCATTGTATTATTCTTAGAGATGTTTTGGATATCCTCTATCCTCTAATATTTTCCATAATTTTTCTCGATCTACTTTATTGAACGCCTTTTCGAAATCAATAAAAGCCATATGTGTTTCAATATTGTATTCTCTATGTTTTTCAATGATCCGTTTAATACTGAATATATTATCAGCGCAAGATCTGCCTCGTCTAAACCCGTTTTGTTCTTCTAAAATTGAGTGTTCTGCTATATTTTGTAATCTTTTATTTATTATTCTTGTAAATATTTTATAGGCAGTATCAAGTAAGCATATTCCTCTGTAATTATTGCAATCATTGCATTTTCCTTTTTTAAAGATAGATATTACTTGAGCAGTAAGCCAATCTCCTGGGATATACAGTTTTTTCCAGCACATATTATACAGATGTAGCAATCGAAGCTTTAGCAATATTCCACCATACTTAAGTAGCTCTGCATTCACTCCATCTTGACCTGTAGCTTTTCTATTTTTAGTTTTTGCAAGTGCTTCTGCGAGTTCTTCAATTTGAATTAAATCTCCTTCTTATGCTGTGCCATTTCCTCCGTTTTCATAATTTATTTCTGCATTTTTATTATACCATAAATTTTTATAATGTTCTATCCATTTATTTTCAGGTATTATGTTTAAATTTGTGGTATCTTTCTCATTTTTATTTATTTGTTTCAGCAATTTATATGCAATGAGTTGTCTTCCATGTATATCATGTTCTACTTCTCCTATAAATTTATTCCAGGATTCATCATTTATTTTTCTCACTAAACTTTTGGCTTTATTTCTTTTTTCTTTGTATATTTCTTTATTTTCTTCTGTGTTTGTCTGCAAATATCTTTGATAAGCTCTTTTTTTTTTCTTCAACTGCTTTTGCAATTTCTTCATTCCACTTCCTTACCCCTTTTCTCCTCATTCTTTTTCTTTTTGCCTATTGCTTCTTTAGCAGCTTCTTCTATGCAGCCTTTTATATTCTTCCATTCTTCTTCAATGTCGTCACTTGTTGCAATTTGCTGTAGTTGTTGATTTAAACGATTCTGATATAAATTTTTAATACTGTCATCTTGTAGTAGGTATACTTTAAATACTTCTTCGCTAGGTTTCCTTAAATTCTTTTTCTTCCATCTTGCAATTAGGACAATATTTGCCACTACTAAGTAGTGATCTGAGTATATATCGGCATCTCTATATACGTGTACATCTTGGATTTCTTTGCTAATCTTCTTGTTTGCTATAACATAATCTATAATGCTTTTAGAGCCTCTAGCATTCCAGGTAAATCTGTTAAGATCTCTTTTCCTAAAAAATTTATTTGTAATTTTTAAATCATTACTATTAGCAAATAATATAAGTGCATCTCCATTATTACGAGGGTTGGTCAATAAGTAAGGTCTCCAACACTCTAGCCCAAGCTCATAACGTCGGACGAGAGATTTGCCGCCACTGCCATGTCCCACTATCTCTCCTCTTTCAAACGAGCCATTGCTGCAGGCGCTGAATTTTTTAGTGTCCGAGATAGAGCTGTTTGAAATGGATCTCCCGATTTCCGTCTCCGCCAAGTAATAAGTAAGGTCTCCAACACTCTAGCCCAAGCTCATAACGTCGGACGAGAGATTTGCCGCCACTGCCATGTCCCACTATCTCTCCTCTTTCAAATGAGCCATTGCTGCAGCCGCTGAACCTTTTATTGTCCGAGATAGAGCTGTTTGAAATGGATCTCCCGATTTCCGTCTCTGCCAAGTGCGGCCTCCGCGACCACACCTCGCACAAACCTTATGGAACATCAATTTGTCACTCAAAATGGTCTGTATGGAATCTTTAGTAATGTCAGGAAGCAATAAACAAAGTTAATGGGTAGTTACGCGTCGATCTTGTCGCACCAATTCATCGACTTTTGCCACCATCTCATCTGTGACGGCTGTTGTTGGTCTCCCACTTGTTCTTCATCATGAATATTTGTCCGGCCCTGTTTAAACTCACGAACCCATTTATGCACATTTTTTATGTCCATACATCCCTCTCCATAAACTTCGCAAAGCTATCTGTGAATTTCAATCAGCGGAACTTTTTTGCAGTAAGAAACCGTATGACTTCGCGTAGGTGCACTTGGCGGGGATGGAAATCGGGAGATCCATTTCAATCAGCTCTATCTCGGACACTTAAAAGTTCAGGGCCTTCAGCAATGGCTCGTTTGAAAGAGGAGAGATAGCAGAACATGGCAGTGGTGCCAAATCTCTCGTCCGACATTGTGAGCTTGGGCTAGAGTGTTGAAGACCTTACTTATTGACCAACCCTTGTATTTTTATGTTGCTCACCAAATATTCCTACTACTCCTGGGATTGCATTATTTCCAACTCAAGCATTTAAGTCTCCGCTAATAATTACATAGTTGGTTTTATTCCATTTATCTAATTCCTTTTGTAGTAGAATTCATCTATTTAATTTTAGAGAGCCGTTTTGGTTCAAGAGGTGCAAGGGTTATTTCGTATGGTAATAATTAGTGCATATGTTGTGATACAAGGGTTATTTTCATATTGGGGATGCTGCAATTGTAGTAATTCATTTGGTACAAGGGGCTGAAGCTGGCCAACGCCATAGCAATGCTCGGCCGGGGTGGGTGGAGCTTAAGTCGCGACCTGTTCCATTTTGCCGGATATCCTTGTCTTCCTTGGAAAATTTTGGGGAACGATCCTTATCCTGCTTGATTTCGGTCATATTTTCCCTTCTTTTCGCATAACACACAGTCTGAATACGAAGGAAAACAAAGTAACGATGCTCTCGCCTTGCGATACTCAGCTGTTTCTGAGATTTTGCCAAGTATTCACGTATGAACTAGGATCAAAATTGAACTTTAATTACCGGTAGTTGATCTTAGATCAATGTTATACAATACGACTCGAGTCTGAACTCAGATAATTTTTTGAACTTAGGTCAAAATTTATCTCCAGTCAGTGATGTTTATACAATCGGCCCCATATTAATCAAAGAAAAAATTGTATTCAATTGGATTTATCCCCACCTCCAAATGGCTAATGTATTTTACAAACATATTACATTATGATAGCGTACTTGTTTTTTATTTTTGCATTGTAAATGTAAACTAATTTGATTGATGTGTGACAGCTACCGCTATAAGTTTTATAATGGTTATGCATTACTTTCTTAGGATACATATGGGAAGGAAAAGACAAACCAGGTAAGGGTTTTGTTGTTATGTCGTAAGTAGAACAGGTTCCACCCAAGCAGAAAATAGTAGAAAATAGTAGTGTCTAGCACAGGTTGTAGTGAGGTTAGTAGTGTCTGGAACAAGATTCTCTAGCACAATAGCTAAGGTTTTAGTTGGGTTAGTAGCTTGTGGAACAACTAGTTCAGGCCTGCCGAACAGTTCTCCCAAGGTGCAGGGTTCAAATCAAACATTTTGACGAGGGGGAAATAGTATGTGGGTCCAGTGTACTAACAATTATATTTATCCTCATGTAAAAATAAATGTAGTAATACCTCATAGCTTGTATTAAGCATACCTTGCTTTCTTTGGCTGAAAGCCTTAGTCGATTTGTTTTCACTTTCTCGAATCTCACTTTGTCTATACATCTTTCAATCAGACTACCTCATTTAATATCACAATTTCCACT
The DNA here is from genome assembly GCA_964059195.1 of Ectobius pallidus. Classification (NCBI taxonomy): domain Eukaryota; kingdom Metazoa; phylum Arthropoda; class Insecta; order Blattodea; family Ectobiidae; genus Ectobius; species Ectobius pallidus. The sequence goes on from CAXKWD010000001.1 coordinate 18,152,371, forward strand.
ACCGGTGTGTATTTCACCGACGTTTGTCCTTGCCACTATTTGAAAATTTACCTGTTCAGTAGAAAATGTAGGCCCTGTTAACTGGCATTTCAGACTATGTTACATTACACTTTTTTATAAAAATTATCCATGTTGTTAACGAACTTGAAGAAAATCCACTCTCTGTAAAAGACATACCCAACGGACTACCATGGAACACCAATCACTACTGCACTCATTGTCACAGCAAACAATCTTATGCATTATTGCTGGAAAAAAGAAAGCAGTAACATAACTCTATGTCCATTGTTGCAGTGCTGTTACAATGTGCAATACCATTATGAAGAAACATAAATGCATTTTTCCGGTAACTACATTGGAATTTTAAACTGAAGTTTATAAAGTGTAGAAAAATATATCCCTGGAAAGGAAGGAATATTTATTTGACAAGCCAGGGAGATTTTTTGTCAAGAAGGGGAGATCCCCCCATCCCCCGTTAATTTGAATCCTGCCAAAGGGAAAACATTTCCTACTTCCCCTCCCTTTGTGACCTCCACACGCTTTGGTGGTCATGAAGGGAGGGGAAGTAGGAGAATGACTTCACACCTTGGGAGTACTGTTTGACAGGCCTAAGCTAGTTAGTAGTGTGTGGAACAGGGTTCTCTAGCACAGGTTGTGGTTAGGTTAATAGCCATTTGCTGTTTATTGTGAACTTAGGTTTATACATCTAATATTTTCCTGAGACTAAAATGTAGCAATTATCGTACTTTGTATGTTTAATTATGTGGAAATGAGGAATATCCTATTTTAGTTTCTTCTTAACAAAGATTTTTTATTTTTTTTTAAAATGTGTAACAAGTTATTGTTTACCAATAAATTGGTGATGCTGTTTTGCAGTTTTACAAGCATTTAATACCCTTTGTGAAACAAAGAAGAAACGGAAAATCTTCTATTTATGTTAGGTATACTGGATTTGGTTATGTTGGGTTTGGTTAGGTTAGGTTAGGGTAAATCATTTCAAAACGTAAGCTTGATAAAATAGCGGCTCTGGTTGTTTTAGAGCTTCCTATTTTATACCATAAGTAAACATATATTCTTTTGTGAAAACAAAATATTGAGATGAGTTACATACACTATTTCCTTTATTGTAATTACTAACCTAAACCTAAGTTTCGAAACCTGGCTTCAGGTTAGTAATTAAAATAAGGAAAATAGTGTATGTATCTCATGTCAATTTTTTTTTTCATAGTAATAACTTCCCTGTATAAACTTTCTAAAAATTTCTAGAAACTATTCTTTTGTTTATCGAGTCTGCATCTGCAGACAAACAAACAGACAAACACTTCCTCTTATTGTTATAATCAGTTTATATGTATGCATTTCATTTATACAAGGGTAGTCCCGTTTTGGAGTTACAAAATAATTAATGAAGACTTTTTGACAGATCTTTTCATTTTACACCTTCATATCTTAGTTACCCTGGATATTGAGATACTTGTGACATATGCCATCATTCCATTCAAATACAACCTTCCTGCATTGAAACTTGCTGGATAATGCAACTCACACGAGCCGAGACTGGTTGGCATGGTGTCTATGGTAATCATATTGAGTAACATCTGAATTAAAGTTTTCATCGTATGGAAGCATCATATGATGAAACTCCTTTTATGTTGGTCCATGGGCACCCATGCCTGGGGGTGTGGGGAGCAGCAGTCCCCCCTTCTTCTCAGGGAAAGGGAAAAAAATGTAAATTAATATTTATAGTCAGGTGTTTTTCTTTCAAGACAATTATTTAAAAGTCAATAGAGACAAAAAAAGGTTTACAAAAGTTTTACCAAATCGACAACATTGAAGCAGAAGCCACAGTGGCTTAGGGAAGGGGGGTCCGGAGGGGCCGGACCCCGCAGAAATTGAAACCTAAAATTCTATTTTTGTATTTTTTAAAACTATTTATTAAATTATACAAGTTTTGTTGGTATGTCAAATATGACATACAAATAAGTTATTTTGTTTTCATAACATAATGAGTAGGCATATTATTTCCACTGTTCCATGTGTTATTATTTCTTATAAATAGTAATAAGTGTTATAACTTACATAACAATTTCTTGTTTAAGTTGGCATGTCTTAGAGTATGGTAAACATATTTTCTAACTAGTTTTTCAGTACTAACATAGCGTAAAATGTGATTTTCATTAGTTCAGTATCTAAAAATTTTCCGGGAGTGGACCCCCGACCCTCCTAGAACAAATATGGGCACCCTTGTGTTGGTTGTTTGTGAGATGTTGTAACCAATAACGCTTTCTGGTAATGCAAAATAAACATTAAACAGACCTTTAGTATATAAAGAATTTCATAAACATTTTTTAAAGAGTTCCTGAGCCTCTCAAGTTAATCTAGAATTGTACCCAGTTGCATTGTTACATGCAGCAGAATAAAGTTTAATTTTCTGTTCGAAGTGAAATGGACTGTTTTATCCATATTCAGTATTAAATTATTCTCAGCATACCATTTTGTGAAATTAAGTATAGTAGTACATGTTCTGTTGTTTGAATTTTTTTTAACAAGATTTGTTGTTTTAAAATTCAAAAAGTAGTACTTTATGTTTTTGTTAGATGCACTGAAAATATAAGAAGGTTATGGTGTATAATCTAACATAACGGTTGTATGAATTATATTATTTATTTACATGTATCAGTATACTGCATGTTACTAAAGAGAAATCACTGATTGTAAGACTGTACCCCAAAACATAATCTCTCATATAACTGTATATAGCTGAAAATATGTACCTCTAAAAATGAATAAAAAAATATTCTTACTCATCTGAAGTCAGTGTTCAAAACAAAGCAATTTCAGAAATTTCACGAGTTTACCTTTTTCCTTTCTGGTAGAGCAGAAAATATCTTGTCAGCAGAGATCGGAACTTTGGTAGAATGCCATGTAAAATGTGTTAACTCTATCTTTAATTTGATAGTACAATTTACATCTTTGTGATTGAAATGCCACAGTTTTATATTGCCTTTTTCTGCTTTATATATATATATATAAAAATTCCTAATTAAAAATATAAATTCCTAACTATAAATATAAATTCCTAATTATAAATATAAATTCCTAATTATAAATATAAATTCCTAATTATTTATATAAATATATATAAAAATTTCTAATTGCCAAAATAAATGCGTTTTGTTGCCTTTATTATTAAAAATTGCCTACATGTGTAATTTATTTCTGTAACCGCTACAATGGATGTGACTGCACCAGAACTATATGTTATTTATTGCCTTCCTTTGAGTTCATATTCTCTTCACAAGCAATGATGAGTATCGCTGTCAAAAGAGATAACAGTAGGTAAAGGTTTTAATTGTCGCTTGTGTTTACTTGGCTTCCTATTGGATCATACCTCCTTCAAAAGCAGCAAGGTTTCATTATTGTTCTAAATTTCTCTTTCTTTCAGTTGTGCAAGGTATATAGCTAGTAATACTGTATTTTACGGACTATAAGACGCTACGGATTATAAGACGCACCTTAATTTTAAGCAATATTTTTTTTTAGATAACATTTTTAACATTTCTATTATTAGATTGCAAAGCCAGACTAAAAAAAATTCTTAATTTATAAAACCGAACTGTACTGTTACCGATAAGACAAATCACTTTCAGTTCAAGTTCACTGGCACCGTAGACAGCAATGATGCATCATAGGCTAGACAATGTTCTGGGCTTGTGATGGCAGGGCGGGAGGGAGACAGTGTTAGCAAGCTTGTGAATCCCCGCAACTCATGTTCATTGCATCGGTGCACTGCTGCTGCCAGTTGAATCCGATGTTGCCAGATATAGATAGGTTTCCCGCAGCATCGAATATATGGCCATTTTAAGACTGGCAGGAATTGAAATCAAACACTGGACATTTTTATATTAATTTCAGGCAATTTTTTTAAGAAAAAAGTGTGTGTTATGGTCCGTAAAATACAATATGCCAAAATTCAGTGTTCCTTTATGCAGTCATTGTGCAGCCAATAAGCCGATAAGGTATTGCAATGCATAGGCCTTCAAGAAATATTTTCATTTTGCTGTCATGTACAATTAGCGTTTTGTTTAAAACTTTAAAGTTACTTTAAAAATATAATACAATACAATGTTAACATAAATATGCTGATTGTGTGATTGTCTAAATAGTGCAATCTACTAAAAAATAGGCATAATTTAAGGTATTCTATATTGCCTTTTATTGCCTATTTTAGGTATTTATAATGCCTTTTTGCCTGGCTATTTTAATGATCTATAATGCCTAAACTTCTAGTCTCTGGTTGTCAGCTACATCACTATTGTAATTCATAGTAACATGAAGAAAGCATTTCATAATTTTAAGTAATTGTGATTTCAATAGCTAGATAAAATTTAAATATTTTTAACTGATTGTGAAATAATCTTGGGAAGATAACCTATTTAATTTATAAAATCTTGAAATATGCTACTTCAAAGGGTAAAACTTATGGCAATATAATAACTATACAGCTAAAAAGACAATTGACAACCCTTACCTGAATAAAAATCTTTAAATTACCTTTATTAAAAAAACTAGCAAGAAATTTCAATTTACAAAACCAGTGCAAAACTCCCTTGACAATCCAACTCAGGAATAAAACATCACAAAAATAAAATAATATCAAAAATTGGTTTTATTTGGCTGAACCATTTTTGTGGTTTTGTTTGTGAAAGTAGCATTATTTCATTACCTCGCCTGCTGGCTTTACCCACAATAATTAATTCAAGAATTCAAAATTAAGAGCATAATAATTAAAGCATTATATTTATTAACACTGCTTGGGAAAACAACCTGTTATCTGGCCCAGAAAACCCCTGCATAGTAAGTTTCATCCAAATTGATCAATGTTTGCCCATTTAAGCCTACATTCATTATCCCTCTTCTGTCTGTGTTGAAAATTTCAGATGTCTGTGTGCCTTTACATTATAAACAAATGAATCGACCAGGGTGGGCTTACAAAATTGAAGCGATCGATAATTCCATGCAGTATGTTGAAAAAAGCGCGATGCCTTTATTTTCAAGTTATGACACACAAAAAAATAAATAAATAAATAAAGCAAAGCCATCTGTAATTGATTTCACAATTGAAATGTATTACCGAAAATCGATGCTTCGATAGTGCTAAAAATCATATTTTCTTCCAGTTTTTCACTCATAATTTGCGAACAAAAGTGAAAATTAAAAATCCGGCTTCGAGGTGCATTCGGCCACCCTTCGGTCCTTCTATGTTGAAAATTTCAGATCTCTGCATGCAGTAGATTTTGCTGGGTATAGCTCACAAACGGACAAACACTTCCTCTTATTATTATAGATTTAATTTTACCCCAAATACTTTCTAACACCCTAGTATGTTAAAAAAATGTAATCATAAACCTGAAATACGTCATTTTATAGCTTATTAACAACCAAACACCTATAGCCATTCTGTGTATAGTCCTCACTAATTGTGTGTGATTGGCATTTTAAAATTGTGATACTGTTAAGACGCGCTTTCCTTGTGGTGCGTCTGCCATCCCTTCCTTATACTCAAACAATCTTTTCGAGAGAAAGAAACTAATTTGACTTACATTGCAGGTGGGGTGTCTTCAACTTATTAACGCAATAGTTTCAACACCTGATGATATGGAATTCCGACTTCACCTGAGGAATGAAATCATGAGAGCTGGTTTGATAGACGTACTAGAGGTAAGTCATAGTAATGAAATGCTAAAGTGCCTTTATCCACTTAATTCTACAACTTGGCTTATTTTTTCTTTTCTACCTAGAACAGCCATTTTTTGCTAAAACCCTATATTTCAATAACTTAAACGGGAATACTTTGACAATGGCAGTAAGTCATGTTCAAGGATGTATATATCACCACACTTTTCATTCCCAGCCATGGGGAGTAAAATGTTTGAAGAAATATGTCTGAGGTTTAACTGTATGTTAAGATTCTGATATCTACCAATTTTTTAACTGTCTTCAGGAAACTGAAGCATTATTTGCTGAAAGACTTGGAATCGTCCTATAGCAAATAAATATCCAATGACAGAGGATTGCAGTAAACTGTTTGCTGAGAAATAAACTTCGGTGAAGAAAACTCACTAAAATCACCAGAAAATACTGGTATTGCCATCTATTAATGAAGTTTATGTATTCAAGATAGGTAAAGATCAGTGATGGGAAAAGTACAAAAAGAAAGTAATTGGGCTGAATTACAATTACCTGAGAGACATTTTACTTAATTACAATTACAAATTACTTTTTCAAAAAGTAATCAGTAAAATTACAATTACATTTACAATTACTTTACAAAATGGCAGTACCTAAAAATTCCTTGTTTTTGGTTTGTTTTTGGCACAAGCCCAAATTAATTATTAACGAACAAACAAACAACAACAAAAAACATACCAATGACAATATTTTTTGAAACATTGAGTAACTTTTTGTTAATATTAACTCTAATTTGGATATTAGTTGCAAAAACAGTAATGATGAAGATATATCAAGCGAAAATGATACTAATACTAACGACTACTAAATTGTAACAATTAAAATTTTATTTCCAATAGTAAATTACAAGTAGAAATTACATTTTTTAAAAAGTGTTGATTACAAGTAAATGGGACCAAAAAAGGAATTGTTACTGTAATCCGATTACTTTTACTCAATTACTTTCCATCACTGGTAAAGATTATGTTTGTCACCACAGCAGTAAAGCACAAAGTTAGCATTTTGGAAACTGTGTGGTCTAATGGTTAGTGTTGCTGACTATGGATCAGTAGATTTAGGTTTGATCCCCTGTACTTCCTTGGATTATTCTGAGGTAGGGAGGTTTGGAATGAGGTGCACTCAACCTCGTGACACAAACTAAGAAGTATATAACAAGTAAGCCATTAGTAAGGGCCATGCTTACCACATGCCCCCCAATCCTATCATCTGTCTATGATAGGTGGTAGGTGGCAGATTCCTTAAGGTATGTAGTGCCACAGAGTTTAGTTGAGTTATTTTAAGATCCGAATGTTAATCTCCTTTTCTTACTGTTCGCTTTCCAGACCCTAGAAAGCGATGCAACAGGTGACCTAGAAGTACAAGTGAAGATATTTAATGATCATAAAGAAGAAGATTATTATGAATTTGTACAGAGATTTGATAACGTGAGACTAGAATTAGATGATATTAACGACTGCTTCGAAGTTATAAAAAACCTCGTAATGGACTCGAGTGCTGAACCTTATCTTCTGTCTATACTCCAACATCTTCTGTTTATTCGAGATGATGCTTTAATAAGGCAAGTAATACTCTTCTTCTTATTATTAATATTATTATTACTACTACTACTAAGTTAGTTGTATTCATGAATGAATTAGAAGCAATAGAATGATGATAGTAGATACCTTCTAAGCTGATAGGCCTTGGTCTTAGTTTTTCATGACCTGAGGTTTCACTCTTCAGCCATTCTTTTAGTAACGGATGTGACATGTACATAAGATAACAGCTAATTTTAAAAAATGTAAATTTATTTTTATAATGTTTTCTACTTGCCTACTTACTTTAAGGTCCCCTTTGCAATCATGTGAATTTTCATTTTTATTGCTCTGAAAAATTACAGTAGGCCTACCGTAAATAACTAATTATATTGCATAATGGATGTGACAAAAATGACACCTGCCTCTAAACTTAGTTCTGCATTGGCTTCCAATCTGTTTAAATATTTTAATAAATATAATTTTAAAATACTTCACTGGTGTATAAAGGCTAACGTTACCTCCCAAAGTAGGTGATTATCATAATTTTTAGAAAATACATGTTTTGCAGTGTAACGGATGTGACATGAATTTGTAATAGATGTGACAGGTATACATAAAAACCAAGTCCCTTCTTTATTTAACATGAAATATTTTTTCCATCCAAAGAATTAGATTACTACAGTATTACATAAGAAGTTACAATGTCATCAGAATACTCAATATGATGTAATTTAAATTTTCCATGTTTCTTACCTTACAAGAGGTGGTACGGACCTTCATGTCGAAACCCACCCTCAAACTTTGTACACATATAGGTCATCCTAAAATGGAATAGTACACAAAAAATTACCTGCCAGTTTGAACTGTGAGATCATTAAATTGAAGCTTGAAATTTGGAAGCGATCTAGTTGGTTACCTCTGGATCTTTGTAGCGACTAATGCAACTTACGTGACTCATTCACCAGCTTATCAAACACGGGCTTCCATCTTCTTGTTATCGCAGTATAAACAACGATCGTAGTGATGAATTGCGATCTGTTTGTAGGTCAGTTAATAGAAGGAAGTCACCATGAGTGTCTCTACAGATGTGCTGAATCCTATTAATGTGCTTTCAGTTGCTATAAACTATTGAACCAACACAAGTGTGAAGAAGCGGAATATGATACGGGAACATTTGTTCGATGTGCATGGTGCAAAGCAAATTTGTGCTTTTCCCATTCTATCGACACTAGGTACTTCTGTGTCACATTTATTAAATAGTAAAGTTTAAAACAAGCTGTTCAGTGTACGGGGAAGTGAACATGCAACTGTATATTGTGACTACAGTGTTGTGTTGAGCCGACTGTCCGCATGCCTTGCTCAAGACCTTGTACCTCAGCCACAGACCGCATCCCTGCTAGACGGGATGAGGTGCTCTGACAGTGCTTTTTTTCGCGATATTGTGACGTGATTTTCATAGACTTGCAGTTCGAACTGGCGGCTCATTTTTTTGTGTACTATTCCATTTTAGGATGACCTACATGTGTACAAAGTTTGAGGGTGGGTTTCAACATGAAGATTCGTACCATCCCCTTGTTAGCTGGTTGAAAATTTGTGGAGATAATAAAGATTATGTAAGTTTTGTTCCTTTAAAAACAAAGACCACAACAATTTACAATCTTCAGTTTAATTGTTAATCTACAACAGCTAATTTTGTTTTCAATCCTCAGATTTTCTGAACTTCTGAATTAACACTGTAAAATAGTATAATTTTGAATAAAATTATGCCAAGGAGCATAGGCGTAACCAGGCCGACCATATGGGGGGGGGGGGTTATAAAGGAATACCTCCCAGAGAGAGGGGGGTCCGGGGGTCCTCCCCCGGAAAATTTTAAAAATTAAGATGCAAAATAACGAGTTTTAAGCTTCCGGGGGTCCTCCCCCGGAAAATTTTAAAAATTAAGACGCAAAATAACAAGTTTTAAGCTTCCGGGGTCCCCCGGAAAATTTTAAAAACTAAGACGCAAAATAACGAGTTTTAAGCTTCAGGGGGTCCTCCCCCAGAAAATTTTAAAAATTAAGACGCAAAATAACGAGTTTTAAGCTTCCCACGCTTTATAATTGTATTAAGTAATTTATGGGCAGACTTAAAAAAATTATACAATTTTCCTTTTTATAATCAATGGGGGGGGGGGTTCAAACCCCCAAAACCCCCCCCTCGGTACGCCTATGCCAAGGAGCACCCGTTCCTGTACATTCAGACATTTTACTTTGTAGTAGGCCTACCTGATTTTAACACTAGAAAGAACAGTTTTATTTTTTTGCTATGAGGTATATGTTATAAAAGAATGGCGGTCATGTCTGTGGCTGGCATCTTCAGAGGAAATTCTCCTGGAGCAAAGTGTCTGTCTCACTGGCTGTGGTCTATGTTGAAATGTAATCCTGCCATCTGCGGCCCCCCCCCCCCAATCCTGCCATCTGCCTCTGGTAGAGGATGCATTGGTCATATAGGAGGCCTAGTCCCTTCAGGGATGCAGAGCCATGGAGGTAGTTGTTAATTCAAGTCCAATAAATTGATATGATGTTTTGTTGAACACCACCTCTCAAAATATTCAATGCTCTTTTCTTACCACCATGTAGAAGCACTCGGTTATTTACTGTGATTATTTTAACTCTTTCAGTTTGCATTAATGATAAAGCTAACATAACACATAACCAAATATTCGTATAAAGAAATTCAAGTTTTCGTTCTTATATAATTATATGTATTTACTTATTGCTATTTTGGGGATTGAGGATCTGCATGCGAATTAATTGCATAGGGCCAGCTGTGGATTTTAATAATTATTTCTTCCCTTTTATTTATCATTAGGGTTCGGATGTTTATGACCTAAAAAGGTGGAAAATATGACAGAAAATATGCCCTTAAAAATTACTAAATATGACCCAAAACTCCTAAATATGACTTAATAAAAGAATGTGTTTTCTAAAAATAAATGTTTAAATTTAAGACATTTAATGACACTAAATTATTACATCAGATGAATTCCATCAGATAACCACTTTTTAACAGTTCTACTTGTTCTGAAATTCTAATTTTAAAAAATGTGTTCCTGTTTGCTTGTTTCATCAGCTCCAAATAATATTTTGTAGACCATGCATGTCCTTATAAAATATGAACACTTGCATTAATTTTAAAATTAACTTACCTAATAAGGCATAACATTAAATTAACTAAATAAATTTCAAATTTAACTCGACCATTTAGTGAATATACTGTATAATTGTGCTCCTTTATGGAATTTATAACCGAAATATGACGTTAAAGTACAAATATGATCAAAATATGACCAACACCATAAAAAATGACCAAAATATGACATTATATGCAAAATAAAAACGGTTCGATTAAGATGACAAGCATGCAATTCATGTATAATTTGTGATTATGGCGAGAATGGAGGTCAGGACAAAAATATGAAATGTCATAAAAATCCGAACCCTATTTATCACATAGTCATTTTAAACTAAACTTGTATTTTTGATATTCCCTAAGTAAATTCCTTTGCAACTGCATTGATCTTGCATTTATCCCTAATCTCAAAAGTGCTCATTACATTGCCTTTGACAACAACCATAATAATTGTCTTAGTTTTGTTACAATAAGAATTATGTGAAATGTGGGGGTGGTAAACTTAATTTTTATACATTTCCAGGCCTGCATATTATAAACTGATTGAGGAATGTGTGTCGCAAATAGTGTTACATAGAAGTGGGTGCGATCCAGATTTTAGAGCAAAGCGAAGATTTCAAATAGATGTACAACCACTTATAGACACTCTAGTCGGTAAGTAAATACTTTTATATATCTGATTAAATTAATTGAAAAATTGTGACGTTTCAACTTTGTAAAAACTATAAGACATTCAACAACAAATATTGTAAGTAAATACCATATTGGCCCGAATATAAGACAATGTTTTTTTTTCCTCAAAATGTGCTTATAACAACTATACTCGTCTTATACGTGCAGTCTAACATTTTCAACAACTCTCCATTCATGAATGCAGCTGTGCATGTGTACAGCGGGTATCCCCAGGCAAATGACGTGCATCCGACCCAAGGTCAAAGTCATGCGAAAATTCACCGAACTTTACCGAATGTTAATTAACTTTATTTTTCTTGAATTCGTGCTTCTACTTGTACTGCACTGTTACTTGCTTGGCATCTCTATTCCCTACATGTAAAGCTTTGTTTGACCACCAGTCATGGCGGACCATGTGGAAATGAAAGTATCTTCATGTCTTAATGCGTAAATAAAGGTGAGAAAAGAAGTTACGGCATGAACTTCAAAATTCTGTTTTATGTTAAGCAAAATGTACTAATAAGCTATTTTATTTATTTTTTTTTAACCACCCTTCAAAAATTCAGGTTCATCTTATATGCAAGGTCGTCTTTTATTCGGGCCAATATGGTACTCACTAAATTGAAGTGTATGTTTCCAAGACTTCCTTCCTTCCATCTTTAGCTTTATTTCCAAAATCATACAACCTGGAGGTCATCTGATGGTTATAGAGACAAAGCAGTCATTGAATCAGCTGAGGATTGAGGCAAGGAAAACCTTTGAAACTTAGATTCTAATTTAGTGAGTATTTAAAAATTAACGCTTGAGATAGAAATTTTATGTACAGGGTGCGGCAGAAATAGTTAGACGATTTAAAATTTGCGCCAAATACTTATCCCGATTGGTAGCGCTCTTGATTATTGTTTTGTTTTGTTAAGTGATTCATACCATTTAGTTTGCTATGGATCGCTGGTCAAGTGCACATCGCGCTTTCGCAGTTGAATATTTTTTTAAGAATAACGACTCCGCCACTTTGACGCAACGTGGATTCAGAAGACATTTCAACTTAGGAAGAAATGGAAAAGTTCCAACACGACAGACCATTTTGAATTGGGTAAAACAATTCAGAGGAACTGCTTCAACCACAAATAAGAAATCTGAAGGTCGTCCACGTGCCGTGCGAACTCCAGAAAATGTACAGAGAGTAAGGGAGGCATTGTTGCGTAGTCCTAGGCGTTCCGCTCGACAACATTCTGCGGCACTAGGCATTTCCGATAGAAGCGTCCGACGGATTTTGTACGAGGATCTACACTTTCACCCATTCAAAATTCAACTGGTACATGAATTACATCCTCAAGACTTGAATCAACGGACACAATTTTGTGGGAGGGTGTTAGAAATGCATAATGAGGACCCACAGTTTCTTCAGAAGCTACTCATGTCTGACGAGGCACATTTCCATCTCAATGGATCTGTTAATAGGCACAACAGCAGATATTGGGGACCCATCAACCCACAGGTTTTACATGAAATGCCACTTCATAGCCCAAAGGTTACAGTATGGTGTTGGTGTTGGTTGGTATGGGATTGTTGGACCATACTTTTTTGAGGACGATGAAGGAAACACTGTAACTGTGACGTCTCCTCGATATGTGACGATGCTGAATACCTTTTTGAACCCAGAACTGCGTAGATGTCGGCTTCGTAGACACCTTGTATGGTTCCAACAAGATGGTGCCACATCACACACAGCAAATGCATCTATGGCAGTTGTTAACCGAATGTTCCCAGGGAGAGTAATGTCTCATAATGGCAATGTTACATGGCCTGCATGCTCACCTGATTTATCTGCGTGTGATTTCTTCTTGTGGGGGTATCTGAAGCAAGAAGTCTATGCAGCACGACCTCACACCTTACAGGAATTGAGGGACTCCATCACTACCGCAATAGAACAAACTCCGCTGGATATGGTGAGGAAAGCTGTGAACAGTGAAGGCGACGTAATGAGGTTTGTGTGATGAACAATGGTGCTCACCTGAAAGAGATTATCTTCAAAACTTGACTTGCAAAGGTAATGGTAGACTGTGTACTTTACAGTAATGTATGTGTTTACTAAATAAATGCGAGTTTTTATTTAAATTTTGCGAATAAACATCATCTAATTATTTCTGCCGCACCCTGTATATATCCTCAGAAGCTATACTGTATCTGAGAGTTGCACAGCAGCAACATCCCTGGTGGGCATTTAATGGACCTCTTGATGAGGTCATCATCTGCGGGTGTTTCAAAATTCGTAAGGTGGTCCCTGTTTTGTGAATATATATTTTCTCCCAAACTGTAGTTGCTTGTGTCCTTGGGTACATTTTTTCAGTTCCGACTCCAATCTTATTTCATTACATTTTTCCCAGATGTGTGCAGCTGCTGCTAAGTTTTCTGTCTGCCCATATTATGTTAGAGGAAAAATCATTTTCGACATATCAGACCAAATCTTTCTCAATAAGACTCAGATGCACACCTGGTGGATTTGGCAGTTGACAATTTAGTAAGCCAAGACATATTAATTATGTCTTACTATGCCTTGTTTCATCGACACCTACTGTATGGGATTAGACTTTGGGAAACTGTACTAAGTCTGCAAAAAATGCCTTCATTTGGCAAAAGAGAGGGGTTAGACTGATATTAGATTTAGAACAACTGACAATATGAAAGCCCATTACCCTCCTTATACATATTTTATTTTATTAATATGAGTTGATTAACACACTTGGACTTCACTTACCAATCATTTGGTAGGATGCATTTCACAGGCCATTCGCCTGTACCTTCAATTACATGTCAACTGCGGGATCTTCGGTGCTTGGTTCTCCCTGTTCCCCTGGTGTTGGTTTAATGTACTTAGCTATTAGGTTGTCTTCTCTCGGAATATCAAAATTCATGAATCTGTTTTCGAATTTTTTCATGTAAATCCTTTCCCAAATCCAGAGTTCTTTAGGTGTTCTTACAGACTTCAATAATTGTGCATCCCTATTAATTTCATGCTTCTCCTCCCAGTGATGTGCAGCTACTTCCGATTTTTCTATTTGTTGTAGTCTAATGTTCTTAAAATGTTTATTCACCCTGATATCTATGTTCCTTCTGGTCTGCCCTATGTATACCTTGTTACACTCCTTACAGTCTATTTTGTATATTCCAGGTCTTTTGTTCTTAGGTATGTGCTTTTTATGCTTATTAATTATAATGTTCTTTATGCTGTATTTGATTTGATTGGCTAATGTAATCCCATGTTCATTGAAAATCTTTTGGAACTTGTGGTTTAATCATATTAATAAAATAAAATATTGATTCACTTCACTGTGTTAAGTTCCAAACCATTTATAATCCTTATACATGTTTACTAGTATCATGCATGTGATAGAAAACATAAATGTATTAATGGAACATAATTATGATACCAGGCACAGATGTGAACTGGACTTGCCATATGCAGTGGAACCTCGTTAACACATTTCTCTAGTGACCGAAAAAAATAGACGTCTTAAACAGGAAAATGTACTACTGAAAATTACAAAAAAAAATTGTAGGGAGTATGTAGATAGGCCTATGTTTTCTAAGTTCCTCAGAACCACCCAAAGTGCATCCTAATGGCTCAGAAATACCCATATTGACACACAGGAGTTTCTATGACAAGCCATTAGTTATGTGAGATTTATATTATGTAAACGAATACATAGGCCTAACGATTTTATTTGAAAAAAATTAAACAAAAGTTGCAAAAATTGAAGGAATGTATGGGAGCCATATTTAATGAAAAACCATACGAAATTCACAAAAAAAGCATCCACTTTATTCTAAAACATCACACATGAAACAAGTTGCACTCCACAATCTATTAACAAACATAAAATAACTGGAAGTGTAATTGTTCAAAATTTCAGACAGGCCAAAATGTTCAGCGAACAAAGTCAAATTGCTAATGAAATGCGATCCAATACCCATGTGAGAAGCATGATCTGCTTTTTTAGCCTACATTTCTTCAAACATTCTAATATTTTCTTCTCGGCACCACACGAACCGTAAGAAATTTGAAACATAATTCACTTAGAGAACACAATGAAATTATCACACACAAAAAATGGCGGCTATACAGCTGATGCTGCAAAATCTGCGCAAAACAAAATGACCAATGAGAAGCAACTACAATGGCTGACGATAGGTCCCATAGAGCAAAGAGTACAAGAATTCTGACATAGAGATTACACGATCGGATGCGAAAACAAGGCTTGTGTTTGGCAAAGTGTGGTTGGCGAGCCAAATACGAACGTACTAAGCGTTAAACCAAAACTTGTTAAGAAACATTTAAACATGTATTTAGTAAGATTGGGACCGGGACTTCAAAAAACCGATGTACTATGCGGGAAAACGTAGTAATGAGGAACGTGCTAATGAGGTTTCACTGTAAATGTTTAAGTAAGAGTATAAATCAGGGACGGGAAGGAAAGCACTGGAAGTGTGAAGTTACCCTCCCTCTCGTCTGTACTACTGTCTTTCAATCACAGATAGAGATAACTAAACCGGTTCTTTCTGGGACTAGTCGCATGGCAGATAGAAAGAATAAGGAAGGGGGGGTAGATCATTTCGCACATCCAGTGCATTACTTCCCGAGCCTGGTATAAATAGTCATACTTACCAACTTACCAAACTGTTCAACAAAGTTCCTTCTGAGATAAACGAACTCCCACTAAAAACGTTCAATTGGAAAGCAAAAAAATGTGGTTCAAATTAAACACTTTTACTCACCACAAGATTATTTGGAATGTGATATTCCGTTTTCTGAATTTATGCAATTTTAAATGAGCATCTCCTAGTTTTAGATTATTACTATTATTTTATTTTTTAACTATTGTAAATACACATGTACATAGAACTACTTGACGAAGCCTGTTGCTTATGTAAGCTTAATGATGAATAAAGATTATGATTATGCCTTTATAGTTTTGTTTTAAAACACATTATTAGATTGGTGCATGTTAGACCAAATGTATCAAGCGCAATTCAGTCATTATATACATTACTGATTGCAGAAAAATCACGGGTTGAGGATGAGCGTAGAGTGGAGGAACTGAGTCAGAAGCTGGAAGAGGCAATCGCTAACCGGCAGGAGGCAGAAGCCAAACTGGCTCATTACGAGAAGAAGATCAATGAGTTAGAGCAAGCAGTAGGTGGAGGAGGCAAGGTTTGTATTTCATGCTTATATTCGTGTTAGCTTCCTCTTCACCAACACAGCTTTCATGCTGCCTTAAAGGTCAATTAGATCAGAACTATACGAAATCTTAACTTGGCTGATAACCCGCAAACACATTATCAGTGGTTTTAAAGATCTCACACACAGAGGACAGTTGTGAAGGTAACTGAATTCTCTGACATGTCGTTACTTAAGAATGGAGTTCCCTCATGTATACCAAACAGGAAAATAAAAAACCATACTGTACCATAACATCTTAACAGCGTCACATGAACACAGTGCAAGCTGTACTATGAGAACTAGAAACATGTACCTGGAACACCAGATGGATGTTTTCATCTGTATTTGTGATTTTTTTATATTTTAATGTTATTTACATTCAACTTCCCTCAGTTAAGGGTTGCCCTAAGACAAAGCGTAATAGAAAAGAGATAATTTACTCCATAAAGAAGTGTTAACAAGCATTTACAATAAACATTAAGAAAAATTCACATTAACTACTTAGGCCTATATCAAGAAAACTTATGAAACAAGAAGAAAAAATCTAGAAGACAAATATATAACAAGTAAATATAAATATAAAAAGCAAAATAATACTTATATGTCATTACCGTATTGGCCCGAAAATAAGATGACCTCGAATATAAGACGACCCTGAATTTCTGAAGGGTAGTTACGAAAAAATAAATAAAATAGCTTATTAGTACATTTTGCTTCACATAAAACAGAATTTTGAAGTTCATGTCGTAACTTCTTCTCTTGCCTTTATTTACGCATTGAGACAATAAAGATGCTTTCTTTTCCACATCATCTGCCATGACTGGTGGTCAAACAAAAGATTTATGCGTAGATAATAGAGACGCGCAGATGTGCAGTCAGGATCAGAAGGTCCTGGTGAAGTACAAACAGAAGCATGAAGTCGGGAAAAATTAGTTCGGTAAAATTCGTGAATTTCCTCGCGGCTTTGACCTTGGGTCGGACGCACGTCATTTGCTTGGGGATACCCGCTGCATCGCCACTGCCCACGTGCACAGCTGCATTCAGGAATGCAGAGTTGTTGAGTCTTAGGCTGCGCGTATAAGACGAGTATAGTTTTTAAAAGCACATTTTCAGGGAAAAAACATCGTCTTATATTCGGGCCAATACGGTAATCAGGAATATAAGTGATTCCTGAGTATAGAGAGGGTACCTTTCAGGGCTGTCAGAGACGCTTCTTTTATTACAATGTTGTTCAGAAGGAAGAATCTGCAGAAATCCACAAAGATTGAAGGAATTGTCCCTCTTGCACCCACCAACAGCCCAAAGATGGTAATAGAAGAAAGGGAGTATTTTCCTTTGTAGTATGCGATGGTGGATTGATATTAAAAAAATAATTAATTACTTACCCATGGAGATTGAAACTTCCTCTTTCTAGAAATGATATTCCTTAATCACTCTCATATGAATATTTCACAAGCAGTTAAATGGGAGGCTGTTTAAGGATTTTTTTTTCATAAATAATTATTTTCAAGGTTTAAAGAGTTAAAAATCTGTTTATTGAAAAGTACTAACTAAAATTCCTAAATTAATACATGATTTAGAAGGCCAACAACTTCTTGGTTGCATATTGTCTAGTTATTAACGTGTGTGATATTCTTTGAAGCACTCTGGCATACACAGTCCAATGTTACACACTTTGCACTACCATCTTTACTCCCTTCTCACTCTCTTTCCAGTTTCTTTCTTTCCTTTTGTCGGTACACATATTCTGAAGGTTCTTAATTATTTTGTCTTCGTCAGTAGATACATCCTGATCTGCAGCCCTATTCTGTAACTTTTCGTTTTGCTAGCCGCTCGACTCGAGATGTTACCGATCGGGATCTCCCCATTCCGAGTCGATCGAAATGTTGGCTTATTTGGTATTCTGTAACACCAATCGAGATCATCCACTCGTTTTGCGTATCTCAAAACGAAATCCCGAAGGTAGCCGAGGCATTAGTGACGTACAGGTGACGTTACCCAATGAGAGACAAGGGTTTTAAGTGACGTCATCTCAACTAGGAAGATTTGTCGTCTGAAATCGCTCTCCCGCCATAATGAAAATAGTTTGACTAACCCTAAAATTCATGAGACTTCATAATATCTCACACAATTTATAAAATGGAGTCGTGCTAAAAGAACTTAATATGAATAGGCCGCTTATTTTTTTGACGGGGCTTACAAATAAGTTATAATAAAACCTACATATCTTAAATGACTACTGCTGTGGTTTTAAAATTTTGCAATGAACACTGCTACACTAAATTCTATTCATTGGATCTCATTTCTAATGTTAGGAATGTGGTGAGCTTACTTCGGGGTTGCACTTCAAAGAAAGGCTAGAGGGGCACGGTCAATCATTCCTCATAGACCGTTATGTTCCATTCTTCCAAATTGTGTTTCACATTTACGCTTTGCAGAGGCAGTCAGGCATTTGTAGTCTACAGAAGCTGTACAATTCCGTGTAATATCGTCACTAATTCAATTTTTATCGAGTATGTGCAAATTTGATAATGGATGAACAGTGAAAGTGCAGTTCTGTAATTATTCTGTGAAAGCATTAAAATAGTTATGTGTGTTATTTCAAGCGATATGTCTCCACAAGAGAGAATCCAGTTATCAGTGGTTTGTAGTCTTCAATATACACTTCTCATTGCCAGGTAATTACGCATGCATTTTCCTAATTAATTTTGCACAAGCTGACTACATAGTACACTATATTATGTCTAATTAAAAGCATTGACTCAACTTTGGAATATGTCCCTTCAAAAAAAGTTGCCGTTTCCTGCGTTTTTCTTGTTGTTCAGAATTTTTAAGGCCTACGCGTCATTGACATTTTTTCTGCATTTTTTGTTTAATTACACAAATTATCAAAGTTTATCCAAAGCATTTACGTAAATGACTTTTATTGGGTAGGCTAATATTTGCTAAAGTAGTCTTTTGTCGTACTACGTCTGTTCTATTTATTGCAGTATTTGTTTATAGTTCTGCATTTAATTTAACAAAAACAGTGATTACAGAAATTATTAAAAATATGATATATGTTTGCTTTGAGATTAGTCTAGTTTTAAACGTAAATTACTGCTAGTATAAATATGACACGTCATAAACAATTCAAATATTTATTGACCCTTCATATGAAATGTTTGGGCACCCTTGGCCTATATTAATTTTTTATTTATTTCGGAGATTGGTTGACATAGGTAAAATATATGTACAGTACATTTTAGGAATGAATACAATATCATCTGCTGTTTATTTTATTTTTAGTTTGTTTTCTGTACTTAATGTTCATAATTATGGCAAGAACATATTATACTGGTAGTGAATTGGGGTTGACGGTGTTATTAACGATTAAATTATATTACAATTAAAGAAAATTAGTAGGCTACTTACATTTTTACTACAACTAATATTTCTGGGCCATGATTTGTAAGGCAAACATAACCCTACATTTTTACATATATTATTTTAATATGTTTTCATTAGTTTATTAAGTTTTAAATATTTTAATTAGTTATGCTTATGCATTAATAACACAAATTTAATAGAATGGCATTGTGTATTGCTTTCCTTCGTTATTTATTTGACTTAGAAACTTCCAAACGAATGCGTGAGACCTCTCGGCAAGGATTCCGATCAGCCGCCATTACTATCGGTATGATTCCGATCGCTCGGAATCGGAATGGAGTTACAGAATACCAAAACTTGGAAAAATCGGTTTCTTCGCCGATTCCGATTCCGAAATCGAGAAGTTACAGAATAGGGCTGCTGATCCAGAAGAACCAGAATAAACATTTTGATCAACAGGAGAATAACCCAAAAAACACACTTCATCTGATTCCAACTTCTTCACAAACGCTACCTTGTTGATGTTGTGGTAATTGCAGTGTGTTTCATATAAAAAAAATCAGTATAAATTGATACAAGAATCGACAAAAGTGTATAAAGCACAATCTGTTCGAAAGTACATACACTAAGCTTCATGTATAGTGGAGCCAACTTCTACATATACAACTTTCTTCAAGGCAATGCCGACAGACCCTCATAATCCGCAGTAAATAACTTGAAATGAGGGTGTCTTGGACAATAGAGTTGTATATTCTGGATTTTCAGCATGTTTTCTTGGCGTTGAACTTGCCTGATAGCCAATAGAATTTCGTGTGCAACCAATCAATGCTCATTTCTGAATTTTTGACATACTCCACGTGGGCACCAGACGAGTGCCTTCAGTCAGTATACCATATGCCATATACCACTCCTTAAGTGCCAGACAATGGCTTAATCCTCAAAGCGTCCCGACTGTCTACATAGGTCTAGCCTCCACTATATATCTGTTTGAAACATATATTACACCAAACAGTCTCCCTTTGCTGAGCATAGAAACGTGCGCAACCATCAGTATTGCCATACACACAAAACTTTCCGTAGCGGCATTCTTGAATGACCATCTATTTTTTATTTGTTTATAACATATTATTCTGAAAATGACAGAATTAAATCCAGGGACATTAGAAGAATGGTATTGTGGAAATTGTCGATATATGTGACAACAAGTTAAAAATGAAGGTTCATTAAACCAAGAAGTGTCAGACTTCAGCAAATAAACAATAAACCAAATAAATGAAATGGAAGGAAAAGCAGTTTAATGTGTTTTAAATTTAAGAAAAGAACAAGTCAGTTTTGATTATTTTTCTAGAAGTTGTATTAATTACCTGCTGACTCTCATGAAAGATATTTACCTAGGTAGTTGTATTATAATTAATTCAGGCATGTGAAAGTGCATATTCAAGTACATATACAATGCTACGACTTTTAAACCGATTATCTATATTCTAAAGACTGGGAGAGAGATTGTCTAAAGAAATATATTACTTATTTCCTTTCTCCAGCGATATAAATGCTACTATAATATCTGCATCAATAAAAAATCTTTTGTTTGGTAGCGAGAGTTGAAATTGCTACGAACTACAGTTAGTTCCATTGTGTACCAGCATAAAAGGACACACATATTTTCTAGTAGTTGGCAACCCTTCAGAAATGATGTCAATTTCAACTCACCGCCTTCTGCAATAGCCAGTCTGCAACATCAGCTCCCCAAAGTGTGTAAACTATAACAAGATTGACCAATAACCAATAGAAATAGACTACAAAATCTCCAAAGCAGACCCAATGGACCAAACAAACGGGGATCCCCTGAGTCCCCTGATATTTATAATAGCCACTGCAAAAGTACCTAAAGAAATAGCCACAGAAAACATGAAAATTTATGCTTATGCAAATGACATGGTCATTGTTTCGCAAAACTTGGAAAACATACAACCAGTTTTCGACAAACGCACAGCTTGAGCCCCCCCCCCCCCCAAAAAAAAAGAAAGAAAAACAAACAAACAAAAAGAATTAACACTGAATGGTAGCAAAACAGTAAAAATGATCTTCAGAAGAGGAGGCACACTCTCAGCAAATGACCTCATTTTGTATAACAACATTCCGCTACAAAACATTCTGCATTTCAAGTACCTTTATACCATTTACTGAATGTTCATATTTGAACAGATTGTAAATCTGCAGAATAAATTTAAAAAAAAAAAAAAAAAAAAAAAAAAAATTTCAAGTACCTGGGAATCACACTACAGATGTGTGGAGATGTATATGACCTCATCAGTGAACGAATCACTGCAGCAAAGACGGCAACTAACACCATACAGAATCTGAGACAGCTCTCCCTGACCACAGCTATCACCCTTTTCCACCATTGCTCCAATCATAACTTATGGGGTAGAGATCATTTGGTTACATCTGAAGACATAGAAAAGGTCAAAAGAGCACTGTGTCTGTCAAAGTTCACACCATCTCACCTCACATATGAGCAATTTTTGGTAGAAGAACTTCGCCTTGACCTGCTACTACCATCCACCAGAGCCTATATGGAACTACTGTGGGAACTCAGCAGGAAGAAACAAGAGATCTGAGTGAACACAAGCCAGATATGACCTACGCCATGTAATGACAAGACATGGCTTTCATCACCGGATATGTCAGATAGAGAAGTTCCACAATTCAAATGATGACTGCAAATGCAAACTGTGCTGGGCCTCCTGTGACCAATATCATTTACTATTGTGCAACAAAAGAGAAAAATCTGTTAAACCTAATGTACATTGTGCACAATCCCTCATATTATTATTATTTTCAGGAAGATGGGAACTTTGTTGTTGTTCAACATTGACACTTTGTCGTCTGTTATGTACCGACAGCGGTTGCAATGTCACAACAGCCAACATTAGGGAAATTGACAACTGTCGAGTACAACATTTCAGTGGTGCCCCGTCATAGAATTAAATAAGTCTCTAGGTAACAGTTTGTGATCCTTAATGATAAGGATTCTATTAGAGCTTATTATTCAAGGAATATTGTTTATAAAAATATTTAAGTGATACTTTCATTAATTTGTTTCAGGGTGGAATACCCAAGCCACTTCTCATGGGTGGTCCTCCGCCGCCTCCTATGCCAGGCATGGGATTTCCCCCTCCACCTCCTATGCCAGGCATGGGTGGTCCTCCACCACCTCCTATGCCAGGCATGGGTGGTCCTCCGCCGCCACCTATGCCAGGCATGGGTGGTCCTCCGCCACCACCTATGCCAGGCATGGGTGGTCCTCCCCCGCCTCCACCTCCAGGCATGGGCATGGGTCCACCACCTCCACCCGGCTTTGGAATGCCCATGGCTCCTAGACCTGATGTACTGCCTCATGGATTAAAACCAAAGAAGAAATGGGAAGTTGATGGTCCTTTAAAAAGAGCGAACTGGAAAGCAGTAAGTTGATATTTTTAACCCTTTGAACCACAAGGCTCTTTCTTGTTTATGCTTACATTTTACAAATACTTGATTTATAGCTTAAAATAAATAGAAAGCTTAAATAGTGAAGTTACAAAATATCTATTAATACTCGAGATGGAGATTTTACATACATACTTCACTAATTACAGAAAACTAACCTGAACATGTTTCGAGCCTGCCTCTAGACTCATCCTCAGCTATACTGTATACAGTATACAGTATAAAACATATTCAGGTTAGTTTTCTGTAATTAGTGAAGTATGTATGTAAAATCTCCATCTTGAGTATTAATAGATACTTGATTTATATTTAATTCCAGTTGTTAGAGATAATTTTGAGCTCTACTTGCAAGGTGATAGAATACTGCTTTGTGTATTGAAGTGCTATAATATTGAGTTGGGTCTAGCACGTATACTCCACTTTTTGTGTAAATACCTGAACTAGTTTCAAAGACCATCATCCTTCATAATCATCAGATTATCACCAACTGCCTGCTGGACCTTTGTGTAGCCCTCTTGGGGAACATCTCATGAACTTTGACATTCCAACAGAGGAATTTCTCATTGCCAAATGAAGCAAACTTCCCCGAGAGGGCAACACAAACATCCAGCTGGCATTTGGAAATTAATCAGATGATTATGAATGACGATGATCTTCGAAAATAGTTCAGGTATTTATACAAAAAGTGAAGTATACTTGCTAGACCCAACTCAATATATCCTGTATAAGGTGTGTGAAACCTTTACAGAAGTCAACACAAAAGTCGTTCAAACCGTCCGTCAGTACAAAAAATCATCTTGAAGCATTTAGATTGATTAATAGATTGAAAATGCAAGAGAGCTTTATTTACTTGAATAGAGGGAAGAAACCTGTTCGAGAACTTGTCTGGTAGATGTTAAAATGCAGTTATCTTCATCATTCAAGATGTTTTTCCTACTTAAGAAAAAAGTATCGAACACAATTACGGCTCCTTGTTAATTCATAATTAGACAATTCATAATTAATTAATTTTTTTCTCTTTGGTTCCTTGTGTTAAATCTCACTTCTGTTTACTTGTGGTTTTCAATTTGGTTACGCTTGGTTTTAATACTGCATGAGTTTGACTTTTCAAATCTTGTTATGCATTATATGAATGCACCCTCTTAAATTCATAGTCTTTTTTTTTCCTCATCACGGTCAATGACCACGGTGTACTGTCATGGGATTCTTTCGCCAGATTTTGACAGAGTAAGTTCTTTTGAGCTTAGCTTCTCTCCATCTCTTCAGGATGCAAATTATACAGTATATTTATTTTACATGGGTGTGTCAGTGGTGTGATTTCCATGATGGTATAATTTGCATAATTATAAAATGGTTGGTTGGTTGGTTGGTTGGTTGCTAATGCCCAGCTTGTTGGAGCTCTTCCATTAGCTGTCTTGCTTCCCAGTATCGTGTAGATAAGTCTGAGCTGTGTAATGCTCTGCACTGTAGTAGGTGCTCGCTGTCCATAACAGATTCTTGTTGTTCGCAAAGAACACATTTTGGAGAGTTGTAGATATTGAGTTTGTGTAGGTGAGCTGCCAAACAGTCGTGTCCTGTATACAGTCTGAAGAGTGCTACTGCATTCATTCTGGGGCTGTCTGGTACCAGGTTTGTCTGTGTGACTAGAGGTTTCCATTTTTTATTTTCACTTTCTTTATATACTTCTTTCTTTATGTTCTGTTTAATGGATTTATTAATGAGTAATAATTATAAAATTATATTATAATAATTTGCATATATTTGCAGGTACACGTTTTAATGTGTTGGAAACTCTGCGTATCAAACTCTTTCAACCTTTTGCTGTACCCTCAATTTCTAGTGTGTTTTTGCCTTAAATTTACTGTTGAGTCATGCAATTCTTTTTCGTTTGTTGCTTCTTTTTTCTTTTGGTTTTTTTCTAATTTTATTCTTTTTTATTTTTCTGATATTTTTCCAATTTTCCAATTTAACTTTAATGGCGCTTTAGTTTCGTTTCACTATGGTAAATGGGTTCAAGTTAGGGCCGATGTGAGGTTTTAAATTATGTTAACAAATACGATGTTCACAAGGCAGTATTTTTTATATTTTTATTGCTTTTAATATATACACACATATGTAAATTTATTGAGGGTTTTATCAGAAACTTAAGCTTCTATTTGATAATTGTGCAAGTATTTATCCTAACATATTCAGATATGCACAGTTAGTCACATTTGAAATAAACACTTTTGATTGGGAATTTCTTTGGGTTTTGCATAGGCATGGACTTCTCTAGTTCTTTCCACGCCCATTTATGCTCCACTAGGGCCCTGGAACATTAATACCGTATTGGCTCGAAAATAAGACGACCCTGAATTTTTGAAGGGTAGTTACGAAAAAATAAATAAAATAGCTTATTACGAGGGGGACCCAAAAATAACCGGAATCGAACTGTTGCGTGGTGTTATTTGGGGGTCTCCCACGACCGTTAGTGAGCTGGCGTAAGTCTGAGTTAAGTGGCTTGGTTGTGGTACGCTGTTGTTTGCGTTCATGTTTCAACCCGTCGGCGATTGGTGAGATGGCCGACCACAAGGAACAAAGAGAGTGTGTGAAATTGTTTCTGTTAGGGAAAACTGCAGCCAAGATCGTCGAAAGAACATTGACCAAATTTCTGAGGAAACGAACGTGTCATGGAGCACGGCCCAGCGAATTTCAACCGAAGGTTTGAACATGAGACGGGTGTCTGCAAAATTTCTTCCTCGCTTGCTCAGAGATGACCAAAGAGAAAACCGCGTGGATGTTTGCCGCGACTTGAAGAGTAAAGTGTAGAACGATCCAAATTTTCTTAAAAGATCTTCATCAATTGCACGTTTGATTTTGGCAATGTTTTCGTCATTTCTTCCTGTCGAAGGACGCCCGGGGGGTGGCATGTCTTCAGTTGACATGTTGCCAGATTTGAAACGGGAAATCCACTCTTAGACCTGTGATTTCCCCAAAGCATCATCATTAAGATTGCCTAAGCATCCCAATGGTCTTGGCTGCAGTTTTCCCTGACAGAAAACAAAATTTCACACACACTCTTTGTTCCTTGGGGTCGGGCATCTCACTAATCGCCGACAGGTTGAAACACGAACGCAAATAACAGCGCACTACAACCAAGCCACTTAACTCAGATTCACGCCAGCTCACTAACGGTCGTGGGAGACCCCCAAATAACACCACCTAACAGCACAACTCATAACTAGAAAGCATTTGCGCGCAACAGTTCGATTCTGGTTATTTTTGGGTCCCCCTCGTAGTACATTTTGCTTCACATAAAACAGAAGTTTGAAGTTCATGTCGTAACTTCTTCTCTCGCCTTTATTTACGCATTGAGACAATGAAGATGCTTTCTTTTCCACATCGTCTGCCATGACTGGTGGTCAAACAAAGCATTATGCGTAGAGAATAGAGATGCCAACCAGTGCAGTACATGACAGTACAAGGAGAAGCACGAATTCAGGAACAATAAAGTTCGGTAAAATTCGGTAATTTCCGCGCGACTTTGACCTTGGGTCGGACGCACGCCATTTGCGTGGGGATACCCGCTACACACGTGCACAGCTGCATTCATGAATGGAGCGTTGTTGAGTCTTAGGCTGCACGTATAAGACGAGTATCGTTTTTAAAAGCACATTTTCAGGGAAAAAACATCGTCTTATATTCGGGCCAATACGGTATAATGACAGCTCAGTTATATTGACTTGGGTATATATATATATACCAGTACAGTTGTTGTATGAAATAAAATACAGTAAAACTGTCCCACAATGGACTCTATTGAGTGAAGAACATGTTAAATTCCATGGAGTAAACTGAAACTGTCTGATGAGGAAAAGGAAAACAAAATTCTTTTTACAGAAAATTTCCAGTCTTCTTCATTGGATTATTTAGAGGGATTTTAGGCACTCTGTATATTCTACAGAAATTTGTCTTGCCTAATACTGTTTTGATTGATCTCTTATTTTAAGAAGGGTATATTTACTTTCTCTGTGTTACAGAATTTTTTACTGTAGATACATACTGATTGATTGATTGCTTTTATTCACCATAGGAGATTTACTGCGAGTGTTTTTTGATTGTTACCTTCTTTATCTGCATAATTCATGCCATTGCTTGATTCATGCCCCAAAAATTATAATGTAAATTTTTAAATATCTATATGTTCTGGAATATTTTATATTCAGTAGAGTCCTGCTATTCCGAACAGAGTTCAGAAAAAATACCGATTTTTTAAACTTAAAAACAGGTGAAATTAAAAAGGTGTTTGTGAAAAAACATACATTTATTGTTATACAAAGAAGTTAAATAGAGACATACTGTACATAGAGCCTAAGCTTGAAGAAAACGCTTGAAACCAAATTGGAATGAAAGCTGGTTACTTACAGCATAGGTCAGCTCCATTTATACAATCCCCCACACTTAATTTAAGCCTTAACAAGCCGATATGTTGATATTATTCATGAAATCCGCCTATTCCAAATTCCCGCTAAACCAAACGGTGTTCGGTCCCAATTAGTTTGGAATAGTGGGACTCTACTGTATTTACTGTTTTGTGACACCTCTTCCACAAACTAGTAAGCACCTTTATGTCGTCAGTCAAAAAGCTCACTTTTGTTGTGAATTTTGACAATAGAAGTAGTTCTCTGTAGAACAGTAGTTTTCTAAGCCCTTCTATCTGCTGGGAGTGAGATAACAGTTTGTATTGTGTGCTGTACCTCATACAGGCAGTTCGTGTACAGCCATTGAGATTAAGAGGTCCAGTTTCAATGTTGTAAAGTGCAGTAAAGTTACTGTAATGTCCACAAAATATTCAAGTCATACTATAAGTGTAAAATTAAAAGTGATCGAATATGCAAAGTGAATCTGAACAAGATTGTACTTCTGAGGAAGATCAATAATAGAGCACTGTACGTTATTGCATACTCTTTTTATTCAATAAATCAAATTTAAACAAGTTTTGTAATGGCTTAAATCACACATCCTATTTTAGTTTACAAAATAAGCGTAAAAAAGTACATGAATTATGCAAGTAAATATGGTATGTACATTCTTCTCGTACCATGCTGAAGGCTTGTAAATCACCTTTGGAAAGGTCACTGTAAGTTCTGAGCAACCAACAACCCTCCAATTTCTCTTAAAATTCTTATTTCTGTTCTGTTTCTGTTCTCACAACTTGACAATCTCCTTCAGAACTCAGCTTCTAATGGTATATTCTGGGCTCTACATTTCACCTTTCTGTCATTATGTCTTCAAAGACAAAAATTGTGGTTTACTTCAGTAATTCAAAAATTGAGAGTAGTGTGAGCAAAATGCTCTCGAATGTAAATGTGCAGTCTTGTTTCAATGGTAAGCAGGTTCTCATTTCAGTTTTTAATTTTGAGTGTTATTTCAGATTTTGCCACAGAAGTTGTCAGAGAAGTCATTCTGGGTGAAGGTTCAAGAAGAGAAACTGGCATCCCCTGACATCCTCAGTGGTCTCGCACAAAAATTTTCTTCCAAACCACCAAGCAAGAAGATGGATGATGTGGTGGACAAGTAAGTGGAATTCTGTGATTTGACACTTTCGAAAAACAGCTATATTTGTTTTCCTATAAAATTATTCACGTTTTTAGTAAACTAACATGTACTGTTAATTCTTTTAATCTTATTCACGTTTTTAGTAAACTAACATGTACTGTTAATTCTTTTAATCAGGGTTGGAATGTTTAACACAAAACATTTAAAACAAGTGCTTGTGTTTTTTTTTAAGTTTCTTTTAAACAATCTGTTTGAAACATGTTTTTTTAGCATATGTTTAAATCATTTTTGAATTGTGTGTTACATTTAATTATGAAGACAATTTACGTTTTGTCAAGTCGGTGGCACCCTGTTAGTGTTGTAAACAGAAAAAAAAAAAAAACTAGGGCCAGAATACCAGAAAATCATGTGAGGTGGTGTCTTTTGTATCCTTTTCCTCCAGACTTCTCTATCCTCTGCTGCCAGCTTCCAGTTTCTGATTTCGAATAATTGATTTGAATTTTTTCTGACTGCATCCTACCATTTATTTTGTGGTCTTCCTTTTTAAAGAAAGAGATTATTAATATTAAGTATTGAATGTGTCAATTTGGCAACACTGTTGTAGGATATATTAAAAATTGAATGTGCCAATTTAATTAAACAGTAATTTGTATTATTTTTTTATTAATCATGAACTATTAAATCATAAACAAATACTACTGGTACAAAATGTATTTTCAAATACTATTAAGTCTACGACTCGTAAATCTTGAACATCTTAGCACAGGGTGTCATTGGCTTGACAAATTGTAAATTGTCTGCATAATTAAATTTAACACCCAATTAAAAAGTGTTATAAACATATGCTAAAAAAATGTTTAAAACAAATTGTTTAAAATGTTTTAAACATTTCAACCCTGTATATATATATATATATATATATATATATATATATATATATAATAGGCCCTATACATTAAAATGGTTGTTTTAAACAAAATGAACAATTTAAACTTTTTTTAAACAAACAACATTGTTGTAAACATAAAAAACGTTTAAAAACACATTTAAAACAACCAACATTGTTGTTCACATAAAAAACGTTTTAAACAAAACAAAAACATGTTTTAAACAAAAAAAACGTTCTTTTTGTTCCTTTTAAAAAAAACATGTTTTTTTCCAACCCTGCTTTTAATTAGCTTTTCATAATATATTTAAGTTATTTATTTAGTAAATCCATGTGCAACTTCCTCACTTCCTGCTTTTTACAAAAGCAGGTAAACTACAAGTTAGCTAAGTAATTAAGTGCACCCTTATACATTTGTTTATAATCACATAAGATTTGGTTTAAAAATGTGCCGATTTCACAGAATGCACTGGCAAATAATGACATGACATGTAGATTATAGCTTTAGCACATCCATACAGGTTACAATAGGAGCACATTGAACTCACCTTAAAGATGTAAACAATGTGGTAGGGTATACAGTACATTAATAAGTACACATCAATAAGCAAGCTACGTCAGTGTATTACAGTGTACAGTTAAGCTATATAAAAGTATAGTACAATGGGGCGATTTTGCAACAGTGCATATTTTGATTTGACGTTAGTGGGGGGGGGGGGGGGGAATGCTTGTACAGTCATCTTGTAAAGCATTTCAAAACATTTTAGTTGCAATTCAGTTGTAGTCTAGAACATAAATGATGGAACAATAGAACAAATGCACCGAAAAATTGTTGGGAGACAAATTATGGCCTATGGTTGAGGGCTCTGGAGGTGGTCAAGAAGAAAAAATGTGGTCTGGAGCGCAACGTACTTATGTCGTAAAAGCATGTTACAAGAACAGTGACAGTGTGAATTTCAGAGAGAGTTGAGGGAGTACTCGTGATCATGGCATTCCATGAGGCTACTTAGTCCTGGACCTGACTGCAGTCCTGTAGGAAAACTTGCGTAGGGAGATTTTTTTTACAGGAATGTTTAGTAGGTGTCCTAGTAAGTATTTTGAGCTTGGGTGGACATCCGCCACCTGGTACATTTTCCAGCTATGATGTCATCAAAGATGGTGGCTGCTCGATCACAGAACTGCTCATATCTATGTTAATACTTTATCGATTTTCATGAAAATTGAGTCAGTTCGTTATAATTACTATTTGTAAGGTCAATACCAACGTGTTTTAACTGGCACAATAAATAAATAAACAACAATCTTGAAAAAATATAATTTTGTTATTTGTTATTATTTTCCATTACTAATCAATACATAATATAATGAATACAAACAGTGATAATATTGAAACATGTTCAGATTATCTGAAAAGAAAGTTCAGTATAACCCCTTACTACCACACTTATAATAGGTGCAATAGGTTACTTTATTTTTCCTACAAACGCAAGAGGAATTGGCACATTTTAAACATTTACAAGCTCCAATAAAATCAGTGGGATATTTCTGTAAGTTCTTTTCTGGCAACAAATGATCTTTTGCAAAACCAAGTTCACATGGATCCAAGCCAACAAGCACATCATCAATACAGTGTCGCAGAAGGTATGTATAGAAATATGATCTCAACAAATGGCCTTTAGCCTTCTACTTGCAGGTGGCAAATCTTCAGTGTCTATATTCTTCGCATGATGATACAGCACAATATAAGTTCATCTAAAGATTTACAAGATGACCCTTTTCGTAATAACAGCGCAAAGTATTCTTCTGCAGATTTAAGGCTTTGTTCTATATCATCCCAGTCAATTGATATGCCTAAGTGTTCCAAATATGCCGTAAATGCACTATGAAGAGCTTTTTTTTTTTTGGTGCCAAATTACTCTCTTATACTCTGATTCAGATATCGCTTGGATGGCTGGCAGCAAAGAGCATAAGTTTTGGCCCATTTTTTGGTGAATATTATGAACAGACAAAAGTTGTGGGGAATCACCAACTCCAGTGAAACAAAGCTAACACTACCTTGTCATTGTCAGAACTAACGAGAATGGCTTTAGGAAACCCGTACAGGGATTCATTTTTTGAATGAATGAGCATTCTAAAGTCTGCTTCCTCTACTGACAAACAATACAATTCTGGGTGGTTTACTTGCCTTCAACTTTTCACTGATGTACAGTTGATACTGCTTTTGTTTAGTACGCCCTACATTGCCAGATGATTTCTTTTGTGATCTATTAATAGTTTATTCCAATTCCATATCCTCAGCAACAGCTGAAAATTATGGTCATACCTCTTAACAAGGTGTGTCCCTTTTATAAACATTTCATGCACCTGTGGGGCTGTCTTGGGTAGTCTTCTCATGTCTTCCAGATATAAAGAAGACCATCTCTGATAGTTGATACAGTCAATGAAGGCAGATACTGGTTGAAGTTTTTGTACTGTGTCTAGATGCAGTACCCCAAGACCTTGTCTATCGAACGAACCAAATTTCTAAGAACTTGGAGCAGTTTGAGAAAATTATCCCAGTACAAAAATTGTTCTGTTTGCCTTCCATAGCCAAAAAATTTCTGAAAGTCTGTGAGGAGTTTCCCCACATTGACATCTACATCTATATGATCTGTTTTTTCCCCAAGCCAAAGAAATATTCTGATGGATGTGAAGTAACTTTTCAATCTCAGATGTGAAAGACTCAATGGAATGTTCTCCAAAAATGATTTCACCATCAACCTAAACATGGTTTCTCCCAACATAAACATTATTTTTACTCCCCTCACATAGTTGTTCCCATTTAAAACCGACCCTACCACATTTACTCCAAACACTGAGCATTCAGTGAACACATTGGATATTCCATTTCCACAAAGATATTACCTAAACAACCAAGCACAATTTTAGTCATGGAATGCTCCCACACCAGTACAATATTTGAAAACTTATCTGGATTGGTTAGCTGGACTTAGCGTGCAATAGCATATACACCTTCGTCACAGGCTACTGGAAGGTAGTTTTGGCCCAATTGGTCGAGGATACAATTGAAATTCAATAAATCTGTGTAAACAGTCGCATGCTGTGTTGCTGGGTTTGGAATCACAGAAAAAATCTAACTTGTTTCTGCTGTAGATCCTCTTTTGAACTAAGTGGATTGAAAGCACTCAATGATGGTACAAGCTGTTCAAGGTATCCTTCTGGAGTAGAAAGCTCGTAATCTGTAACAACATCAGAACTGTGCAGAAGAGGTCATGCAGTTCTTGAAAAGTGCCATAACACTTTCGTATTGCTTCTTCTCATCCTTATTCATTGTAAAAGAACAATCAACTTCGTAATCCCTTGGGAGATCAGGACGCTTTGCTGGTTGTAACTTTTGAATCGCTTTCAAACCTCGTGTGATACCAATCTCCGATAAGCATGGTTTAACTGGTATATCTAGTGGGTTGTCTTGAAAAAGTACTCACACAGTGTCATGAGAATCTTCTATACCAGATGAGGTAAATTCCTCATGCTCAAAGTTATCGAAGGCGCCAATTGTTTATGAATCAGTCTTAAAATGTCTGAAAATTGATACCTCATTAGGAGACTGCTTAAGGCTTATTGTACAAGGCTATGACGGTGACGAATCACTTCATTTTTGTTAAAATATTTCTTTACTTATTTGTAGTAACAGTTAAAATACATTGGTATTTGCCTTACAAATAGTAATTACAACAAACTGACTCAATTTTCATGAAAATCTATCAAGTATTAACATAGATATGAGCAGTTTTGTGATCGAGCGGCCGCCATCTTTGATGACGTCATAGCTGGAAAATGTACCAGGTGGCGGTTGTCCACCCAAGCTCAAAATACTTACTAGGACACCTACTAAACAATCCTATAAAAAAAATCACCCTACGCCACAGGACTGCAGTCAGGTCCTGGACTAACTGGTTCTACACAAAAAATAAATGTGGTAGTGTTAAAGCAGTACGTAAACCCAAGAACATTGTGCACTGCAAGAAGCCATTGAACAGTCATCATTCTCTGTCACTTGGGCGTTCTGACCACAGCATTCGACGATTTTACACTACAGTCTTCATTTCCACCCATATAAAGCTGGGTCTCCATCAGTAAAACCCCCTTTTTACACTTTTCAAGAGACTGATGCAAAAAAAGTGTAAACGACAGGAAAATGTAAATTGCTAGAAGTGTAAAAGCTGTATATTGAAAATTTTTAATACATGAAAATAATCATAGGTACCTATGTACAGTCGATAAAATAAAAGACGTCGGGCATTATTTGGTAAAGTACCATGAACGAGCATATGCACATGTACCGGAAGACTTAAGGTTAGGTTCACACATGCCTCTTGTCTATCCATGTATTTTCTTGATTATTTAGTCAGTAGCAAGATTGAGATCGGAAATATATACACTAAACTTCACTAAAAAGGTATATTTACCCAGTATAATCATTTCAACGGGTCTTCCCGCCATCTTCCCGCCATCATCATCAGCTGATGATGGCGGGAAGACCCGTTGAAATGATCATACTGGGTAAATATACCTTTTTAGTGAAGTTTAGTGTATATATTTCCGATCTCAATCTTGCTACAGATTTCAACACTTCACTGTAAATTTCCATCTAATATTTATATTGATATTTAGTCAGTTTTGTTCCAAAACAGACATATGTAGAAGGCTGTGGCTATATGCCTCACATCTGCCATATTCTTGCATGGAAGTTCTTATAATATTAATAATGAATAAATTCGCAAGAAATATATCCAAGGAGCATTTTTTAAAGATTTTATTTTATAATGCCGGTACTTGCAGTGCAAAATCGATAACTTTGACTTAAACGTATTTTCGAGCTTGGATATTACAATCTCATCAGAATTATGTAGGCTATTCTCATCTGTTCGCAATAGCATACGGTTCAAGACATCGAAATTGAATGTGTGGGACCAGGGTTAAAAATGTCCTCCACACAACACGGGCACCTTTTAGGAAATTTTCTTTCATGCGCACAAGTTCAGCTTCCAAGATAGAGTTAATTTCTCATGTGATATTGTCTTTAAGTTCTTCCAACAGTATGTGACTATTATTTTTGGGGGAATTGAAAAATAAAGCGTGTTGGTCAAACCCCCATACATTAAAAGAACTTAAAGACAATATCACAAATTCCATCTCGGAAGCTGAACTTATGCGCGTGAAAGAAATGTTCTTAAAAAGGTGCGAATATTGTGTGGAGGACATTTCCAATATCTCTTGTGATGAAGTACATGGTTATTTATATTGTAATTTTAACTGTAATAGTGAGAACCTGAATCATTACACTGTTAGCAGCTTTATTTGTGTAGGTATTTCACCCAATCGCTCGAGAGTTAGAGCAGTGGCCCTGCGATGCAGAAACCGGCATGATTGGCCAACTCTTACGTGAAACGCACTGTATGTTGATCTAGCCATAAGGTACAGAGAGATTCAGGAGCTAACTTGTCTGTCTATTTTTGTAGGGGTGGGACTATGAAGAAAGTGAAAGATCTGAAAGTACTGGATGGCAAGGCAGCGCAGAACATCTCCATTCTGCTGGGAGGTTCCCTCAAACACATGAGCTACACTGATGTGAGGAAGTGCATTCTCCAATGTGACGACACTGTGATAACTGACAATGTTCTCCAGCAGCTCATCAACTACTTCCCCCCACCAGATCAGCTCAAGAAGCTGGAGGAATATCGCAACGAGTACAAAGACCTCACAGAAGCAGAGCAGTTTACACTCACAGTAAGTAGCCTGACCCAGGTCGATGAGCACCTGTCTAACCTTAATAAACAAACAAGTGAATATAAGGCTCAGGTTTTATTCAATTACTTGTCCTTCATACGGGTAAAATGGTACTTTGCATGGTTCCCAGTGTTATCATAGGTAATCCCATGAGAGTTTACAAGTGCATCAATAGATCTGCGACTGCGTAGCAAGAGTGAATTTATCTGATGAAACTTGTAAACTCAAGTTGGATTTATTAAGACTACACTATGATTATTAAAATTAATGTCCAATACTGTTGAGCTTGATCAATGCAATAAAATAAATGTGATACCAGTTGCTCAAGTTAAAATTCGCCACCTAGGCCTTTCGGTGCTCTTACACCTTCTTCAGGGCATCTTTTTGCTGTCTTGGAGTTCCAATAATTAAAATGAAAACTGCATTTTGTCACATTTATAAAGTAAGATAAAATTCACAAAAGCTCATAAAAGCACTTTCACCAGATTGTCTTCTATGGCCTTCTCCCCGTGAGTCCGTTGAGCATGAATAAAAATGTAACAGATTATTCAAATAATAATTAGTTTTGTGCTTTGTTATATAAAACAAAACTAACAGCTGCGAGATCACCGCACACTATGAATCAACCATCCATAAATCAATTTGAATTACCATGTTGTGACCAGTGCTACCAATGGTAGTACATAGTTAATCTCTGCATGTTGATGCCTTACATGTCCAATAACGAGCTGACATTTTATCAGATAAAATTGCATCCTTCTGATCCAAGGAAGGATATTATAAGATAAATGATCATGATTGGTCTATATCCAAGGAATTGCTAAACGTTATTGGTCAGTATCAAACACACGGCATATGAATGGAATAGTCTACAGTAATACGAGAAGTGCTGTTAGTATTACTGGTAATTTAATTGAACTCAACAGATGTTTCTAGTTATGATGATTATTTCAAGTCCATAGTTCTAGAAATAGTCATCTCATGGCGAGAAACACAAGTTCAAAAGCAAAAGTAAGTTACCCAAGTAAAACGTAACACAAGAGATGTTCAGCTAGATAATTCCAACATGAAAGAAAAGACATCCATTTTGAGATTCATTCAAAGCGAAGAATGTAATACAATAAAGATAGGTGCCTACCGGTAAGTCTCCAAAATTAAGTTCATGAAACCGAGCGAGGTGGCCGAGATGGTAACATCTTGGACTCGCATTTGGGAGGTCCCAAGTTCAAATCCCATGGCTGGCCAATTTGACATTTGTTTTTTCATGGTTTCCCCAGTCGTAAAGGCAAATGCCTAATTGGACATTTACATACTATGAATCATCCTCACCATTTCATCTTGTATCATATACATTGAGATTAATATCAGTTGAAATTTACTCCATTAAATACACCAACAATAGAAACAATTGACAAGCAATAGTTCCATGGCCTACCCTACTGTATAGACGCAAATCCCGAACTCCTGATATAGCCTTGAAGCTAAAAGGAGTATAAACACAGCGGAATTCATGAAGTTTGTATTTGATTCATAGGTTAGCATGACATATACCTGGTTCTCAACATAATTATATGTTATGAAACATCTGTTTAGCTCATTTAGATATTTCTACATGAAGAAACTGAATTCCATTTCGAGATAAGCAAAGATGATAATATATGAAGGAGAATCAAATGAAAACCTCAATTTTCTTCCACTGTTTTAATGCAGGAAGAATGTTTGCTTGTACATTATTTTTCTACGTAGTCCGCTCCCAGTTCAATGCACTTATGCCATCAGATAGGAAGTGCTTCGATACCACGTGAGAAAAATTCTTTTGGTTGACACTGTAGCCACTCGTGCACCACCAATTGGACGTCGTCATCAGACTTGAACTTCTGTCCTCCAAGGTGCTCCTTTAATGGACCAAAGATGTGGAAGTCTGATGGTACCAACCTGGCAAGTATGGCAGATGTGGGAAGCACTTAAAGCATATGGTTGCACGAGCAGCATGAGGATGGGCGTTATCATGTTGAAGTAAAACACGCGCTCTCAGCAACCCCTTTCGCTTTGTCACCATCAGATTTCCAAATCTTTGGTCTGTTAAAGGATCTCCTTGGAGGGCAAAAGTTCAAATCTGATGAAGACCTCCAATCGATGGTGCAGGAGTGGCTACAGCGTCAACCAAAATAATTTTTCTCATGCGGTATAGAAGCTCTTCCTTTCCAACGGCATAAGTGCATTGAACTGGGAGGGGACTATGTAGAAAATGATGTACAAGCAAACATTCTTCCTGCAGTAAAATAGTGGGAAAAAAAATTAATTGCGGTTTTTATTTGTTTCTGCCTCGTAGTAGAGTTATGTACATACTAGTAAGATGTCTGGTCATCAATATGAAGTTCTTTGCATTCTCGAAAGCAGCAACGAGATCTCGGGCTTCAAGCATGAAGCAAAATTATCACATGCCTGATTTTACTATCAGTGTAGTACGATTTTCATTGGCCTACCGGTATTTAAAATTATTTAGCTATTCTATTAGCCAAAAGAAATTCAAGAGGAATTAACCTAGAAACACTGCAAGGTGGGGTCTGTACTGCATTTCTGATATTATTGTGGTTTTTGTTTTTAACTTCTTTCGTGTTTTCAGTGGAACAGTTGTGAACAACATAATTTTAAAGAAATGATTTGTGTACAATATGTAGGGTATGTAGGCATGTACAGATTGTTCTTTTGGTGTGTCAGGAGCTCATTGGACGTCTTGCAACATTTAATTCTGACCTGCATAGATAAGCTTGATCTAACTTATTTTCTTATACTAACAGATGAAATCTGGAGAAGCCAGAGTAATACTAAAGATTACACCTTCTTCTTGGTATTTTGTGTTGTGTATGGAAAAACTAAAAAAATCAATTTGACAAGGTTGGCCATAGTAACACTGATATCAGCAAGAAACATAATCCTGTTGTTCATCGGAGGTAGAGGTGTTACTTTATGCCAGTTTTATTTCTCTTCAGTTTTTTCACGGATAGATAATATTTCAATTTTCATAAATTGAGTCTTGATGAAGGTGAATCATATTAAATTGTAAAAATGAGAAAAGAAAACAAAGAACCTTCCTGTAATCTACAGTGAAAAAGTGCCTTGAATTTGTTCCTCGAAATGGTTGGATGTCCCTCGTTTTTACTGTTCCTTTATTTTTTTCAATCATTAGTAAACCCTACACTAAACAAAGAAAAGTGTTATATTTTGAATTGTACAGAGAAAGTTGTTTTTAATTTCAGTTGGCCGACATCAAGAGGTTACTCCCTAGGTTGAGGTCTATGAGCTTCAAACTGCATTTTAGTGAAATTGTTCAAGATATTAAACCTGTAAGTACACTTTTTTTATCCTTTAATTGAACAGGAAGTTCAACAGTTTATATGTTGAAGTTATTAAATATGCTTGAGATGGAGATTTAATGTACTGGTACTTGGGTAAAACTAAAAGAAGTTTGGAAGTTATATCAGACATATACCAAAAATTGAAAGAATGGAAATCAGCAGTTTGCACACGTTTTGAAAAAGGGTCATGAAATAAGGTTGGAGCTGAAACTGAAAAAGTGTATCCAACAATACAAGCAACTCACAGTTTGAGAGAAAATTGATATCCACAAAAACAGGGACCAGCCAATAAATTTTGAAACACTCACAGATGATGTCATGTTAAATGCCTACCAGGGGATGCTGGTTTTCGTCCATCCATCAGATGTAGTATAGCTGAGGATAAGTCCTGATGTTCAGGTTACTTCTTGATTTACATGAAGTTGTGTATATTGAACCTCCATCTCAAACATTAATATACACTTAATTTCGAGGGCCATCCACAAAGTAAGTTTCCCTGGGGCCGTTTTCAGAAACAAAACACACTTTCATGGAAATATATATTGCATCAAATCCAACAATTGTTCAGCTATTCTTCAACATACGAGTATACCGGATTTGAGACATTTATCATACTGTGGGACCAACTTTTGAATACCTGTGTTATAGAAATCTGCCGCCTGGTATTTGAAACACTGTGTGACAATTGTCTCTGCTTCTCTGTCATTTCTTGAGGTGTAGGAAAAGACTGAAATCACTGGAAACGAGGTCCTGGCTATAGTGTGAATATTTAAACACCTCCCAGCCAAACTTTTGTGGAAGACTTGCTGGATATTTAAACACACAGCCCGGACCTCGCTCCCAGTGATTTCCATCCTTTCCCCTAGAGAAGAAATGACAGAGAAGCGGAGATGGTTGTCAAAGAATGGTTCAAATCCCAGGCGGCAGATTTCTATAGGTGTTCAAAAGTTGGTCCCATTGTAAGACAAATTTCTCAGTTCCGTTGGCATTGAAAAAAGTTGAACAATTTCTGTATCTGTTGCAATAAATATTTGTGTTGTGCCTCAGGGAAACTTACTTTATGGACGGGCCTCGTATGTTTTGCAAAATAGTTTCAGTATTGAAACCTTGATATCATTTAAATAATTCTGCACCAAGAATTGTTTCTTGAGGTGACTGTGATAAATGTGCAGCTAATACTTGGAGAGTTCTGATGTTTCAATTGGTTTTTAATATCAGACCTCATGCCATACATGTTCTCGACAAATTCATGCACGGTTTCATTTTTAAACAGTTATTAACACTTATATACAGTGGATAAAATTTTACCTTAAAACGGTCACTACGTTTCAGCCTGACCTCCAGGCCTTCCTCAGGTGAACTAAAGTTTACTCGCATGCTGGTACGTTGTCCATGCTGGAAGGGGTCTCTGCCGTGCTCCCGTGCACGTTCGGAAAACCACTCTGTGCACAATCATCCTCCATACCCTCGGCGCGTAACATAAAGGTGGTATCCCTGTGGTGTACTTCGATCCATTCTCTCGGGATTTCGTACTCTGCGGGCGTCGCTACGTAAACGGGAAATTTTGGTGTTGTTGTTCCCTTTGCGAACCTCCTGACGATTTCCAACCAATCATCGCCTAGGTCTCCTTCATAGTTGTTGAGGAGTTTCCCCGTTCTCCTGATAATATGAAAGGCCTCGCATATCTTCCTCCGAGTAACATCGTTCTCTACCTCTAAAACTTCAAAACCGCCGATTTGATGATTGGGATACCACCTTTATGTTACGCGCTGAGGGTATGGAGGATGATTGTGCACAGAGTGGTTTTCCGAACGTGCACGGGAGCACGGCAGAGACCCCTTCCAGCATGGACAACGTACCAGCATGCGAGTAAACTTTAGTTCACCTGAGGAAGGCCTGGAGGTCAGGCTGAAACGTAGTGACCGTTTTAAGGTAAAATTTTATCCACTGTATATAAGTGTTAATAACTGTTTTAATCAATTTTATATCCATAACCGGTGGAAAGAGTTGGACCTGGGTTGTGAATTACCTGATATGTTGGTTTCATTTTACTGCTTCCCATAACTCTAAAATCACACTTTCAATTGTGAAATAATATGAATTCACATACTGGTGCAAAAAAAATAAATACAATCCAAGTTTCTAAGCAAAAATTGAGGAAATATTAACACTAATGGATTTTGAAGAAATGCTTTGATTCCCTCCTGATTTTGATGGCTGAGCAATGAATGCACTGTACAAACTGTCATAATCTGCTCTTTGCCATCCCATTGCCAGTTTTTTAATAATTCTCTATGGGTTGAAATACGTATTTCAAAAAAGTTTATTTCCACTTGCTTCAAATGTTTATGTTTGTTTCTCCCCTATAAATTTTGGTGAAGCTCTGGAATCAGATTATCTTTTTAGAACTTGGGGTATAAATTATTTCCAATGCTTATGAAAAGTTTTCTAAATTGTTTCAGATATTTATATTAAATTGTATTGGAAGTTAACACAGTGAAGTTATGTAACGAGTTAAATTTAGCACTAACCTTCACTTTTGGTAAATTAGAGTTTTTCATTGCATACCCAGGAGACTTGAAAGGAATAAACCATTAAGTCAGTGTTTCTTTATGTTAATTGATCTGACCAAGTCGCTTTCCAAAACACAAGCAACATTGCAATATTCTCTTATTGTTATCACTGACCTCTCTTTAATCAATTCACACAAATTATTGTTGACTGTAACTAGATCTTGCAACCCTGCATTTCGCTGCACACGGAGTAGACGAGTAGCTGTCATAGAACATTCTTAGATCTTGACTGGCTGAGGTAACTAGCTGATTGGTGTGGTAAAAATAAAGAGCAAGGGTTGAGCTGTCGGCAAACTTTTCCTCCTAACAAAAGGAAACCGCCTGGCCATGCAATGAATAAGTGGAGTATATAGTTTACCTGTATAGTTTACACATACTTAAGAAAACTTACTAAAACTCAAGGACTGTATGGAAACCATATTAAGGGAGAAACTGAACATACTAAGAGAACATTCAGACATGTAGTTAGGAGGACTTCAGAAAAACGTGGCAATGAAGGCTGTGGTAATCATGTAATTTACACTACTTACTTATTTACTTACTTATTCAATGGCAATAGACAATTATTCCTAAGCAAGCTAAGAGTATTATCTATTGGATGGAAGCCAGAGGTTCATTCCCTGCTTACCTGAGTCCGCCATTCAACCCTATTATGTGTTAACTCCATCCAACCATCCTTCACATATCCTATTTCCCTTAAATCTATTCTAATTGTCCTCCTACCTACATCTAGATCTTCCAAATGATCTCTTCCCTTTGGGTCTCCCAGTCAATATTTTTTAGATAAGTCTTTCTTCCCCCATGCACACAACATGTCCAGTCCATTTCATCCTCCGTGGTTTAATTAATATATTTTTTGCACTCCTTAGCTAGTAAGTGGTACTTACGAACGTTGTTTACATGGATCGTAAGTTGACATTCCCACACAGTCTTGTTGCTAAGGACGGTTGCGATGAGGTTAAATTACTTACGGTCCTTGCGCTACGTCATAATTCATTACGATACACTTCATAATACATGCCTTTATGAACAAGGCCCCCAGGACAAATATTCGGTTCCCATAACAACAAACACATGCGAATCACTTTCTGAAATAAACATCTCTCTTCAAGAATGTATACACATAATATTTTCAGGTAATATCACAATTAATATAATTAAATTGATATAAGTAACCGTCGTGCAAAAAATAGCATGCAACACACGGGCCGTAAAGGCATTTACGGGTCTCAAAAACTGAAAAACCCGAGGCGCAGCCGAGGGTTTTCAATCTGTTTCCTCGACCCGTAAACGTGCCTTACGGCACTTGTATCGCAATATACTATAGTGAAGAGTATAGGTTATGAAGCTCATTGTTATGCAGTTTTCTCCAGTCCCCATTTTCATCTTGTTTTCTTTATGGAACTTACACTACCCACACTGAATAATATCTGCACCCAAATTTTTGGAAAGCAAATTTGAAACAAAAAAGGAAATCTATAGGCCCATGTATAAAGTTATTTTGCCATTTTATTCTTAATCAAACATACATTTCATAAAATTAACATTACATATCATAA
The DNA here is from genome assembly GCA_964059195.1 of Ectobius pallidus. Lineage (NCBI taxonomy): Eukaryota > Metazoa > Arthropoda > Insecta > Blattodea > Ectobiidae > Ectobius > Ectobius pallidus. The sequence continues at coordinate 18,195,266 of CAXKWD010000001.1, forward strand.
AAGAATTAAATACGGTAGGCTAAATTGTAATTATAAAAATAACATGCATGGTAACAGCCAGCCGAAATCTCACATCTTATACACGCAGCCGAACACTTTCAACAACACTCTCCACTCATGAATCCAACTGTGCAGCAGGAATCCACACGCGATGATGTGCGTCTGGCCCAAGGTCAAAGTCATGCAGAAATTCACCAAACTTTTTAAGAATTAGTGCTGCTTCTACTGCACTGTTACGTGCTTGGTGTCTCTACCCATAAAGCTTTGTTTCATGGCAGACCATGTAGATAAGAAAGCATATTCTTTGTCTCATTTTCCTTTTATTACAGCTTCCCTACTGTTATACTATACTGTGATGCTACTACAAAGCATTGTGCTATATTGAACTCATAGGGTACAAAATGTCGAAATTCAGATGAGAGGATTCCAGTATTGAAATAATACCTATATCCCAGTTGTTTGTTTGCGATTTTTTAAGTGAAACTTCTTTAGCCACGGTAGGGGTAAATCGAGAGCTTGTGTAACACTCAAAATCGTCACGAAATTAGTGTAATGCTAAAAATCGTCACGAAATTCGTGAGGTGTGACGGAGTGGACTGCACAGAAAACAATCCAAAATTTCAAAATTAAAAAATCTAAGATCTAAAATTTAAAAACTTAAAAATCCAAAATTAAACAATCCAAAAAGGAAAAAATTCAAAGATCCAAAATTTAAAAAATCTAAAATTAAAAACCAAAATTCCAAAATTAAAAAACTCAAAGATCCAAATTAAAAAATCCAAAATTTAAAAATTAAAAATTCCAAAATTAAAAATTAATATGCAAAATTTAATAAATCAGAAAATTCAAAATTCTAAAAATTAAAAAATTAAAAATCCTAAATTTAAAAATAAAAAATCAAAAAAAAATTAAAAAATCTAAAATTTAAAAAATCCAAAATTCCAAAATTAAAAAATTAAAAGATCAAAAATTAAAAAAATCCAAAATCCAAAATTAAAAAAGTCCAAAAACCAATTAAAGGGTCCAACAATCCAATATTGAAAAAAATCCAAAAATTAAAATAAGTTTCACTTTGCGCCGGGGGTTGAGAGAACTTGAAAACTGGGGGACCTGAAAACACTCCTTTAAAGTACGGGACTAGGCGCATCTGGCCCAAAGGCCAGTTAAAATTAATTTAAGCAGCCTTTGCGCCAAGGGGAAAAGAACACAAACATAAACTTTGGAAGACGTGCTGTATTCTCTAAAATAAGTCATACTAAATTTTGGGCATGTGTGACAAAGAGAAAGAATCCAAACAATTACAAATTTATAATCTTGCTGCTTCTTGAGTAACATCGAAATTCTTGAAGTTAATATATCTCTTTAGAAAAACAATTTAAATAATTTGCTAAGTTTCTAAAGCATAAATCATAACCCATACACATTCTGACAGAATAGTACTGCATACTAAAAATACCTGAAAGTAAAAGAATTCGATCTGAAGGATCAACGTTCCAGAATTTAAAGTAATATCTACAATTAAATACAGGTAACCCTAGCTCATATAACATAGATACAAATGAAAGCTCGCTCCTCCTCAAGGCGGCCAGATAATTTAAAACTTAAAAACAAAAGCCGAAGACATCTTCAAATGCCGCCCATTGACTTGAAGATGGGTCATTGCTGGCTAGACCGGAAATATAACTAAAATGAGACATCAAAACAAAGAGGAAAGGATAATGGGTCATTCTCTCAGGTAATTACAGGGGACCTAATTTAATTAATACAATTAATAAAATTACATGGAAAGGGACACAACTACATAACAGACGGACTCAGCAATAAATAAAACAAATAAATACACTCCCAAAGAATTGAAGATCAGACGCGCGGGAAACAAGATGGCGGACCCGCGCCAGGATGCCATCACAGACAAAACACAATATAAAATAAAATCACTTATATTGATAATGAAAGTAAACTAATCACATACCTGAGAGAAGAGAACCCACTCCCGCCATAAATACCTTACCCAGGCGGACCCATAGTCAAACGCCAAAATCACATCACAAAACTAAGACACAAATCGACGTGGACACTGCCACTTCCAACCAGCAAATGACCAAGAGCCTAGCGGGAAATCTGATAATATAGATGAAACAAAACACACCTCACCCCTCAGCATCCATATTCATACAGCCTATCACGATTAACTACACATTCTTCCTAGTAACAAACTAGATGGTGTTTTGTTACATATTATCAAACTCTTCTTTAATTCGCTAATAAATAATCAATCAGAAAGACAGGAAATAACATGCTATGCAGAAACCAACAATGTTGACGTAATAATAAGAAGCCAAGGTCTCATCTTCATAATATTCCTTTGATAACTATAAATATTATTTTCCATAAACTATGCTGAAATCCACATAGGCCAGGCATGACGATTTAAAGGGCTTCTTTAGGCCTTAGAGCCTACTCTGAGCCTAAAGTGACCTAAAATGAGGCTAAAATGGCTCAACTTCTGTCGCGTGACATTCCATGCTAACTTTTTATTTTTTTTTTTTTAATGTGCGGATAGTATTTGAGCATATACAGTATTTTGTATTAATAATACTATTCAACCCCACAAAAGGGAATGAAACATTGGCAAAAGACAATTTAAGAAGTTGAAAACCTGAAGTTAAGTTGTTCATGAACAGTGATAATACCAATACATGAAGAGTCTATGTGAGTGACTTCTCTTTTCTCATGTTTGTCACCTATTCGGAAATATAGTATTATGGGGCACTGTATTTACAGGACGTGGTGGCTGGGACTGCAGCTTGTGAAGAGGTCAAAGGAAGCAAAAAGTTCGCTCAAATTCTAGAACTGATTCTTCTTGTTGGTAATTACATGAATAGCGGCTCAAAAAATGGACAAGCATTTGGTTTTGAAATCAGCTTTCTGCCCAAGGTAAGTGCCTAGCATCCCTGTGATCACTGAAACACACACTCAGAATTTATCATAAAGGCCTAACATACCTTACTCATCAATAGAAAACCTTCTTTTCTACATCTCCATCCTACGAGGAGAATCCAGTTGAGACGCATTGTCTTCTAAATTTAAATATAAAGTGCAGCTTCTCCACATAATTACTTAATATGAATGTGCAATAACTTTAACACAATAAAAATAAAATTACATGCAAACGGGCAATCTCAATACCAGGGCCAGGATTCTGATGACCTGAAATTATTTGAAAAATGACCTATAAAATGAGCCTAAATTTTAAAGAAAATGACTTAATAATTATAGAGAATGACCTAAAAACTGATATTTTATTTATAAAAAAATTGTTATTGTACACATAAAGTATACATAATTTTAAAAACTGTAAATGCAGAAAGGATGCTATAAGTCTAAAAACTTTGTTCTTTGTTCTTAATTGGAGCATTTGAGAAGAAAAGTAAGAAAACTGTTTTTAAAGTAGATCGTACATAAATGTTGCATTATAGGTGGCAGACTGGTGCCAAGTCAATCTAAAGGCAACAGTAATATAATACAAAATTTTGGTGTTTCTTTAATTCTCGTTTCCGACTGAGATATGACAACACTTCAACACCGGGTGTGTCCTTCTTGCATTAAACAAACAACACTTGAAAGACAACACTGCTGGGGACGATGCTAGCTAGACCAAAAAAAAAAAATGCCCTAAAAATATAAAATTGCATAAAGTGACAAAAAATAACCTAATAAAAATGCATTTCTGTAATCTAGAGGCCATGATTAGGATTTATCTACAAGTTGGCAATGTTTATCCAGCACCAATAAAAAGATGACATGTCATCAGAATCCGGGCCCTGCTCATTACATTTGCAATTCTAAAATTAATTCATGCTAAATTAAAATTTCCAAATATGGCGCCCTACGAGGCTTGGGTTCGACCTAGGCTATTACTTATTCTCACATGCTCGGCAGAATACCTACCATCCAGCCAAACATATTACCTGCATGCCCATCTACACACACAAGCACTATAATCACTTGAAATACTTATTAAATTCCAGTTAAAGACCTAATTCTAATGGAGTAGCGAAATGCACATCTTTCCAGATCTATCTCAGCCGATTCTCACGAGAGCAAAAGGATTATGCCCTCATGCTCCAGACGTCAATTGTTTGGCAGTCATGCAGGCCTCATAGGACGGTCACATACTCCTTTCTGACATAAACCTCTCATTTGGCAGGTAGCCTAAGGGTCAGATTTATAAAGCTCTGCCAGGTATAGGGGCTTACCCATACCCAGCTGGCAGGCCCCTTGAAACCCCTGCCAGCGGAGGTTCCAGCAGGAGTTCATGCCACGTGGCTTGCAGACGGAAAGCGTGTTGGTGACAGTTCTGGGAGACCGCTAGGGGTTTGCCAGGTAGCAGGCCTCTGTTGATCAGCTGCCACCTAGGTAGGTAAGCATGCTTACCTAGGGGACGACTATAAATTCGGCGGTAAATTGCCTGGATGAGCCTGCTTATGCAATTTCTGTACAATTTCTCATACTGGCTCAACAAGTGGTGTTCAGTGAGAAGAGATTGGTAAGGATGAGATAACTTCCAACAGCTGTGTGGGGAGGTAGCTCCCTTCCCCACGGAAGTATAGTTGGCCTGGGTGGCACAGTCAGTTTTCTGTGTCCAAGTTTGCAGGTTTGATCTCGGCCCAGGTCAATGGCATTTATGTATGCATAAATGTGACAGGCCCACTTCTGTAGTTTTACCGGCATGTATGAGGGTCATCCAGAAAGTAAGTTCCGATCATCGTTAATAAGTAAGAAATATTTATTGCAATATTTACAGAGATTCATTGGCTACTTCTCTACATAGTCGGCACTGTTATCGAGGCATTTGTCTTAGCGGTGTTCCAACAATTGTATTCCTGTGTCATAGGACTCTACCGCCAGCGGTACACAGAGAAAGGTGATGAGTTTCTCGACGATGTTATCACTGGGGATGAAACATGGGTGTTGCATGTCACACCAGAATTAAAACAATCCATTCATTGGTGATATAGTGGTTACCTGTGAAGATCAAATTCAAGTAGACAATCTCTGTCAGAAAAATCTGGGATATACATCGTGTCCTCATATGCAAGTTTTTACCGCGAGGGGAGACCATAAATGCTGATCGGTATTGTCAAACATTGAAAAATCTGAGGAAGGCAATCCAAAACAAGAGACATGGAATGCTGAACGCAGTGTTTTCATGGCTCCAGACATTGGCGGAAGAGTCCTATGACCCAGGCATACAAATTCCTCAGTAACAATGGTGACTATGTAGAGAAGTAGTCAGTGAATCTCTGTAAATATTGCAAAAAATATTTTTTGCTTATTTACGTTTCTGTTTTCTTTATCGGCGATCGGAACTTACTTTCTGGACGACCCTCATAAAAGAACTCCTGTGGATAAAATTCAGCACACCTAGACCTAAGTTGTAGCACATCGCTGTTGTTCAATAATCATAAAACCAAACCCACAGAAGTATATGAGATTCACATTTGATTTTCATGCACTTGCATCATACAATTCCCTTGTTAGATTATAACCTATACAGTGTTAATAATGGTTTGTTTTTGTTCCAGTTAACGAGTACAAAGGACATTGAGAACAAGATGACACTTCTGCACTATCTAGTGGAGACCATAGAAAATAAATTCCCCGAGTTGTTAAACTTCCATGAAGATATGACTCATGTGGACAGAGCGGCGAGGGTTTCTGTGGAAACAATACAGAAAACTTTGCGTCAGATGGATGCTAGCATTCGTAATCTGGAGACAGATTTGAAAAATGCCAAACAGCCACAAGGAGATGATGACAAATTCGTGGAAGTCATGGGTGTATCCTTTCTCAGTAACTTGGCAGGGGGGTCATAATCCTACATCCTTGCTAGACTTGGAATTGAACCCAGAACCAGAGACTATTTTTTGGTATCAATGATATCTGCAAAATGATTTTTAAACATTTTATTTCAGGTATAAGTATTGATCTTACAAAACTACACAGCGATGTGACTATAATAAATTTAGTCTGTTATGAATTACCAAAGGAATGGAAAGAATTGTTATTATTATGATCTAAAAAAGGGAGATAGGGTGGAATGTTAAGGAATTTCTCTCATATCAACATCATACAAAATTTTGTTTAATATACTTCTGTCAAGATTAATCCCATATGTGGACGAAATCATTGGAGATCACCAGTGTGAATTTAGGCAAAATACATCAACCATTGATCAAATATTATGTATTTGTCAAATTTTTGAGTAAAATTGGGAACACAATAAATCTTTTCACCAGCTATTCATAGATTTAAAAAAAAAAAGTATGATTCAGTTAGGCGAGACAAATTGTACTATATCCTTATTGAGTTAGGGTGACCAAAATGTATCTCAGTGATACCTATGATAGGATAGGGTAGGCTTGTCTTAAAAAGTGGCTTGAAGCAAGGAGATTTCTTTTTAATTTCGCACTCAAATATGCCATTAGGAAACAAGGTATCTACCTAGAATTAAATGGCAACCCGATTTTACCTTATGCAGTTGATGTTTGTGGGCGATGACATAATCGCAATTGAGAGAAATGCAGAAAATCTTTTGGATGCCTGTAAGAATGTTGGATTGGAAATGAATACAGTAAAACTAAATATATGGTCATGAGACTTCAAAATAATGCATTATAAGATATTAGAATAGCTGGTAAAACATTCGAACAAGTGGAGAAATTCAAATATCTGGAGCAATAATTACAGATACAAATAATATTAAGGCCGAAGTTAAGTGTTGACTAAAATCAGGAAATGCTTGTTTTTATGCAGTTCAGAAACTCTTTATCTTCTTGTCTTCTTTCCAGAAATTTAAAAGTAAAAATTTATAAGACAAATATCCGCCGGTTGTATTATATAGATGTGATACATGGTCCCTTACTCTTTTGGAAGAACATAATCTGAGAGTGTGTTTGAAAACAGGATACTTAAGAATATATTTGGACTTACAAGAGATGAAAACGGGGACTGGAGAAAACTGCATAACGACGAGCTTCATAGCCTGTACTCTTCACCGAATATAATATATCCCGGAGGATGAAATGGGCTGGACATGTTGCATGCATGGGGGAAGAAAGACATATCTCAAAAATATTGACTGGGAGATCTGAGGAAAAGAAACCACTTGGAAGACCTAGACTTAGGTGGGAGAAGAATATCTCATATTGAGAACGCCTGGTGGTATACTGGGATTGTGAGTCAGTTGGAGAATTTAATGTTGTACCGGCACGTTGCCATGGTAGCTCAGTTGGTTAGAGCATCGGCACGGAGAGCCGAAGATCCTGGTTCAAATCCCGGCTATAGCATTGAATTTTTTATTCTGACTTCACGTGTCCATCTTAGCCTACACACGGCCAGTGTGAAAGAATTATCATTCCAATATTAGAATAGATTTAAGGGAAGTAGAATTTGCAAGGAATGGTTGGTTGGAGTTAGCTCAGAATAAAATTGTTTCTTTAATTTTTTTTTAAATTTTAATTATGGGTTGCCAAGGGTGTTAAGTGAAACTCTTGAATTTTCTTTTTTTCTTTTTCTGAAGAAAGCGTAGTTATTGTTCTTATTTGTTTCTGTTTATAGAATTTGGCTATTTTTTTTATTATTATCTATTTTATCTACAAGAAACTAGAAAAAAATGACTTTGACACAAACTAATGGTTAAGGCCATGGTTCAGCCACAAACTGGTTAAACCACCTGCAGATAATCAAGAGTTGGCTGAATCACATGTTTTTGTGGTTGTATCCATAACTACTGATGTAAGTTGTTTTTCTATTGTTGCTGTGTTATGCCTTCTGAAAATTTAAACTGATTTTCAATTGTGAAGATTATGATATTGGATGAAATAGTGGTGATGAGTCATGCATGGTAAGAAGATATCCAATCCAGCATTTGCCCGAGTTACAATTGAAGAAACCATGAAAAACCAAGCCAAAATGGCTGGCCATGGGGAACCCAAGACTTCACTACTATGTGTTTAAATTAAAACAATAAATCAGTTTCTGAACAATGTCGCATCCAAACCAAGAAATTAAAACAATTCCCATTTCAAAGTAGGATTTTAATTATCTCAAAATTAATCTGGAAGGATATTGCTTGTTATCTCTGTGCACTCGGTGCAAATCGTACTTTACTCATGTTGTTACGAGGGTGGATCGAAAAGTAACGCACAGTAATTTTTTTACAGAAAGTTTAATAGGTACAATTAAAAACAATGAAGGGACATCTTTTGTCTATTTTTCTTTATAGTAGCCAAGTTTCTCAACACATTTTTCTCATCGTGATACCAGTTTCAAAATACCCTGTTCATAGAAGTCCGTTCGGTTGCAGTATAGCTATCTGCAGACTGCTGTTTTCACTTCTGCATCTGTTGCAAAGCATTTACCGGCCAGGAATTTCTTCATGGGACCAAACAAATGAAAGTCCGACTGTGCCACGAATGGTGGATAGGTAATCAGGCTTGTCATCATTTGCTGGCCCTTGTGGTCATCTGTCAGGTTCTTAGGCACCCAGTGAGCACTAACTTTACTAAACTTCAATGTGTCATGCACAATATCGTACGCTGCACTGTATGAAACGTTGAACTGCTGAGATAAATTTTGTCAGAGGCAGAAGTGAAAACACCAGTCCGCACATGGCTATACTCCAACCGAACGGACTTCTATGGACAGGGTATTTTGAAATTGGTATCACGATGGGAGAAATGTGTTGTGAAACTTGGCAATTATATAGTAAAATAGACAAAAGATGTCCCTTCATGTCTGAATTTGTTTGTAATTGTACCTATTAAACTTTTTGTAAAAAGAATTATTGTGCGTTACTTCTCTATCCACCCTCGTATTTCTGTTCTTAGAATATATTCATGAAATTATATTGTAAGAAGGGGACGTATTGTGTTGTACGTGCCCTGAGTTCAAAAGGACTATTGTGAAACATGCCTATGCAAACAATATAGTTTGAAAACAAAAGATTTCAGACTATTAAAATTAAATGTTATGTGAAAGTGAGAGTACATAAGATTTTCCTTAACACTATGTCAGTCATTTGCGAAGAATGCTCGCACACAGTACGAAGTGTTGGACAGTATGTTCAAGAACATGGAAACACTGTACACAGATCTGTCAGAGTTCTATACGTTTGATAAACAGAAATACGCCCTAGAGGAGTTCTTCTCAGATGTGAAAGTGTTCAAGGATGCCTTCCTGGTAAGTACAGTTGTGAACCCTTTGTAATGTGTAAAGCTAAGCACACTCTTAAATTTAAATTCACTCTTATATGAGGGTCGTTCAAGTCAATCTGGGACTTTTTTCTTTTCAGGTTTAAATTGCCGCCTAGGCTGGAGGTTTTGTATGCAGTAGAAACTGGCACCTGTGTCCTGTTACTGGTAGACGGCGCTCATTTCCCACGCTTCTGGATAGACCGTTATTCAAGATGGCGGACAACAGTGTGAACGTCTACATGGAACAGCATGTTGTGATGAAGTTTTTAGTGAACGAGGGCATAAAACCTGCTGAAATTTACAGAAGACTTCAGGCTCAGTACGGTGATGAGACACTCAGTTGCATTAAGACATTTACTGTAAATTTCAGCAGGTTTTATGCCCTCATTCACTAAAAACTTCATCACAACATGCTGTTCCATGTAGACGTTCACACTGTTGTCCGCCATCTTGAATAACGGTCTGTCCAGAAGCGTGGGAAATGAGCGCCGTCTACCAGTAACAGGACACAGGTGCCAGTTTCTACTGCATACAAAACCTCCAGCCTAGGCGTCCATTTAAACCTGAAAAGAAAAGTCCCGGATTGACTTGAACGACCCTCGTACAAGAATGCTTTGACATGATATCTGGTGTAGTTAAATAAGTGCTTTATATTTTATATAAGTAAATACAAGTTTCCTCACAAGTGATGAAAGAACAAGTATAGAAGTTTGATTCTACATTTGGTCAAAATTTATTTCTTAATTCTGCTGCATGGCAGAGCCGTTTGTAAAGATGGCAACTCCCAAACGTAATCTCTTTGTACGTTGGAATCATGAGATCTAATTCAGTTTTTACAGTCCAAGGGGTGTATCAGCGAAGAATTGGATGTGACAAATTTTTTTATTACCATTGATAAAGTGATTTTTTTTTTCAAACACTTCTAGGCTGAAATATTGTTGTTTTACGTTTGCGAAAAAACATGAAATTTTGTGTATTTGTAAAATATTTGTTTTTAGTGTGAAATAATTTTTTGAGCAAAATTCTATTTTTCAAGAAAAATGTCAAGTTAGCATTTTTAAAAGGACTTGAATGTTATATTTATCGATAGTCAGAGAAACATGTTATGTACCGGTACGCATTAATATTAAAAATGTTCAACAAACTGAGTAAATTTTTAAATCTCAAGTATGTCATTGATATAAGTGTTAAAGCACCAAAAAATTAACTTCTGCTACTTATTATAAATATTATAAATAGTTTGGAACTTAACACAGTGAAGTGAATCAATATTTTATTAATATGAGTTGATTAACACACTTTGACTTCACTTACCAATCATTTGGTAGGACTCGTTTCACAGGCCATTCACCTGTATCTTCAACTACATGTCAACTGTGGGATCTTCGGTGTTTGGAGGTTCACTCTGTTCCCCTGGTGTCGGTTTAATGTACTTAGCTATTAGGTTGTCTTCTTTCGAAATATTAAAATTCATGAGTCTGTTTTCAAATTTTTTCATGTATGAAATTTTTTTTTTTTTTCATGTATGAAAGAATTCTAAAACAGACTCATGAATTTTGATATTCCGAAAGAAGACAACCTAATAGCTAAGTACATTAAACCGACACCAGGGGAACAGAGTGAACCTCCAAACACCAAAGATCCCGCAGTTGATATGTAGTTGAAGATACAGGCGAATGTCCTACCAAATGATTGGTAAGTGAAGTCAAAGTGTGTTAATTATCTCATATTAATAAAATTCTGCTACTTATTTTCAATAAAAATTAAAATTATACATCTCTGATGTATAGAGATTTTCATGTTTTTTTATTTTTTTTATTTTTTTATTTATTTATTTATTTAAATTACATTTACAAACTTATGTACAAATACAAATACAAATACCAAAATACACAAATAAACAAAAAAACATTTACAAATTTCAAAATTAAAGTAGGCTACAATACTTTTTAAGAAAAGAAAAAGAAAGAAAAGAACCAAATATTTGTTTAGAAATACACCCGAATGAGCAAACTGCTCGTGCTCGGATGTAGATTCAGAACATCAGAGTGGAGAAAGAGGAGAAACATTAAACAAAGTGAGAAAGAATGACACACTTATAAAAAAAGGTGAAAAATGTTAAACAGAGCTAGAAAAAGAAAAGACAAATTTATAAAAAGGAGACAAAAAATATTAAACTCAAATACATACAATAAATAATAATAAAAATAAATGACTAATAAAATTACAAAAAATGTTTTACATACTTATTAAATTTTAAATTGGGGTAAACTGCGAGATCGGGGTATCTACTGATCATAGAGTTATAGAAGCGGGGACCAAAATCAATGCTATGGTTTAATCCTGCTGATGTGAGACATTTGGGTTCTGATAGAAGTAGATTATTATTTCTTCTAGTGCTGTATGCATGATCACCGGATGTGTATTTTGCACGATGTTTGTAAAAATATTTTAATAAAGAAAATTTGTAGAGTTGGTCAAACTTAAAAACATTAAATTCCGAAAATATTAGACTAGTTGGGTAATCAATGTGTTTTCTTAGACAGATTTTTATTACCGGTATTCTTTTTTGTAAAAGGCCAAGTGGTTCAAGAGTAGTTTTCGCTAATTTTTGCTACAGAATAGGCCAATTTGAATTTAGGGCAGTTAATTTATTTTATATTTTATTTCATCACAATAATAATTTGGGGGGGGCTGTCAGTGTATGTTGTACAGACAGCACTATTCTTACATAACATGTCACATCTTTAACATATTGCTCAGGGTCAGTTTTTTGCTGATAAACTGTCGAGCTTGTGGCTAAAGTTTTTCTTTTTCGCAAATAATCAGCCCTGAAAGAGGGTTTCCCAATGCTTGCTTCTGCAAAAACACTTGAACACTACCTCAAAGTGATCCGGGTAGTTGGAATTCAGATAATTGGAGTTCTACTGGATACAAAATGAAAGCCCTAAAATTTAAAGGGCTTTAATATTTTTATACAAAAATGTGCAGTATTTTGCATTACTTGAGCTGTAAATCTATTATTTGGTTTTAATGCAAAATAATATTGAAATTATGTAAATGGTTTGAAATATTGAAATTGTATGCTTTCATTCAAATAACCACCAAAATTAACCCAATTTTTGTACTGAAATTAATGTTTTTTATTTGCCTTAAAATAGAATCCCTAGTAGTTATAGGTAAATTTCAAATATGCCAGCGTATATATGAACAGTTTTTCTAGTGAAACCTACAGGGGAAATATTTTGTCCATTTTAAAGTGCTATTTCTACTGATTGGATTTATGTTTGTGTTGATTTAAAGCAAGCGCACAAGGACAATGTGAAACTGCGGGAAACAGAAGAGAAGGTTCGAAGGGCACGAGAAGCAAGAGAGAAGGCCGAACAAGAGCGTGCTGATCGAGCTGAGAGAAAGCGAGCCCTGGTGGACATGAATGCAGATCAAACACAGGAAGGTGTCATGGACAGCTTGCTAGAAGCTCTTCAAACAGGTTCAGCGTTTACTAGAGACCAGAGGATGAAGCGAGCGAGACCAAGAGCAGCGGGAGGTAAGTGAAACCACAAGATATTTCATAATGAATAAGGAATTCATCAGTAATTTAATGCATTTGGGCCTATTGATTGGCTGAAAGAAACAAATGCGTCATCATCTCATGTAGTGTATACTGTGGAACCTGAATAACACGTTTTCCTTGAACCGAAAAATATAGGCCTCTTAAACGGCAAAACATACTACTGAAAAATTTAAAGTTGCTCAATACCACCCAAAAGGGCATCCATTACACAGTAGCTTTTATGCCGAGCCAAAAGTTTCGACTGATTTACATTACATAAATGAATATGTAGGCCCAATTATAATTTGATTATGAAAAAAGTGAACAAAACCTTCTAAAACTGAAGGACTGTGTAGGAGCCATATTTAATTTAAAAAATAAGTGTAATTCACAAAAAAGCAGCTCACATTATTTTGTAACATCAAACATGAAACAAGTTGCATTCCACAATCTATTATCAAACATAAAATAACTGAAAGTATCAAATTCAGGCGAACGATAGTACTTGTTGCACCTTCTGCCATCTGCTCTCCAGTGCATGTTGCCATGGTGAAGGCCCACTTCCGCTAGCCTTCAACCTTTCCCCTCGCAAGCTGCTCAGTGCCGGTATTGCACCTCACTTATACTGCACTGTGCTAATTAACTAATTACTTTTGTACCAAATCAAAATTACAATCACCAGAGTCTCTTTGCCATTACTCAGGACCTGCCATGTGATGGCTGAGATTGATTCGGGAACGATTTCATGTAAACTTAAATAGATGAATTTTCACTTCACTGCTCAGCAGTCTCTTGTGGCTTAGTAGTTAAGGCTACTGATTACAAAGCCAGCAATCTGTGTACAAATACCGAAGACAAGAAGAGAGAAATAAATTATTAAATGTTTTCCCCCATTTCACCTTCTGCCTACAAGATGGCATTGCTAATAGGACTTCAAATGGTGGCCACTAGATGTCTCACTGTTTATAGTTATTCCCACCTAAACCTCTCCTTCCCAGGTGGGTCCCATTAGTAAGCTGGAGGGGAGAGGCTAGAATGCCACATGTATTTCCCCCCCCTTAAAATTCGCATGTGCCAAAATGTTGAGTAAGCAGTCATGTTCAGAGCCACAAATTGCTATAAACAAATAAATCGAAGGAGGACACAGATGTCCTGATTTAAATTTCCATAGGTAATCCCACGAGAGTTGACGAGTTTATTGATAAATTTGTTTGCAGGAGCGAATTTCTGCAAGCGAATTTATCTGATGAAACTCGTCAACTCGAGTTGGATTTATTAAGACTATTCCATGAATAAAAATGCAACGGATTATACAAATAATAATAATTTCGTGCTTTGTTGTATAAAAACAAAACTAACAGCATACTGTGAATCATCCATTCATGAATCAATTCAAGTTAGCATGTCCATGTTGTGACCAGTGCTACAATTCGAGTTACTATGTCCAGGCTGTGTGCTACCAGTTGTGCATACAAGACATAGTTAACTTCATTCAGGTAAGCTAATAGCAGAACAGAATAAAAGCACACAAACTGGCTTGCACCGAATTGTCATTCATGGAAACCAGATATTCCACTGAAATTTTCCTTATCGATTTTAAACTTAAGAGCCCACTGAAGTTTTTACCTGAGACTGCCTTATTCCAATGTAAAATCTCAGCTTTGAAAGGGATAATCAGTCACATAAAAAGAGAATGAAGAAAGCATATACTCTAGACAAGGTAAATCACACAGGGATCCCAATGAAATTAATCATTTTTATCACCACGAGATATGTGTACAAATTGGAATGAGATGATGATAATAACATAGAGGTTATGTTTTAGAGTTATGTTACATTGCATTGTATGGAGCCTAATGTACGCAAACCTTGGAATAGCTAGAAATCTATTAAGTTGTCTTTTGTGTATTTTCTTGATTTTTATCGTAACCATAATGAGCTGAGCTAGTATGTCAAATAAGAAAACAATTCCTTGAACTGAGATCAACGAGTTCGATCGGAGAAATTTCTTCAGTCAAAATTGATCCTACTTCAATGCGAATTGATCTCAGATTGACGTTTATGTAACAAAAATTTTTGAGTTCAGCATGAACTGAGATTAGTTTCACCTCTGATCTCAGATCAAACTGTTTATACAATCGGCATTTAATGTCTCAAAGAGATTGAATTGAAGGGGCTAGTTCCATAAGGGCGTAAGGCACTAGAGCATAGTTTTGAGAAATCTTAATGTTTTTAAACAATGTTACCACTCACAAGCACAGGTCTTTTCTTATTACTGAGCAGAGGTTTAAAGCACAAGTATAAATTATTCAGTGAGTATTTAAGAGATATGAGGAGAAGGCATAAATGTTAAAAGCTCAAAATTCAAGATGTGCCTTACGCCCTTATGGAACTAGCCCCTTCAATTGTATGTTCGTCATGTGGCAACTTGCCTGAAAGGCAAGCAGTACCGTTGTATAATACGTGGTATTCTCTCTCGTATTTACATTAATATAGAAATATAGTGGTGGGAAGTACAGCCAAAAATATTATAAAACAATATTTGGCTATGAAAAAAGATTTATGGTCTCAGTGTTGAGAAATAAAACATAATTAATTACAGTTTGGCTTATGTAGGGATTTACTTTCTGTTAATAAAAAGTAGCCATTTACAAACAGAAGTGTCAGCCACATTCACGAGATGTGGAATCTATTGAAGACCTTCATTACTGTAATCAGTCATAGAGATAGCATAAAAGGAGAACAGGCTAATAAAAGAATGAAAAAGGAATTGTAAACACTGAGAATATGATGAATTTAATTAATATTATTTGTACACATTTCTCAGTATTGTCATGGGCGTATTTCGTGCTTATTCATGAAATCCAGCAATTTGTGGATATAATTTGCTTAATAGTGAAATTTTAAGATCTAAGCTAAGTATAGCTAAGGGAAGTTGTTTTATAAAATTTTGCTCTTGTCGCTTTTCCAAAGAATATCGTTATTACCAACTGCAGAAGTCCCATAACAAGGGCAGGTATGAGATACAAGAATGTTTGACCAGTTCATATACAGTAAAACCTCTATATAACGACCACCGCTGGTTCCACGAAAAAGTGGTCTTTAAGAGGGGTGGTCTCTTAATAGGGGGAATGCATTTTTATGTTTTGAAACTGATAATACAATAGAATAAATACGGTACAATACAGTATGTGTATTATGTAACACACAGTTGATTATTACTTACTTATACTGTAATTCAAATTGCACCACAACGATAAGACACTTTAAACCATGCAGGCCAAGAACACCGATCCTCTACTTACAGTATAACGGGGTAATGTTTCCAGGAAAAGAAAGACACGTCTATTTTCCCTACAATACATTTTGCTTGGAGGACAATGAAAGGGATTCGTCCAGCACGTTTCTTAGAATCGAGAATTTCAGAAACCCCCTCATGTCCATTGAATAAACGTTTTCATAAGAGATAGAATTACCCCTCCGAGTCACTGCGATCATATAGATAATAAAGGCATGAATTCTTAAGGGTACTGATACAAGCAGGTCAGAGGTAGGAGATTGGAATGTGTTCTGTACGGTACTTGTATGCTGTCTATTGTAAGGTATTTCCCAGAACGTGAAAGGGAAAACAGCCCAAAGCATTGTTCAACCATATTCACATTTCTGTCCATCACTCTTGTAAAAGTACTGTTTTGAAAATTGAAGAGACGTCTTGCAGTGCCCACATCAGTATTTCTATTCAAATGCTGATTAATGCCTCCCATTTGAGTAAATATTCTTTACGATTTTGGTTGTTATAGAGGAGTTCAACGAAAATGAAACTCTGGTCGTTGGTCGGGGAGAGGGGTGGTCGTTTAATAGGGGTACTAATAACATTGGCCTTATGGGTTTTACTGTCGGTTCCTAGAAAAATTGGTCTTTAAAGGAGGTGGTCGCTAAAGAGGGGTGGTCTTTAAGACAGGTTTTACTGTACTATAAATGCTATAAATTACTATAAAACATTAATTATATAATTAATATATAATTTTTTTATTTTGTTTGTTACAGCGGAAAGAAGAGCACAATTAAATAGAAGTCGCTCGAGATCTGGTTTAGTGGGTGGTGGTCTCACAGGTAGAGAACTCTCAAGGTCAGTATATGAACCAGTTCAAGTGACATCAAAAACTGAAATATGAAGGGAACAGTGTGTACAGTGTAATCTCGATATAATGGGCCTCAGTTTAGAGTACTTCCCATATATTATTATACAAAGTTATTTCATTTTTACGGTTCAGTTACTTGTGATCCTTTTAGTATTAAGTACAAAAACTTAAACTTTAGTTTCCCACTGTACTGGATTTCCACACGCGATGTTTGGCTTTGGTATGTGGGCTCTGGCTTGCAGACCAACATGAAAGTCTTTGGAGAATTCACATTGCTTTCAAGCGAACACAAATCAGTTATTCCATCCAAGACTTCCAAACTCTTGGATTGTTTAGAGCTTCTTGTAATTCGTTAGCTTAATAAACTTTAAAACATTCAAGTTCACACATTACTACTGCAAGTAAATACTCACTAAATCAGGATGCAAGTTTCGATGGTATTGCCATCATCCTTAGCTAGTTCCACCGACGTCCACCAGATGTCTTCCAGGTTGTATGAATTGGGAGTTAGTTTCAATGACGTCCACCAAATGTCCTCCAGGTTTTATGAATTTGGATATGAGGTCATTGTCCTTAGGGATATCAAAATTTAGAAGCCTATGTTTGTTTATCTGGATATGTAATTTTTCCCAAACAGTTAAGTCCAATGGTTTCTGAACACATTTTAGTAATTTTGCCACGGAAAATATATATGTTCAGAAATCACATTTGTCAGAGGCTCTTGCAAGTTGGAGACTCTGAACAGGATTTTCCAGCTCATCCTGAGGTACAGAAAGAATGGGATCATATAAACACCATGCGTATACACCAACTTCTCGTTTCTTCTTCTCCTTCTGATCTTGACCAAGCAAGTTTTCTTGCCATTCGTGAATACGAAGCTGGCTCCTGGCTTACCCTTACCCTTACGACCATCATGGGTTAAGCTGTCCTAAGAACACAGGAAGATTTTCCAGACATTCCATGATCAATGACCTAATTAAAAGATCCTTAGTCTCTGCTGGTGTCCCGACTATCTTGGAACCAGTTGACATCAGTCAATCAGATTGTAAGAGACATGACGGCTTGACATTGATCCCTTGGGTCAGGGGTAAATCACTTTTATGGGATCCAACCTGTATCGACACACTAGCTTCATCACATTTGCCGGTCACCTGCAAAAATCCTGGCTTGGCTGCGATTTCTGCTGTATCTTTGAAGTTAAATTGACCAGTATCATGTTGTTGTGTTTGCTGTCGAGACACTTTGTACTTGGTGTGCAGAAGCCAAGGAGTTAACTTCAGAGATAGGTAGAAGACTTGCTACTGCAACAGGGGATCCTAGGGCTGATGAATATTTGAGCCAACGTATCAGCTTTGCCATACAAAGGGGGAATGCCACTAGTGTTATGGGAACCTTTCTTCCGTCTACAGCCCTTGACGAAATGTATTTTTTTAAATTATTGTTATTGTGACATAATTCATTGTATTTCTTTGTTGAATATTGTTATTACGTATGTTTTCTAAAGACAGTAAAATGTTATTAAAATGTTGACACTTCACATTGTTTCCCAATTAATTTAATCAAATTCTTGTAATTCACTTTAAGACTTTTTAAGTATTGACAAGAAGTCAGTTTGATGTCTTATTGTTACAGTGAACTACTGAGCTCAGCGTAGCAGTGCGAAGGTACTTCAAGGCGTCCGTCCACCAGCAAGTCTCACAAGGTGTAAAAACTCATATTTTGTAGATAAATTGAAAATAAATTATATATTTTATATTACTATAATCAGACATCGTTTCTAATTCTATCAGCACAAATACAATGTAATATTTATTTCAACTATGGTTGTGCCAAAAATATTACACTTATCACGGCAGAGAGAAACATATCAGAAAGCATTTAATTTGCATTTTTAGATAAGTACCGGTAATTTGTGCTACTTGTACAGTACGTGAAGTTTTATAATTATATTAATAAAATAGAAATGTGTGGTTGATGACTCAGCGATGGAAGTGTTTTGTATATACTGTGCTTCCTGGTTTTATTTTAAATATTATATTTAATGTATATTTGCTTTATTTTCATCTTCATCATCATCATCATCGTATGTGCAATTTTGTATGACTCATTTAATATCTCCATTAAAGCATTTGCAAAAGAACTGTAGTATCCTTAATGATGATAAGTCACTCTTTCAATTTGAACCAATAATGTATATTGTTTTGTGATGTAACTTTCTCAAAAATGTGGCAATACAATATTTTTTAATATTGTTAATGTTTTGAGTAACCATTATACATTGATCACTATGCCGTACTCCCAAGCTCAATGCTCAATAAATATGTGCTCGTTACCGTGTTTTATATAAACCTAACCTGTCATTCACTGCAACACGAAAATGTTAAGCGACCAATGGCATGTGCCGGAAAGCAAAACCATGTTGCTAGACCAGGCTGCTGGAATCTCTCAAGTATCTGACTTCTTCAAAGAAAGCCGTTCAGAAAAATGAGTGTGGATGTACTGCATGGCTTCAGTTGTGATTCCGACTGCCGGTGTTTGCTATTTGCTTCTAACTGTACTAGTAATTACCGTATTGGCCCGAATATAAGATGGCTTCGTACATAAGACGACCCTGAATTTTTTAAAGGTAGTTACGAAAAAATTAATAAAATAACTTATTACTACATTTTGCTTCACATAAAACGGAATTTTGAAGTTCATGTCGTAACTTCTTCACTCGCCTTTATTTACACATTGAGATAATAAAGATGCTCCCTTTTCCACATGGTCTGCCATGTTGGTTGTCAAACAAAGCTTTATGCATGGAGAATAGAGATGCCAAACAGAGCAGTACATGGCAGTACAAAGAGAAGCACGAATTCGGGGAAAAAAGTTCGGTAAAATTCGTAAATTTTTGTGAATTTCCGCATGACTTTGACCTTGGGTAGGACACACGTCATCGCGTGGGAATTCCCACTGCTCAGCTGCATTTATGAATGGAGAGTTGATGAAAGTGTTAGTTTGCGCATATAAGATGAGTGTAGTTTTTATAAGCACATTTTGAGGAGGGAAAAAATCGCCTTATATTCGGGCCAATACAGTAAATCTGAAAATAATTCGAGCCCATACTATCATGGCTCAGATAAAGTGGACAAACACGAAAAAGTTATAAATTTAATTGATTCATACTGGAATTGTCCTGCATTGTGGGACTGTTGTTTAAAAAAATATAAAGACAGGAACAAAAAAATGGGCATTACTGGAAATCGCAGTTAGTTTTGGAGTAGAAAGGGAAGAAATTGAAAGAAAAATTAAGAACTTGGTGTGTCATGTAACGCGCAAATTAAAGAAAGAGACATTGTAAAGTCAGGTGTGGAAAGTAAATGGTTCTGCTACAACAGTTTGCTGTTTCTCAAAGAGAAGAATTGACCAAAGAACGATGGATATGCACATGCAGAAAATATACGTATCATTTTTAAAAAAATATTTTATTGTAAATAATTGTATAAATAATGAATTTGTATTCTATAAATAATGAAATTGTATAAATAATTAAAATAGTTTCACGGTGTACAACATTGTGAAAATGCCTTAACAAGTTATACTATAGGATAAGATAGTACATTTTGAAAAACTTAACATATATTCTTATTTTATGAACACAATAACGTAATAAAAATTCAGTTGTTTTTGAAACCACATCCACATCTGTATTCGAGATTCAATTCGTCCGCATTAATTCCTTTATTAAGTCTTTTGTTCCACAACATTCTGTACTTTGTAGACTTCTTTGTACCCAAAATCGCCATTTGCTCCATTCCAGATTTCTTTCTTTGCTCTCAATTATCACGACAGCACCTGCAGTGATTGTAACTCGTCCTCAGTTAACATTTTTGCGCTACAGTTGCCAACAACAGTGTGGACGGAGGTTCAAATATTGGCTTTACTGCATGGTCTTGCTGCTTTGTAGAATGCACCAAACAAGTTAGCCATCTAGCGAAAGCTGCGGCAACAAAATGGCAGACTATTTGCAGTCCTGCTGATCAGAAGCAGTCTTTATTTCACTTGAAAATAGTCTCTTCTCTCACCCCTTCAGTTTATTGGTTGGTACCGGTACCATAGAATTGCAAGGGACATCATCATTGTCACCAGTAAATACCGTTTATAACCACAATCAAATAAAGCAACTTACAAAAGAATTTAAAATCATTTTTTTTCTTCCTTGTCCTTGAGTAAATCTTTGTAACGTTGGAAAAGTTAGTTTTCAGTGTTACATCTTTCTGTTTAACGCAGATAATCACATTAGCAACTGGTAAAATAAGGAATTTCATTTAAGCAATTTCCATGTTAAAATATTATTTACGCTGTTAACTGTGTATTCAGATAGCCTCTACAGCTGATGTGTCAAACATGCAGGTTGCATGCGGCCCCCTAAAGTTTTAAGTAAAATGCATAAATATGTACTGATTTTCTATCAGTGCAGAAGACAAGTTAGTGTCCCTTAAAGACTGGTAGGCCTATATAGTGCAGTGCCTGTGTGACGCATTGTTCACCAGGAAGCTTTGCTCAAAACAAAAATTTACCATGCTTTAAAATTTCTATAGAAAACTGAATCAACATCAGTTTTCTACTTTGATGAGTGATATAGGGGCTTGAGGGCTTGCCATGCAATTACGAAATTCGCAGGCTTTCTTCTCAAGTTTTAAATCGCTTTTGGCCCCTTCGAAAGAAATTTTTCTTAAAATGAAAGGTAAATCACTCGATAAGCTATGTGACAGTCTAATTTATATATATTTATTTATTTATTTATATTTATACAAAACAAAACAAGACCACCCGAATGAGCATGCGCTCGTGCTCGGGCACAGTTCAGCCATTTACATTACAAAATACATAAAGAAAATATAATTAAATCAAAACCTAAAAAATAATAATAATAAAGAAAGAACAGAAAAGTAAAAAGAAAAAAGGAAAAGTAGTAAGAACAAAAATTGAAACCCTGAGTTATTACAAATAAAATCGTTCCTTAATTGTCTACTAAGTACAGAGTGAAGTAACTTTTGAACTATGAAATAAGATTTTTGATAAACTTATTGAATTTTTTGTTGTTCATATGTACTATTTCTGGATGTGACCTAATTATAGAGTTATAGAGTCTTGGACCATAATAAATGCTATGTTTAGAGCCAGAAGAGGTGAAGTATTTTGGTTCTATTAAAGGCAATGTTTTATTTCTTCTAGTATTGTAGTTATGAGGATCCGATACATGTACGTTGCGGTATTTTTGAAAGTATTTTAAAAGTGTGAGCTTATAAATTTGTTCTACAGTCATCACATTAAATTCAGGAAATATCAATTCTGTTGGATATTCTATAGGCTTTTTTAAACAAATTTTTATAATTCTCTTCTGTATTAGAATCAAAGGAGTCAATACAGATGTGCCACTTCCCCCCCAGCCAATGATACCATATTGGAGGACAGATTGTATGAGAGCTAAGTAGACTGTTCTTAAGACTTCAGTCGGTAAATATTGTTTTAGACAGACAAATTTGTATAATGTTTTTCTTAATCTGGTACATAAATATGTGATGTGTTTGTTGAATTTCAGATGACGATCTATAATAATACCAAGGTATTTGACCTGATTTGTCTCCTTCACAGCCTGGCAGGTACATGAATCAGATTCACAGTTCAATATAATACTAATATAATATCAAATGGCAAGAATGAATATGGTGTGGAAAGAAAATGTTATATTTTTATTTTGGCATGCTGACCTTGGGCTTCGATTTTCAAGCCTTAGTAAAAATTGAGTTGGATACAGTTCTGGCATTGTTTTTAATTCTTCCAGCTGAACATACATGAGCTTTCGCTTTCAGAGTAGCAATAATGTCTTCTGCATAGTTTTCATACTGGCCTCCTGCAATACTTGGAAACTTCACAGGCTTTCCAACTCCTTCACAGATTGCCTAATTTTTAATAAACATGCCATTTCTGAGTGCTGTACTTTCATCATTCCAAGGGTTTCATCTGTGAATACTTGCTTTTCTTAATCCTTGTGTTTCAACCATGTTCATAAATTTTTGGAGGATTTCATAAGGCTATATTTTTACTAATACTTAACATAAATAACATATCTCATCACCATTTGAAAGATTGAAGTTTGAAGTTTTGTAGTGTACATCTGATTTTCATTTGTCATGTAGCACGAAACGTTGTTTGGATAAAATGGCTGCATTACCAACCAATTGTAACTGGTGTGTTATTGAATATGCATGAAGAGACAGTGTTGTAGCGATTCGATGGCAATTTGGTACCTTAATCGACACTTGCCAAGTTGATGGATTGATCATGCAATGGCCGCAGATAACACCTCCACATGGCCACCCCATTCAGCCACTCCTGTCAAGGACAGTGTTTACATCCATTCTCTTCCAGTGATGTTGCTGGAATTGAGAAGACGCATTACCGCAGCCATCAGGAAAATCACACGAAACATGCTTGAAAGAGTTTGGTGTGAATGGGATCATCACCTTAACGTGTGCCGTATTACACATGGGGCTCATAGGGTACATCTAAAGTCACCACAAAACTTCAAACTGCCCTTTTTCAAATAGTGATAACATATTAGATTTATGTTAGGTATTAGTGAAAATATAGCCTCATGAAATCATCAAATCATCCAAACATTTATGGACGTATTGTAATTATTATTATTATTTTAAAGATATTTTAATTCAACAGCTGAGAGAGATGGGCACATATATATTCACCCCCATCTTGTTTCATGCACATCGGTTTCAAAATCCCCATTTATTCGCAACTTTTTAATGTATACTGCGGACCACTCCCAAGGCTCTTGTGGACCTAGTATACTTTTTGCAAAGATGTCAGTTAGTGTATCCTTCCCATAAGCGTCGACATGTTGGCCATGTTGAGTGTGGTATTTGCCATATAACTTAAGTGATGAACCAAAGATATTGCTTTTTGCAGATACTAGTGTACTTGTAACAGGAAAATCACAAGAACATTTAACAAGAATAGCTATAAAGGCTTTTCACGAATTAATTACATAGTTTCTAGCTAATAAAAAGACACTTAATATTGAAAAATACCCACTTTATACAATTTAAAACAAAACCTAGATTATAGATAAATATAATTTTAAAACATAGATGTATCTCAAACCTTATAACTAATTATGAAACACAAATCATAGAAGAAATTAGGAATAAAAAATCTTTAGGACTACAAATTAACCAAAATCTTGACTGGAAGACACTCATTGAAATGACTGATCCAAAAATGAGTTCAGTGTGTCTTGCTTTAGAAATGTTAAATTATATATTGTAACAGGATGCATTATCATGGTATATTTTGGATATTTTCACTCTGTAATGAGGTACGGAATCATATTCTGGGGCAAATCTTCCCATAGGGAGAAAATAATAGAAAAATAGAGTAAAATAAAAAGATTAGAATAAAAGAAAAGAGAATCTTATAAATTGCTGTTTGAAAAATTAAAAGTCCTCTCTCTCACAGGGGAGTATGTATACTCTGTTATGTGTTATATGGTAGATAATATTGATACATTTCAAACTAATTTCAGTCTACATGAGCATACTACTAGAAACATGAAAGATTTACATTGACCAGCAAATTCATTGAAACTTTCAGAAGGGTGCTTATTATTCTGCAATACAGATATACAGTAAGCTTCCAAGAAACATTAAATTATTTTGTATTAAAAGCAAATGTAAATCCTTCAAAATATCTCTCAAGTAATTTTTAATAACTCACATCTTCTACAATATGGATTAATATTTCCAGCTTCAATAAGTTTGGCACCTTACAGTTCTGTATATTCTTGCTATAACATGCATGTATATTTTGATTTGACGTGTTCTATATCCTTGAGCCTCGCTCAACACAGGATCTACAGAATGAGATACCTACATCAACATCAACTAATTGTGTCTAATAAAGATAAGCAACCACTTGCACTTATGTAGTCTCGGAAATTGTATTAAGTGCCAGTATGGTACTTTATGAGATTGTGTGGTGGACGAAAAAATGTCTGTCTGTCCGTGTGTCTGTACGCACCATAACTCAAATACGCTTTTTCGGATTTTCATGAAACTTGGAAAACACATTTATAATGTCCATGGGAAGAACCCTATTGATATTGAACCAAATCGGTTCACCGGTACCGGAGTAATGCCCAATTTAGTGCCTATTTTAATAGATTATGGCGCCTTTCTAATAGAAAGGCGCCATCACTCAAATACGCTGTACCGGATTTCCATGAAACTTGGTATACCCATTTATGACGTCCATGAGAAGTGCCCTATTGAATTTGAACCTAATCTGTTGACCGGTACCGGAGTAAAACCCAATTTAGTGTCTACTTTAAAGACGCAATAACTCAAATACGCTTTATCGGATATTTATGAAACTTCGTATACGCATTTATAATGTCCATGGTAAGACGTTTATTGATATTGGACCAAATCGGTTGGCCAGTACCGGAATAATGCCCAATTTAGTGTTTTTATGTTAATATATAAGAAGTAGCGATAACTCAAATATGCTTTATTGGATTTTCCTGAAATTTTGTATACCCATTTATAATGTACGTGGAAAGACGTCTACTGATATTGGACCAAATCGGTAGACCGGTACCGGAGTAAAACCCAATTTAGTGTATATTTTAAAGACGCGGTAACTCAAATACGCTTTACCGGATTTTTATGAAACTTGGTATACACATTTATAATGTCCGTGGGAAGACGTCTATTCATAATGGATAAAATCGGTTGACCTGTTTCGGAGTAATGCTCAATTTAGTGCCTATTTTATGGTAATATACGTATTCGAAAGAATTTATTTAAAAAAATGAAAATCAGTTATCTTGACAACATAGCCTATTGTTTTACTGTGATCTTATAAGGCCTTGGAAATTAAAATACAGGTAGCTATGACAAAAAACATATTGATTTACATGCGCTTATCCAACTAGACCGTTAAAATGACCCAGGTGGCCGAGATGGTAGACCTTTCTTCTTCCGTAAGCCCTGCTTAATGAATAAATCTGGAGCTTAACTTGGAAATCAATTTTTAAAAAAATATATATTCTGCATATCATAATTGCAGTCATAACTGATTAAACAAAAACATACTGGCACTTTGTTACATCAGTTTACCTGATTTTATTATTATTATATTACTCTCAGGTTTGCGTGTGTTGTGCAAAACGATGTTTGGGAACGAATCTATTATGAACTACCATCAAATTAATTCATTTTATTTAGTTTGGATTCGTAGTTATTTAACGAAGGTAATGTACTGCAACTTAGACCTGTGACCGTCGCCAGTCTGCCGGAAGTTTGCCCTAAAGGAATTGATTTTACATCTACGTCTGTAAATCTACAGACGTGGGCCTGTCATATAATTAATGTCATCGGTCTGGGCCGGGTTCGAACCCGCAACTGTGGGTACAGAAAGCCAGCGCGCGATATTGACTTTGCCACCCAGGTCGACTGATTTTAGTGCATCGGGACATTTACATACAATGGGATACGGCAAAACAATCACTTATTTTAATTTTCCGAATTGCTTTATTTAATATTTTAAAGTAGGCCTACTCTCCGTAGTATTCTTTATGTAATGGATTTCTACTAGACTACTACTGTAATTTAGTATGTTGGTATCAACGTATTGCAGTACACTCTCGCGGAAAGTTCACTGACTTCGTCTTAATCTACACGGCGGTGTAGGCTAATCTGCAATTTTCAGGGAAAGCGAAAATGAAATTTATTTTCTTCAACATTTATTCATCAAATTTGAAGGTTACCGCTATTGAATACAATAATAATCGGTTCGAACTAAATTCGCCATGTAAACATTATAGTATGAGCAAATACTCTCAATAAGTATTGAGAGTATTTGGTATGAGTTTGTTAAATCACGGCGCCAGAGAATGTACTTAACTTTTCACAATGACATGTAGAGGGATATTTTTTAGGTGGCGTTGATCAGTGACACGAACAAACCACAGCAAACGAGAATCATGAAGAGTTTATTGTGTCAGAAAATTCGTAGTTAAGTTAGGTTCGTTGGTGTTTGTGTACAGTACTTCCTTAGATGTTTTTTTCGGCATTATATTTTGGAATAAGCATAAACGTAAGTATTAATGGTACTGTATTTTGAACAGTTTCATTGCTGTCGTTTTTACCGACACTACAGGTACCAGTAGGCCTACGTATCTACTCTGTGTAATATTTGTTTCAGAGCCATTTCACAGGAATCCACATTTATATTTGCCTTTATTGAAACCTTAAATACTATGAGTGTCTTGTTGCATGTCCCTGATGTTGATAAATAATTAGCGTAATACATTTCTAATCCGTAAGAGATGGATCGAGCATGATAACCTACAATATTCGACATATTGCGGAAATTACTCTCTCGATGTTTCAGGATCTGTCTGCTATTTGAGACATAACAAATAGTTTCATACATAGCATTTCACAAAGTGTAATATTAATGTCGCTGGCCGTACAGTGCCGTAAAGGTTATAGAAAGTGACGTCATTAAACATCATAGGCCATTTACTTTCAGTTTTAATTAGAAATTACGTCCTTACGACATTGTACATTTACGTTAAGAGGTTCATGCCATCATGCTAAGTGCATCTAATGTACAGTCGGTCAAATAAAAAACGTCGGGACTCGTATGCTGTTAAAATTAAAGTTTTGACGCATTAGTTCACAAGTTTCCTATAAAAAACACAAAATACAGGTCATTTTCGGAACATATGAGGCCATGCGGCAGGAGGGAAAATATGAGCTAGGAGGGAAAAAATGAACATCGCGGAAATCGCAACACACGATATTCAACTTAATGCATTGTCATAATTCATTTTGCTTTGTGTCATCGCCACATACAAATGCTCACGTGAGAGAAAGTGTGGTTAGGGCTGTAATTGACCTGCATTTTTAGGTCTCTGAAGCAGCGAGAAGGTTCCATATTTATGAAAAGAAGCTCAGAGGTGGGAACGTTACTATAATGCGACCGGAAGTTTTCATAGCAAACGTTGATCTGGCCGGACGCGTATTTCGATGCTAAGATTGGTTGCAGATGCTGAGCGTAAGTTATTGATTTTGCACTACAAGTACCGGTATTATAAAATAAAATCTTTAAAAATGCTCCTTGAATAAACATATTCCTCGCGAATCTATTAATTATTAATATTATAAAAAATTGCAACCAAGAATATGGCGGATTTGAGGCATATAGCCACAGCCTTCTATACATGTTTGTTTTGGAACAAAACTGACTAAATAATCAAGAAAATACATGGATAGACAAGAGGCGTGTGTGAACCTAACCTTAAGTCTTCCTGTACATGCGCATATGCTCGTTCGTGATACTTAATCAAATACCGCCCGACGTTTTTTATTTGACCGACTGTACATTGGAATGGATGAAACGGATAGCATATTAGAAAACAAATTCATCTGATATAGGCTACTGTAGGACTGCTTTATTTAAGAAATTACAAACACAAGATAAATGTCAAAATCTGATTTCCTGGAAATTGCAAGACACCGAAACAGGGCTTCATCGTGACCTCGTATGAAAGGGCTCTAACTCTCAAGCAGAAGATGGATAGACAGACTTAACACCTATCACTCTGTCCTCTATAGGAAAATAATCGTAACTAAATTAGTCTTCGTCAAATGAAACTAGCTATGCGCCCTGCGCGGAGTGCAAAGGAATCGAGCCGAAAATAATTCATGTGGGACAAGGCCTAACGATAACTGTCCATCCTGTAAGGTGGCGAAGTTACGTTATAAGTTTGGGAAGACGTACATGTAATGAGTAGGGCAAGGCATTTAATGGCCATAAAATAGTGAAAAAATGCTAAAAGAATCCATTTATGACCTAAAATTAGTAAAAAAAAAAGAAAAAAGACAAAATTTAAAGAAAGGTCATTAAATTTCCCATTATTACTTGTATTTAGTTTTTTAAAGTAATGAATTGCTAAAAGCAAATTATTGGATGACAGTTTATTATATATGAATTTACAATATAACACTTATTTTATTACTAAAGATGTAAGTAAATTTATACTACTTGGACACACTTAGCGAAAAAGAAATTCTTTCTGAACTGGCATGACCATCAAATTTCCCCTAGCAAATATGTGACATTTAGAAAGAAGGAAAAAAATTATTACTACAAGACAAACTGGTGTGCTATTTACAATAAATCTGAATTAAAATGAACGATTGTCTGTTGTCTGCAAGAAACGATCTGTACATGGAAAAGCTCCTCTCTACCTCCACTGAAACATGAGCTAAAATACCAAAAATTACCTAAAAATGCAGAAAATGACCTAAAAATTGCCAAAAATGGCCTATCTCTTGAAAATGACAAAAAAGCAAAAGAATGCAACAAATTACCCTTATTTAATCAATTATTTCATAACACACATTTATATATTCGAGCTATCTTTTAACCTTCATATAAAAAAGATGCAAAATCATAAAATGCCTTGCCCTAGTAATGAGCTATGCAGTAAATATGAACAGTTGTGTGGGAAGTGTTGTCGAAGGAGTGGATTAGGTCGCATTAATTTCCCCTCTTCTCATCCCTGTGTTAAACTACTGTGTTGTAAGGTAATGACATTTTTTTTTAAAGTTCTGATGTGATGCATTCACATGGACTTCATTTAAGCTAAGACATATTCCCACAAGGAGTTAGTGGCCACGTTGCGGGATGTACACATTGAGATGTGTCAGCCTCGCACAAAGCCGTATTATTCACTGCCCTTCAGGGGTTTTATAAGTATATATTTTTTTCAAATAAAAATTTTAGGTTTTTGTGTAAGCAGTTAGGCCTACTGTACAAAATTGGAACTTTTTTCCGAGAAAATAGTTAAAAACAGAATGTTTTCATGACACTTTGCAGTAAAAGTAAGATAAAGTCGTCACTTTGCGAGCACACACAGACATGTTATGAAAATAATTATTGTAAATATTTAATTAAGAAACCTCAAAACGCGTATTAATGTTGAAGACTGGGCATGGAATTTGAGGATGGATCACAATACTGTACTTCCTAGACAATACATTGATATGTAAGCGACTGTACTTGGAAGTTTACAATTCCATTGTATTACATTTTCCCTTGGTCAGCAAAGAGAGAAGCCATGCAATACTTTGTTTTATACACAAACATTCAGTTGTAGTTCAAGTCTGCCATCGTCGCCATGTATAACTGGTGTGATCCTATGCAGGTATTTATTCGTAAGGGTTTCACATCTGGGGTGCATCCATTCCTCCTTATGTTCTTCTCTTCCCTCTTTTCCTTCTTTCTCTCCTTTCCTTTTTCCTTTCTGTCTCCCTTTTTTTCTTCTTCCTTCATTCCTTCCGTCAGTCCTTTCTCTCGATCCATCTCCTCCCTTTCTATGCGTTTCACATTCCCTTCTTATTTCCCTCCATCTTTCCCCTTTCATCCCTCATTTCTTCTAGCCACCTTTCTATTCCCTTCTCTTAATTTTGTCTTCGTCCCTATTCTCCGATCTTCCTTTTCTATTCAGAATCCTTCTTCATCTTCATCTCCATGATGATAAATTATTATATATAAACTGCAATTTCTTTTTCGGTATCGATGAACAAAGTACAGATATTCATATCATATCCAATAATAATATTAATATTAATATTGATAATGTTCGTAATAGTAATAATAATAACTCCTTGGGGCTACAACCTTCAAAGACTAGGTCAATCACCCGACCTCTGCGTCATCTACCATGGGCAGATGGCAGGATTGGGGGCTTGTGGTCAGCATTCTGCCACCCACGGCCGTTCTCGGTTTGTATTACGAGGCTGAGTGCACCCCGTTACTAATAATAATAATAATAATAATAACAATAATTTATTGACTACTTTTCTCATTACAATAAATTCAATTGATCTCGTCAAAACATAAGACTAAAATAAACTTTCAAAAAGAAAGATAATTAAGAGGCAGAGAGAAATATACAGCCGACAGAGAATATAATAAAAGAAAGTAAGCAGTAATAGATGTGAGAAAAGTCAACACAATACTCAGAAATTACAAATTAGCCTACTGGGAAGTAACAGTAGTAATACATTTCTTGAAACATTATAAATGTTGCAGGTATTACAATAATTTTAAGCAATAAAATCAGTATAATTACTTGTAATGTTTACCTTGTTACATTCCTTGCATATTCTCATTCAATTATTCTTGAATAATGTAAAATGGGTGATTTAATAGCCACTTGTGTGTGTATCCTAGTTTTTAAAACATTTACTGGTAAATTTATTACCTGCGAAGGTAATTCGTTATACAGTTTTTTACCTAAGTTTTTATATTTCTTAGCCTTTTCTATCCTTTGGAAAGTTATATATATATTTTTTAATTTCCTGTTTCAAAGTTGTGAACATTTCTTCTCTGGTTGTACAAATGCAAATTTTCTTTAACAACCACCTGTACCTCTTTTATGAAAAGATTTATTACTCTGATAACTTTAAATGGGGCAAAGAGTGTCTTACAATGAACGGGTTTCTTAGCTCCTGTTAATATCCTTAACACTTTTATAATTATTAATACTTCCGGCACATTTGTACCATTACCTCAGATAAACCACCCACATCTGATTAGGCTCTCGAAGAATGTAAAGTAAGCAGTTCTTAGATAATACTTTAGTGACACCATAGTAAGTACAATTTTTTTTTTCATACAGCTGCTATGTGATATTTCCAAGTCAGATGTTTGTCTTTTTGTATACCTAAGTGTTTCACACTTTCGCTTGTATTGTCATCGGTTATACGAAATCGGCAAAGTTGGTGTAAATATATTTTGAATATTTTTATAATTTATATAAAAATAAAATACCATGTCCTGTTGTAAGTTACACAAAATACAGATATTACATTAGAACGCCGGTTCATACTTCATAATATATTATCTTTGGTAATATAACGAGAAGTCCGGATTTTATATATTAATTCACGAGCCGCGAAGTATCGCTATTTGTGTCATTCTAATCGAAATAGCCTACGCCGGGACAATCGATATATAATCTGCGGCGCATGCAAGTGTTCACGTCTAAATGAACAGGCAGTACAGCCCGCAAGTTCTGAGGAAGAAAGTTCAAGTCCTTAATGTGAATGTAAGAAGGGGATTTGCGATGTCATACGGCTGCCCATTGTTTTGTGGTTTCTTACTAATGTCTATTAATTTGCGATAATTCTCTGCCTTATGATTCCCTGAAACCCCTTTGACAACAGATACAAAAGATCTCCATGCTGGTAATTCCATAAGGTTAAGTCTTTTCTAAAAAATGCTGTCGTTCAAAAGTTTTATAATTTATGAACCGATAAATATACCTTCTTTTAATTTAGCATAACTGAGTTCAGTGAACAACAACTTTAAGAATTGTAAGGCTTCTCCACTCTTATCCAGGGCTTTCATGGAAGTTTTCATTAGCCTTAATTTTATATAGTGTGGAAGAAGTAATTTTTCACGTTCATCAATGAGTAGCTCACATTGTACTATTTTAGGAAATAAGTATGTGTTTATAGCGGAGGATATTTAATATTATGCTCATCGGCGAGTTCTTCACCACATAATGTTGTGCTGTTGCTCGACTGTCCCACAAACATAAAAAAAACAGAACATAGTAAATCCTCCTTGTAATCCAAGCAAAAAGCTATTGCTTTCAAATCCCCACAAATTGCCCATCTATGTTCATTATAATTTACTGCATTCAATATTACTGACATGTTTTCGTAAGTTTCTTCCATAGCGGCTGAGTGAGCCACTGGAATTCAAGGTTTTGTATTACCTTAGTGCAATAAAACTGCTTGTAAACTCAGTTTTAACTCATGACCAGTCTCCATTCGTCTAGATTTAGTATAGGCCTATCTGATTCATCCATCAGGAGAATGTGGCGGGAATGAGGGGAGATTAGGATAAACAATTTTATATTTTAGTTCTCCTTGAAAAGCCCTCTGTTTTGGTAATGCAGAAGTAACAATCTTCCAGATGTCTTGTAGATGTCGCCAAATCATTGGAATAGAAAAGACATGTAATTTTTCCCCGCAACCACTCTGTTAACTTCACATAACACATGTGTGGTGCCAATTTTTTTTCTTGTTCACCCACTTTACAGCCAAAATACAAGTAATATGTCTTTTTGACATGTCTGTAATTGATCAATGTTGTGATTTCAAAGTTCATTCCCCACAAACATAGCAAAAACTATTTGCAGAGTTTTTAACTTACATGTTTTAACTTACATGAACGACGATTTCGATCTATTTAACTCTATTACAGAATAACTAGTACCGCTCACAACACCTCCTGAGTCTAAACTAATAGCTAAATTGTTCATTTCTTGTCGCACAATACACAGCAACCATAGGCAATTTCATTTCCCTCTTCAGTTTTAGCGGATGTGATCTACTCTCTCTGCAGCCGCATAATAGGGGTAATTCGCTAACTAAAAATGAAACTTTCTAAAGGAAAGTGACATGTAGGAGCTTTTTAAATTCATATTCGTAATCAGCACATACAAATTACATAGAACAGTTACTCTTCTCCATGTTATGAAAGCCTTGAGTAGTGTAATTATCCAGGGCTGCAACTAATACGTAGTGGAAATAAGATAGGGCCGCAACTCAGGCCCGACGAGAGGGAGTAGTAGTAGTAGTAGTAGGGTTTTATTTTTTACTTTCTAAATTTACTCTAAAATAAAATTGATTATAAGTCAATAAAATAATTAAGTTATGTTTTATGTGTTTATTTTATCTGCATTGTCCTGTCGTATAACGGTGACACGAAATTAATCATTTAATCTGAAACAGATTATTCTTGAAGAAAAATGGCTATTTTTGAAAAGTAGGAGCAGAAATTCTTTTAGACACAACAGTAGGCCTCACTAACGTTCGGCATTTATTATAATAATTTTCAAAAGATTAATTCTGGTACATACAAATAAAATTGTTCCTAATTAGAACATTTTAATGCATTTTCCCGTTTCGTGCCCGGTATCAGTTAACCGATTTGGTCCAAAATTAATAGGCTTCGTCCCATGGGCGTTATAAATGGTATGCAAAGTTTTATGAAAATCCGATAAAGCGTATTTGTGTTATCGCGCTTACAGACACACGGACAGACAAACAGTCAGACGGGCAGATATTTTCCTGTCTACCAAACAATCTCATAAACTACCGGTACCATTCTGGCACCACTAATAATTATGTAATTACATAATCTTTTTATTGCATACATTATAAAGGGCGAGTTGGGTAGAGAATTTAATATTTGACGTGGGCCCGGGAAAATTTGTCCCTGGGGCCCTTGATTTCTTTCCACGGCCCTGCCGCAACTAACCTGTCTTTGCCGGGTAAATAACTACGTCGGCCGCAACTCGTATGCATCCGTTATTCTATGTTTTACTCTGAGTGAGAATTAGTAATTACCAGGGCCCGGATTTTGATGACCTAAAAATACTTAAAAAATGAGCTATAACATGACTGGAAAAATACAGAAAAATGACCCAAAAATTAATAAAAATGACCCAAAAATGTATGTGAAAATGGTAGTTTATTAATCAGATTTGTGTCTATTCTACATTAATGTTTTTACCCCATTATATAGGCTTATAATTAGTTAATTGGCACATACAGTTAAATGGAAACAGCAACATCTATTTAATTGTGATTATTTAGAGTTCTTATAGTATTAAATGTAAGTAAATGCACAAAAACTCCATATAATGCAAGAAACAACACAAAATGAAAAAAATGACTTTAAAAGTAAAAAATGACCTGTAATGTGAAATGTGGGAACAAAAGACCTTAGAATGGAAAAAAAAAATGACCAAATAATGACTTTAAGTTCTAAAAATGACCTAAAAATGAAAAAAAAATGGAAAAAATGACAAAAAATACCATAAAAGTTGTCATTTTTGTAATCTGGGAGTCATGATTAGAATACCTGCACTAGTGGGTAACGTCCATGATGTACCAGTTAAAAGATGACATGTCATCAAAATCCGGGCCCTGGTAATTACCCATTAAAGGTAGAGAAAGTTATGTGTGTGTGCATGAGTTCAGGTTAGTGGTTGTAATTATGGCCCTGAAGTTCATGTAAAATCATATTACGTGCTAGTGTTAAGATGTGTATAAGACAGGAAAGAAATAACAAAAATTTGACTGTTTCATCAGCGTGAGTTGTTTTGAGAGAACGAGTGCAATAAGTCTCTAAAATAAAAATTTAGCTGGCCATAGACCAGTTTTTCTGATTTTTTTTGTCTAGTTTTTTTACCTTGTTCTATTGTTTGTTTATCTTGTTTTCCGTAACAAATATTCGTGTCCGAAGCGGGACTCGAATCCACAATCTCCTTCACCGCGGCTCCAAAGCAAGCATGCCTTAGCTACCACGGCTAAGGAGACCGGCTTTTTGCAAATTGACCGGCCACGGGATTTGAACCTGGGACCTCCCGAATGCGAATCCAAGACATTGCCATCTCGGCCACCTCGCTCGGTGTTCAAACTTTAACTATTTCGCTCCCATATGATTAGATACATACAGTGATTATGTGCATACTTTTGGAAGGAGATTATTTTGAGGCCAAATATCTCAGAACCCGTTTCTATGGACTTACACTACTTGTATTCTGAATGCCTCATTTGTATAATTGTATATGCCTATCGGTACTTTCTTATTACCCGCTTTTCACTGTTCTAAACAGTCGGCGGCCTGGGTGGCGCTGTTAGTATCGCGCTGGCTTTCTGTGCCCAAGGTTGCGAGTTCGATCCCGGCCCAGGTCGGTGGCATTTATGTGTAGATTTACTGGCATGTAGAAGAACTCCTGCGGGACAAAATTCCAGCACACCGGCGACGGTCACAGGCCTACGTAGCATTACATTCCCGTCGTTAAATAAGCATATACCAACGACCAAACTGTTCTAAACAGAGTGCACATAATTATAATAAATCACATTATTTATTCAGTAAGTACAAACATTCACAGTGTTACTTTCACTGAATTATCTATATTAAGGTGTTAGTCACTTACACTTAGCTTATAAAGTTATGAGAATATTATAGGAGAAAAATCTGCGGACTGGTGTTTTCACTTCTGCATCTGACGAACCTTATCTCAGCAGTTCAACATTTCATATGGTGCGGTGTACGATATTGTGCATGACACATTGAAGTTTCGTAAAGTTACTGTCGCTGGATCCTAAGAACCTGACAGACAACCACAAGGGCCAGCGAATGATAACAAGCTTGGATCACTTATCGCTTTACGCTTTCATTTGTTTGGTCCCATGAAGAAATTCGTGGCTGGTAAACTCTTTGCGTCAGATGCAGAAGTGACAACAGCAGCCCGCAGATGGCTATACTCCAACCGAACGGACTTCTACGGACAGGGTATTTTGAAACTGGTATCACAATGGGAAAAATGTGTTGAGAAACTTGGCTACTGTATAGAAAACTAGACAAAAGATGTCCCTTCATGTGTGCATTTGTTTGTAATTGTATTAAACCTTTTGTAATAAATAAATAAATAATATATATATATTATTTATTTATTTATTTTATTTATTTACATTATTACATAGAATTGCAAATACAAATACAAATACAAATACATATTTATACAAGTAAAATAAAGTAATTTTCAAATTTCAAAATTAACTACAACTACTATTTAAAAAGAGGAAAAGAAATATAGGCTATATCTTCACAAGAAGTATTAAATTTAATAATACACCCAAATGAGCAAGACTGCTCGTGCTCGGGTGCCGTTTCAAAAATATCAAAGTGAAGAAAGAGGAGAGACAAAGAAATAGAGTTTATAATGTACTTAACTATATATATATATATATATATATATATATATATATATATACATACATACATACATACATAGATATATATTTATATATGTATACATACATACATATATACATATATATATATATATATGTGTATATATATATATATGTGTGTGTATATATATATATATATGTATATATATATATGTATATATATATATATATATATATATATTATATACTATAAATTGTACCTTACTTTTCGATCCACCCTCGTATTAACTAACAATAAGAGCTAAAACTTTCAATTGGGCAGAGGAAGTTATGTCTTTCACATAAGATTTTTTAACATAATGCAAATAAGGTACTGTATACTGGGATGAAGATGTGTCGGTAAAAAGTAATTATTATAATTGGGTGTTACATAGAGCAGTTAGAAGGTTACATCTCCTCAAACTGTAATTATCAAGATACAACCTTGCCTGAATATAACTCATTTCATACCAGGGCCGCAGGCCGCTATAACGGAATAGAATGCATTGCCCTTCTACTGTTGTTATGATGACACAAGATAGGTTCGATGCAAGCGGTCTCGTCGGTTTTCTACAATACAGTACAATACAAGTAATTCTAATACAATACGTCATCATAACATGCTGTATTATAATTATACTTGGCCCAAGATGTGTAGGCCTACGGAGCAAAAGTAAACAATCGAATGTGTTGTTGGGTTTTAACCGGGTGGAGTTAACTCGGATTTGCTTAAAATCTTCCATTTTTATGATGAATTCGTTTAGAGACAACAGATAGTCTCCTTTTAATTTTATTTTTATTTGTATTTGGTGTGTTTTAGTGTTTTAATGGTTTAATTAATGATTGTACAGTAGCTGTTGTCTGGGGAGGGTGGATGAAAAAAAAATTACCGATAGGTCCCCTCCCTCTCCACAGGAATTGCCTGGCAAGCGTGAGAGCGCATTTTCAAATACAAAGCCCAGTTCACAAGAGTTCGTTTTTGAAACTGTTTAATCGATTACATACAGTCAAGTCAATTAAACGTTTCTTTTTTAGACTAAACGCCATGAGTCCCGTGTTCGATTCCCAATGTTTTGTATACATTTACAACCTGTATCTTCTTGTCGCTGGACAAACCTAGCATGCTTCTTTATTGGTAACGTAAGTTCTGAAGGCCTTGGCTCGCAATTTTCTTCTATGATACAAATTATTAAAGGTTATGCCTATTACTTTTACTTACAATATTATTATTATTATTATTATTCTGTTTATTTATTCTGGCAGAGCTAAAGCCATTTGGCCTTCTCTTCCGCTCTACCAGTAAAAAAAACTAAATTACTATTACATAACACAAATACATAATATTACAGATAATTAATTAATACTTAATATTAAATACCAAGAACTAAACATAGTTATAATTCATAAACTAGAGTGCTATAAAACATTAAATTACAAAAGAAAATTACAAAATTAAATTACAAAATTAAATTACAAAATATAAAAATACTAAAGAAAATAATTAGGATTATAGCCTAAGATATTTAAAATTATACTAACTAATACTAAAGAGAAAAACGTATAGTTACAAGAAGTTAGGCTACGGGTTACAAATATCAAAAAGAGCTCCAATTAAGATTTCTAGTTACTACGATGAAAAACAAAACTAAATTACATGGTTTAAAATTAATATGTTAACTTCTCTCTGAAATTTACCAAGAGTTCGACAGCCTCTGACCGTGAGGGGGATGGAATTCCATTGGCGAGCTACTGATACAGAGAATGAGGATGAATAGGATGAAGAGCGATGGAGAGGAATAGAGAGTACATGACTCGTGTTTTCTAGATATATCTTATAAAACATGTATGATATCAATACCAAACAGAACTTGTGTTTTCACAATTACATAAGATATAAATAATCAAGATATAAATAATGTGTGCGGAATGGAAGTATACATCTGGTTCAGCTTATCGCGCTGGTGCGATTAACCAATGAAAGGACAGTACACAGGGGGGTCTGGACTTTTGCGTCCCAAAACCACTAAACTAGAACTTTTGCGTCCCAAAACCACTAAACTAGGACTTTTGCGTCCATAGATCCTCAGATCCAATGACCCGTTTGCGTCCCGGGTCTCTCTAGAGGAATGACCAAAATGCGTCCTAGGGAATACAGGTAAAATTAATAATATGTACCATGCAGTTCGTTTAGCATTACCCAGGGTGCATCGCGATGAGGCGAACTGCTACACACCCCAAAAGTTTTAATCCTTGCATTACTGTCAATATTAAATAAAACTGAAGCGGAGAATGAAGTTACTCTTTGTCTTTTGGCTACCAGTTTACTTTCTTGTGGTTGGTAGGAACTTAAATGTTACTGTTCGCACATATTCCAGTCTGCTGAGTGCTTCAGTTCTATATTCAACCGTTTTTTTTCCTACCAAGAAGGCCTCTTTTTCATTTTTCTTGGCATTGACAACGGTTGTTGAGCGTGTATGAATATATGTTTCTGCTCGTATATTTTTCAAGGCTTCGTCAGATAGATGTATCGATCTTGTTCAAGACGGGACGCACGAGGGTTGTTTACGTCAAATTGCACCGGACGCACGAGGGTTGTTTTGATGAAGCGACCACTCGCTTTGGGATGCAAAAGGGTACGACCCGTACACAGTTAGTCAAGGCAAGTCTGTTGTTTACTTTTGCTCCGTACACATCTTGGATCAAGTATAACAGTAAACCCGAATAGCATTTTGCAAGTTCACCTCTTCTTCCCACAATATGGTTTACTTCTTTCTCAAACTAATACAAAGCCTACAGCGATGAATAAGTTGTAAATAAGTGGATAGGAGATTTTATCGACTTCTGCCATAGCATATTCGCTACATATCGTTTGCACAAACTTAGGCTTTCCTGCCTTTACATGAGATTGAGACGAATGAATATGCATTCCCCGCAATACGGCCTCTTATCCTAAAGCAAAATGTGAAGTGATAAAATTTGTTCAATGCCCAGGATAGATAAATTTATGTGAGTGCATCACATCAGTTTTTATAGACTTGAACTTGTATCATAATTATTGATTTATATAGATTAATTCTGTCGATATCCTTTCTAACCTTATCAATTATGTCAAATTCCAGTATCATGTAATTTCCCAACTCACCTGTGTACACCGCAAGCAATAGTATTGTCATGTAGACGGCATATTGGTTTCATTGCCCTGAAGTGTGAATTCCTTGCGAGTTCAGTGTTAGAATGTTCTCACTCGCTGTCCTAGGAGGAGGCTGTGCATAGTGTTGGTCCCTAAAGCCCTTCCATATCGTTGAACCAAAGTTTCTTCCCTCGTCGTTAGAACACTAGTGTGTAAGCCTTTCAAAGGGTAATAGGTTAAGCGCAAGTCAGTCCATGGCTTATGGTGCAGAGGTAGCGGGTTCAAACTTCAAACCCGGTGGAGGTCGATTGATATATCAGAACGTAAGAATACTGGTTACAAAGTCCTACGGGAGTAACTGCAAACTGTGGGTCGCGTGTCGTAGGTTAAAGAATCCAACCCTTTACCCTACATTAGAGCCTCTGGACCAAATTCTCCGGCCCTTTGACGACCAAGCATTAGCCTAGATTAGTTTCCTATATATAGCCTAGTGGTGATGACTCACTATCCTACACTCTGTTTTCTATAGGTAAATAAACTTACCAGTAACTAGAATTAGTCACCAAAAAGCCCATGCTCCGTGCGATGAGTGCAAACTCACCCCACTCCCTCTTTCGGAGACATATGCCCGAGTGAACCATTCTCCGGTTTTCTCAGCTGTTTCGTAACCGGGGTAAAAGTAATATCGGGGTATTCTAAGAAAACTGCGCACCATTGCTACAATACCGCGGTTTCCAAATGCTCGAATATATCGCGGTTACTGTGCTACGAAACCATTCCCATGTGTTTGTTTCTTCCATGGCCGCTAGTTTTGCTCTCTCTCTCTGCACGTCTGCCAACCACGGTGACTCTCTTATCTATTCTTGGTAGGAATAAAGTGCAATGTTTCCAGAGTTTTTGTTCATTATTTGTGTTAATGTAATCCTCTCTAATAATCTGTACATTTCAATAAAATAACATTTATGTTTTAAAGAATAATTCTCACACATGTGCAATCCTAGGCAACCTTGCCAAGGCAAAGCAACACCACGAAATCTCTGTTCTGAGTTCGACATAGCCTCGCTTTTATTCCCGTTCAAGTAGTGGAAATTGTAGGTGCAAAGTCATGTACATAGCCATGAAAGGGCTGTTATAATTATGTTCTTGTACGTGCAAGTATGATAAATTGATTGCATACCCTATATACCAATACACAGACTAAATCGTGATGCATGCAGCTCTTCACTGTAAATTTGGCCTAGACCCACTGGTTTTCCATATTTCATTTAATTGCTGCCTTATTGTTCAGTGATAAATGTTCATAAGGATAAAATGGAGTAGTATATTGCGTATATATGTCGTCTAAATTCAAACTTTTAATCAATCGTGAAAATGAGTTGGTGGATGAACCTGGTTTGGTTGAGGTAAGAAAGGAAGGTCACTTCAATCGATGTTACAGCATAGTATTTGCAAAGATATGCACCATCGCTCAATTCTTCAAATGGAATCCACCTGTCTCTCATTATTCATTATGTTCAATTAGCTTTTGGCCTAGATATCGGAAATATGATGCATTACGCTGATCTCCATGTTGGAAAGAAAACCGTGGTTTTCTCACTTTAAAGCTCCTTCACGGCCGGTTAGCATCTTACCGCGGTAAAATCGAAACCGAGCATGGTGAAACGAAAGTATGACTTTACCGGGGTAAACTAGCAACTTTACCGCGGTATTCTGAATACCGAGGTTGGTGCATTCGGCCAATAGGCAACTACAGAATATTGTTTCTGTTAAATTTTACATGAGATCATCTTGAAGTTGTTAGTTAAATATTTAGTTATTCTAATAGTTTGAAGAAGGAATTGACACATTATGTGTTCATGGCCGCAGTGCTATTTTCTTTGGATTTTAGTTGCTGCCTTCAGGCCATGACCTCAGCGCTCTCAGAATTACACGGAAGTGTTTGAATAAAGAAGGCGGTGACTGCAGAACGAGGGTCCATTCCCGCGTAGCAATGGCAACATCACTTCACAACATTTACCTCGGACACAC
Source organism: Ectobius pallidus (assembly GCA_964059195.1). Taxonomy (NCBI): domain Eukaryota; kingdom Metazoa; phylum Arthropoda; class Insecta; order Blattodea; family Ectobiidae; genus Ectobius; species Ectobius pallidus. The sequence goes on from CAXKWD010000001.1 coordinate 18,237,283, forward strand.
AGACCTTATCCCGCACAGCAAGATGGCCGCTAAAAGTTATGTTAGTACCGGCAAAGGTAAGTAGAAATATCCTCACAAGTCACATGTTTTTGTTTCTTTTACTTAACAGGTTAGGTTCGAGTGCAGTATAGCAATACAGCAGAGCCTCCTATCTTGATCGTTGTTAATTAACGGTATTTAAGGAGGGACATACAGCTTTCGATGCTGAAAAATAGTGAAGTTCATTTTTTAAAGAGGGGACATACAGCTTTCGATGCTGAAAAATTGTGGTTGTTCTGTAGCCTTGTAATCTGCCATGCTCTATATTGACTAGTTCTACAATTGCATACTATTTTCACAATTAATTTTATTACAGCTATGGGTAATTATCATTACAAAATGGCAGCCAAATTTTGTGCACTGAAGTGCCTTTTCCCTCATAACTCAAACATTTATTAACATATTGCAGTGAAATTCTGCATGCATGTATATTTGATATTATTGAAAAACACTGTGGAGAATCATTAATGTAACTTTAATAGTTTATTTTAAAAATATATATATATTTCTGATGTAAAAATTTGTAAAAAAAAGTGATGAATTATCTTTTTAAAAATATTTATCCCACAGATAATCCAAAGTTTCTAGATTATGTTCTTTATGTGATATTTAAAAATAGATATAAAAAAAAATCACTCAGAAATATTGGTATTTATGAAAATTATCAGGGAAACGGCACTTCAGTGCACAAAATTTGGCTGCCATTTTGTAACGATAATTACCCATAACTGTAATAGTTAAATTAATTCTGAAAATAGCATACAATTGTAGAAGTAGTCAATAGAGAGCATGGCAGATTACAAGGCTACAGAACAATTCATTGCTGAGAAAAAAAATAACGAATTCACCTTTTTTCAGCATCGAAAGCTGTATGTCCCCCCTTAAATTGCCTTTTCTCATAAATTAGAATAGAATTTATTTACTCCATCTGAACATTTGCATGTTATGGGACACATCAAAACAATTACAAATGAATCTACAAAATGCACCTTGAAAGTTTAAATTCAATACAAATAAAAATAAAACTTACATTAATGATAAACTGTTTAAATTTCCTACAATATCGGATTTACTTTAAAATATTTCTGATTTATAATCCCTTAGGCCAGGCATGTCAAGCTCACCTTTTACTGAGGGCCAACTCGACTTGATAATTTGAAGACCAAGGGCCGCATGACGAAATGAAAATATAATCTTTGTTGTTATGAATTTTAAGCCTGGGTTTGTTTTTTTTGGACATTTTGTAAAAAGCAATCACCCGACTTTTAAATTTTTTTGCCCAACTTAACTAATTAGTGGTACTTACGAATATTGTTGCCGTGGATCGTAAGTTGACAGTCCCGCACGCAATATTGTTGCTATGGAAACAAAACAAATTTCCGTGCGGTAAGAATTTACTTACGGCACTCATCATAATACAAGCCTTTATGGACAAGGCCCCCCAGGATAAATATTCGGTTCCCATAACAACAAACACATGCGAATCACTTTCTGAAATATAACATCCATCTTCACTAGTGTATATACATAATAATTTCAGCTAATATCTCAATTAATATAAATAAATTGATATAAATAATCATCGTGCAAAAAATAGCATGCAATACTCGTGCCGTAAGAGCATAACGGATCTCGGAAATTGAAAAAAACTCTTTCCTTGATCCGTATGCACTTCTTACGGCACTTGTATCGCAATATACTATAACTAGGGCCCGGGGGTTTAGCCACAAAAACATTACATCAGGTTAGTGGTGACTGGGATATAGCCGTATGTAAACACGAGGGAAGGAGTGACTCGCTTTCAGTGGCGCACTTTAATACGAACATTCAAGTTCAAGGGCAGTGCAACTAGTCTAGTGAAATGATAGACACAGCGTCATAGAATAGTTTGCACATTTAATCGTAAATCACAGAAACAAATTATATTTCCTAGTAAAACGAACATAAATATACACAACCAATGCTTTAATATTTGTTAACAATATTCACAGTGAAAATTAAAAGGCAATTTATACATTATGTCTGTGCATACGCTTTGTTGCATTTTCCTGCAAAGAAGATCTTTAATGGTAAAAACTTCTCTCTACGTCTCATGACGTGACGGGGGGGATGAGATATTAGTGTTTCCCTTGTGTGGGTACACATTATGGTCTTCTGTAGAACCTTCCAGTGCACCTCGAAAGGTAACAATAGTAGAAACCCCTGCATTTTTCTGGATAAATTTTTATTTATTTCTGCTGCACCTGTAGAAGTATTCCATCTTCAGGTTGACTCTTACCTATGAATAATTCCTCCAAGAGTCTGATCGCTTGTGCCATTTACATATTTTGTCTCTCTAGAAGAGTGATACATCTAGACAGTTGCCGAAATTATTTGCAATGAACTTGATATTACTTAGTAGCTTTTCTAAACAAAAGGCTAAACATTTTCTGGAGCAGCACCCCCACTCATTTTAGCTATGATCCGCCACTGGTTGTCAAGAACGCACAACACACAACGTCGTCAACAGAACACTAAACTGCCACGTGCAGTGCAAGTTGTTTACTAACTCAGAAAGCTTTCTATGCCTTGTGCACCACTAACTTGACGAATTATTGGCTAAAACCCCGGGCCCTAACTATAACGCACCATTCAATAAAATAGTATTTGCCCTTATGGACTGATTTGACCGCCGGCGTCGTGGTCTTGTGGTTAGCGTCGCTGACTACAGATCCGTCGGCCCGGGTTCGATCCCCGGTACTTCCTCGGATTTTTCTGATGTAGGGAGGTTTGGTAGGGTTGCACTCAGCCCCGTAATTCAAATTGAGGAGCTACTTCATAGAGAAGCTCCGGTACTGATAACCACCATTAACAGCCGTGGGTGTCGGCATACTGACCACATGCCCCCAATCCTGTCATCTGCCTACGGTAGATGACGCAGCGGTCAGGTGGTAGGCCAAGTCCCTCCAGGGATGTAGCGCAACGGAGTTTAGTTTTAGTTTTTTAGTACTATAGAATAATAGCACAAACTTCACGTGTAAATCGTGCAGTAAGATTTCCCTGTAATTCCAAGTAATTCAAAACAACAGACACTGAAGATAGGTATATTTTGTACAAAAAATCCGATACTATTAATAATTATGATCAATAAGTCAATGCAGCCCGCTAGTGTTTCACCAGAAAGAAAATGGCCCCTTAGTTAGAAATGGTTGAAGACCACTGCTATAGGCAATACTTACTTACTCAATAGCAACAGACAATTCCTCAGCAAGCTAAAGGAATGTTATCTATTTTATGGAACCCGAAGGTTCATTGCCGCGCTTACCTGAGCCCGCCATTCAACCCTATTCTGTGCTAACTCCATCCAGTCATCCCTCGGAAATCCTACTTCCCTTAAATCTATCCTAATATTGTCCTCCCACCTACGTCTAGGTCTTCCACGTGGTATTTTCCTTCGGGCCTCCCAGTCAGTACTTTTGAGACATGTCTTTCCTCCCCCATGCGCGCAACATGTCCAGCCCATTTCGTCCTCCGTGATTTAATTAGGCTACCCTTACTATATCCGGAGAAGGTACAGGTCATGAAGCTCGTCGTTGTGCAGTTTTCTCCCGTCCCCATTTTCATCTCTCTTGGACCCAAATATTTTCCTAAGCGCCCTGTTTTCGAACAAACTCAGATTCTGTTCTTCCCAAAGATGCGATGTAAATAACTCAATAAACTTATAATTCCAAAAACAGTAGTAGGCCTAATTTATTCGACTAAATCTGAAAGCAAAGGAATGAACAGTAGCCTATTTGGGTTTAGTACTAGATAGGTCCACAAACATTTTGCAACTAAAAAAAAAACTCCTCAATTGAAGTATCCTAAAGTGATTTATTGAATATTATGCACTGTCTTGTTTCATTGAGTTTGGTTAACGTGTAATGCTGTAAGGAAGTCTCGGATGTATTCAAACTTGAATGTTTGTTATTCGTGTTTACTTCCTCTGCCAGTACCATAGATACTGTAGGTAAAGGAAGTATTGTTTTCGACCCCCAAATTCGAAGTTGAGTTTTTAACATAAATACACGTTTTGAGGTTCCCTGAATCCGAAAGTATATTTTCGGGATCATGTCTATGTGTGTCTGTGTGGATGTCTGTGAACAGCCTAGCTCCAGAACGGAAAATCGTATGAAAACAAAATTTTATAATATTTGAGTCAGGTAACTTCTGAAGATGTGACACGAAGATTGGCGACTAGTTTCTCTTATTTTTAAGGGGACTTTACATTTAAAAAAATCATTTTTCGGGATTTCCTCGAAAACGACTTAAACAATTTTCTTGAAAATGTCCACATTGGTTGCGTATACCAAGAGCTACAACTTTTATCTGAAACACTTTTTTTTTTTTTTTTTTTTTTAAATTTAATTCTCTGAAGGGTAGTTACAAGCCACCCACTCTGAAGACGGACTTTGAAGTGAGGAAAATGTATTGGTCATGCTTAAAGTAAAGAAAGTTACGAGAGTACATTAATCAGATTTTATTTGGGTTATGTATCCTTCCGGGATGCGATGTGTTGTGGTAACGATATTCTCTTCATTTTTTATGATCAATTTACATGAAGAGAATGCCATACATAATAATTAGCCTATATTATACTAAGAGGCTAACTTTTATTTGGGCAGAGGAAATTATGTGAATTTCACATTAGTTTTGTTTAAAGAGCTAGGCTACATTAATTTTGTTTTATTTTTTTTATTTTTGAGGTCTTTCAGCATTAATTTCTGAGTTGACCAATAATTAATCGCCACAGAACACTATTATTATTATTATTATTATTATTATTATTATTATTATTATTATTATTATTATTATTGTTATTGTTATTGTTATTGTTATTGTTATTGTTATTGTTGTTGTTGTTATTGCCTAAGTGAACAGCGCATGTCAAAGCTCGGAAACAATAAACGATCATAGCGCTCTCCGTGGTCAGGAAGTGAACTTATGATTCATTGCTATTTTTAGGTAGATTTAGAAGAAAAATGTACCTATTGCAATCGATATCATGTCATGACTTTCGAAAAATTCTTTCATATCTTTACGTTTCATGCCTCCCTAAGTACGAAACCACCGCCCGTTCAATTGTTTTGTATATAAGCTTATATCTCTTTACATGCTAGCGGCCGTAATTTTGAAGATATTTGAACACAATTTTATTATGTTATTTCTAGGGCCAATAGTTCGGACAAGTTTGTTAATGAGCAAAATTGGCCCAAGGTTGGGGGGTCGGAAGAGGGGATTGAAATTTTGGAAAAATTATGTCTCGGCCCCTATGAAGTATAGAGGGAATTTAAAAAAAAAAAAAAAATTAGAGTATTCTTTATGGAGTTCACAGTGACACCAACGATTCGGGGGTACGAGTACTAGTGGGGGTGGGGGGACGGAAATTAGAAGTTTTTGAAACCACTTCTTGTGGGGTAATCGTTGAAAAGCTCTTGATGAGTTCTCTTCAAATCAATAAGTACTTTCTCGATAGCTTTCGTAGAAGGCGCGATTTGAATGTTTGAAAAACAATAACACTTAAATATATACCTCAGCCTGAAGGCCTGCCGAAAGGAATGTGTGATGACTAAGGATAAAATTACCAATGTAATAGAGTTTGAAATATTAAAAATAATAGTTAGACACCTTTAGAACAATAATGCTTGGCAAAATCAAACAAAAAAATATAATATCAATTTAAAACATAATAAACAACTCTCTTTTTTATAAAAAAAGATTTCAGATTTATTTATATTTCATATGGTGCATTGTACTCTTTGATATTGCTGTGATAAAATAATTCTCAGTAAAAAGGAGATGAATATGAAAGTTACAGCTCAAGGAAAAAAGAGTATTTTTCAGTTATGTTGATACCTTGAGTTTGATAGAGTTATCACAGTCATGGCTCTCTTTAAGAATTATTATAATATCATTAATTTTGTCTTGTTTAGCGGCTTTGTTAATTTTATTCATTGCTAATCTTGCGCACGGCCTCCCAGAATATTATATCCTTATCTTGTTGTCAAAACAAGTGATTGTAGGCTCTTCCTCTTTGCCGAATTAAGATCAACATTTTTCAGTTAACTTACTATTTTTGTTATTTTAATTAAGCAATAATTATGAATATATTTTATTTATGCTCTCATCATATGACTATCAGATTGCTTCTCAATGTACATCTTTTCTTTTAAGAATATCAATGCTGAGTCGTTCATGTTTTCTTCACCAACTATTTAATGCTATTATCAAGGATAGTAAAGAAGAAGAGTGCTGCGCAGCGACAATAAATTAAACCAAAAGCACTTCGAAATCTACCTCAGCCTGTAGGCCTGCCTAAAGGGATTTTTTCAATGTTCCCCCCATGATAATCGCTAGCAGCTATCATTTGTTTCGTTGTTATGAATTAGTCATTGTAAGAATCGCCCATGGGGCTTTGGATCGAGATATCAAAACAAAACTATGTTCGTCTGCAATACGTACGATCTTCCAACATTAGAGCCCACGTGCACTCCAACGTACGCAGATGATACAAATCTCTTCTGTTCACATTCCAATATAAAAAATCCCTTTAGGCAAGCCTACAGGCTGAGGTAGATTTCGAAGTGCTTTTGGTTTAATTTACTGTCGCTGCGTAGCACTCTTCTTCTTTAGCCTTGGCATGACAAACCCGCAATAATAACTGCAAAAAAGAGGGAAAAGAACTTTTTCAAACATTCAAATATCGCCTTATATGAGAACTATCAAGAAACTAGTTATTGATTTGTAGAGTACTCATCAAGAGCTTTTCAACGATTACCCCACAAGACGTAGTTTCAAAAATTTCGAATTTCCATCCCCCCACCCCACCCCCACTCGTACCCCCAAAACCCCCGAATCGTTGGTGTCACTGTGAACTCCATAAGGAGTACTCTAATTTATTCAAACAAAGTTTCCCTGTATACTTCATAGGGGCCGAGATATAAATGTTTTTAAATTTCAACCCCCTCCCCCGACCACTCCCTTGGGCCAATTTTGCTCATTAACGAACTTGTCCGAACTATTGGGCCTAGAAATAACATAATAAAATTTGGTTCAAATATCTTCAAAATTACGGCCGCTAGCGTGTAAATATATTTATATATATACATATATATATATATATATATATATCTCACAATTTTTTTTTTGAACAGGCGGTGGTTTCGTACTTAGGGAGGCATGAAACGTAAAGATATGAAAGAATTTTTCGAAAGTCATGACATGGTATCGATTGCAATAGGTAGATTTTTTCTTCGAAATCTACCTAATACTGTCATCATTGTTCTTCAGCCATCACTATCCTTATTGACGGAATTGTTCACAATATGGCACATCTCTCTATTATCAACAAAGCTGAAACTAAGATATTCTCTTTAAGATATAAGATCATGCTCCATTGTATCTTCTGAACAACAACTTTCATGGTTACCACCTCAATCTCCAGTTAGGTATGTAAGTACTGTATATATGGGACCCCACGAAGAGGTTGGCCTGAGTGGCGCAGTTAGTATCGCGCTGACTTTCTGTGCGCAAGGTTGCGGATTCGATCCCGGCCCATGTCGATGACATTTATGTGTAGATTAATGTAGGCCCATGTCAGCAGATTTACTGGCATGTAAAAGAACTCCTGCGGGACAAAATTCCGGCACACCGACGACAGTCACAGGCCTAAGTTGCAGTACATTCCCGTTGTTAAATAACCATATACCAACCAACCCACGAAGAGGGGAGAGGCGGGTTGGGAGGGACCCTAAGCGCGTAGGCCACAAGTCCGGACCCATATGTAGGGGTACTTTTGGATACTAAATTAACATGGAACTCACACATAACTCGGGTTGTGGCACTTGCTACTTCTAGAATTATCAAACTTCATCCCTTAGTAAATAGACGCACATCACTTGGATTGGAATGCTCTATGCTACTGTACACATCTCTTGTAAGACCTCTCATCACATATGCAGCACCGATATGGGGTGCAGCTAGCAAGACTATTCACCGATTACAAATTCTGCATAACAAATTTCTTCTTAAAGTCACGGATGCGCCTAGATACATAAGAAATGACCTACTACATCATGAACTTGGAATTCTCCCGATGCAAGAAAACATTCGAGCCCTAACAAAATCAAACTGCTAGATGTTCCTGGTGCATCCGTTTATATAATTGAAAACAGGTCATGGAACAGAACAAGATTGAAAAGAAAATTTCCTCAAAACGTGCTAGTCAGTGATTCAGAAGAAAGAGGTAATTCTGTTTAACTTATTAACTCTGCTTTCAAGTGTGAGAAAACTATATGTGCACTAATGCAACTTTTGTTTTGAACCGTGTTTTAAGCTAGAGGTACTGCGTCAACAAGATACCATTATTGTAATATTCTATAGTTTAACACTGGCCTGTATAAAAGTTTTACTGATCGGTCAAAAATGTATTAAAAACAAGTGAGTATTTACCAGCTGCAGAAACCGATATTGATTCAAGCAAAAATGGAACATAGTAACCGCGAAATGACAATACATTTATTAAATGTTTTCGTCACATTAATTTGCATTCATTAAAAATTGAAATTTGAATAATTAAGACCCGTTATGAAGAATTATTATTATGCTTAAAATTACATTTACCATAATGTGATCATTAGAGCCCGGATCTATAAGCAAAATAAAAATTTTATTTCTTCCTGCAACACCTGCAGGTTGCCATTGACAATGATACTCCACAAGTCGTGGTTTCAAAAATTTCGAATTTCCATCCCCCCATCCCCACCCCCACCCCCACTCGTGCCCCCAAAACCCCCGAATTGTTGGTGTCACTGTGAACTCCATAGGGAGTACTGTAATTTATTCAAACAAAGTTTCCCTCTATACTTCATAGGGGCCGAGATAAAAATGTTTTAATTTTTCAACCCCCTCCCCCGACCACCCCCTTGGGCCAATTTTGCTCATTAACGAACTTGTTCGAACTATTGGGCCTAGAAATAACATATTAAAATTGTGTTCAAATATCTTCAAAATTATGGCCACTAGCGTGTAAAGATATATATATATATAAATATCACAATTTTTTTTTAGGTAGATTTCGAAGAAAAATCTACCTATTGCAATGGATACCACTTTATGATTTTCGAAAAATTCTTGAAATTTTTAAAAATGTATATCTCGGCCCCTCTGAAGTATAGAGGGAACCTTTGTTTGAATAAATTAGAGTACTCCCTATGGAGTTCACAGTGACACCAACGATTCGGGGGTTCGAGTGAGGGTGGGGGTGGGGGTGGGGGTGGGGGTGGGGGTTGAAAATTCGAAACTTTTGAAACCACGTCTTGTGGGGTATCGTTGAAAAGCTCTTGATGAGTACTCTACAAATCAATAAATAGTTTCTTGATAGCTTTCATATGACGCGAGATTTTAATGTTTGAAAATAATAACACTTGAAAGAATTATTATAATATAATTTTGTCTTGTTTAGCGGCTTTGCTAATTTTATTCATTGCTGATCTTGCGCACGGCCTCCCAGAATATTATATCCTATTATTGTTGTCAAAACAATTGATTGTAGGCTCTTCCTCTTTACTGCAGGTTTGCCCTGCCAAGGCTAAAGAAGAAGAGTGCTATGCAGCGTCAATAAATTAAACCAAAAGCACTTCGAAATCTACCTCCGCCTGTAGGCCTGCCTAAAGGGATTATTTTTGAACGGGCGGTGGTTTCGTACTTAGGGGAGCATGAAACGTAAAGATATGAAATAATTTTTCGAAAATCATGACATGGTATCCATTGCAATAGGTAGATTTTCCTTCGAAATCAACCTAACAGTACAAAGTTTTACTGATCTTGTAAAACTAAGAATTGTTATGACACTGAGCTCATTGGTCAACAAATGGTGATTCAATACATTTATATGCATTAACCCATATTGGGCCACAATATATTATATGAAATTTTAATCTAATTATACAGTGGTGTTTTAAAATAGTAGCCTAATTCTAATAAACTTAACAGACGTGATCATTTGCATTCTATTCCTGAATACTTTTTCCTTCAGCTTCCAGCTGTAATTGAACATAACATAGTGGTATATTAGACGGAACTTCTTAAGATTATTGATTGTCTTATACCACATGAATATCAAATTAGTCAATTATACAGGTAATTAAATTTTACTTCAGAGATGTGAAGAAATCATGCATTCAAACAAAATATTTATCGAAGAGAAAATATAATGCATGTGAGAGAATATACTGTAAATATCAGCTAAAACTCCGTGGCGCTACATCCCTGGAGGGACTTGGCCTACCACCCGACCGCTGCGTCATCTACCACAGGCAGACGGCAGGATTGGGGGCATGTGGTCAGCATGCCGACACCCACGAGCGTTAATGGTGGTTTTCATAAGCGGAGCCGCTACTTCTCTATCAAGTAGAATAGTAGATAGTAAATATTATCTTTTGTAAAAATAATAACTCTGTGTTATTACTGGTATTATTATTTGAAAAGCATATTTCCCTCTCCATTAAGAAAATTTAAATTTTCTTGTACACAACCAATCTCCAAGAATTTTATTAAAGGGGGGGAGCAAACACAACATGCGAGGCTCGTTCAGAAAGTGAGTTTCCCTCGGGCCGTTTACAGAAACAAAACATAATTTCATGAAAATATTTGTTGCATCAGATACAGGATGTGTTTAGCTATTTTTCAACAAATTCACCACCGGAATTCAGACATAATTCAGACATTTGTCATACCGTGGGACCAACGTTTGAATACCTGTGTCGTAGATGTCTGACGCCTGGGATTTGAACCAATGTGTGGTAACCATCTCCGCATCTTTGTCATTCCCTGTCATTTCTTGAGGTGTAGGAAAAGACGGAAATCACTGGGACTGAGGTCTGGGCTATAGGGTGGATGTTTAAACTCTTCCCAGCCGAACTTCTGCGGGAGACTTCACTCTACAGCCCGAATCTCGTTCCCAGTGATTTTCATCTTTTCCTAAATCTCAAGAAAAGGCAGAGAATGAAAGAGGCAGAGATGATTATCACACAGTGGTTCAAATCCCAGGCGGCAGACTTCTACGACACAAGCATTAAAAAGTTGGTCACACGGTATGTCAAATATCTCAGTTCCGGTGGCGAATATGTTGAAATATAGCCGAACACTTGTTGTATCGGTTGCAATAAATATTTTCATGAAATCGTGTTTTGTTTCTGTAAGTGGTCCCAGGGAAGTTTACTTTCTGGACGCGCTTCGTAATTCCAAACACAACTATTTTTGAGAATATGTGGTCAACAAGAACAAAATACCTGCAACGATTCTTATTTGTTAGACTGAAAGATGTGGCAATCTTTCCTCTAGCTTCTCCCTCGTTCAGGGAAACATCCCGCACCACCTGTGCTAAGTCTACTTTAAATATTGATTCTGTGCAAGTGAAGTGCTGTTTGTTATACCTATTTACAATAGCACTGGTGGTTTCAAAACTTAAGTGTAAAACGCTATATAGCCAATCGAGAGAATTTGTTGACCCAGGCCGGCGTTTACCAATGTGAAGACTGGGTAAATGTCTAAGGATGGACGACCCTGGGGGCGAAAAATCTTTAGGAATTCGTGGCATGGCGGTACTTGGCACTGACGTATTATGTGCAAAGCTTTAAGGAATACGTCATGGGCAATTTTAATTATACAGTTTAAGGTAAACCTGGTGTGAATGAACATCAGTCGCAAGGTTGTGTGACACCGTCTTTTAAGTTTTCAACACTGTGCGGGCATTTAAAAAAAGATATTGCTAGTACAAACACAAAATTACAATGATAGATGTGCAAAAATATTAAAAATAAAAAAAAATAAACCTAACAGCAGATAAACTCTGCGGATCCAAGGGTGCTATAAAATGGAACAGTCCTTGTTAAAAGGTCTTCATTGTTGCAGATTTAACACTTTTGATTTGTTAGCATTATGATGCACACACAGTTGCAGACTGAAAACGATTTTCATTTTGATGTAAGACGTAAGCGGTGGTTTTCATTGTTTACAAGTGTTTAAATTAAGAGATTACGTTCTTTTGATCAGCATCGTTAATGACTGATAATCTATACTAATAAAAGGAAGTGTCTGTCCTTCTGTCTGTCCGCGATGCCCAGCGAAATCTACTCAACGCAGAGATCTGAAATTTTAAACATAGATGGACTGAAGGGTCGTAAAATGCACCTCGAAGCCGGAATTTTAATTTTCGCTTTCCTTCGTGAGTTATGAGTGAAAAATAGGCAGAAAACGTGCATTTTTTTTTCTTTCTTCTTTTTCGAAGCATCAGTTTTCAGTAATAGATTTCAATGTCAAATCAATTACAGTTGGCTTTGGCTATTTTTATCATAACTTGGAAATAAAAGCATCGCGATCGCATGAATCTTGTAAGCCCACGCTGGTCGATTCATTTGTTTAGAATGTCAAGGCCCGTAGACATATGAAATTTTCAACCTACACGGAAGAGGGATAATCAATATAGGCCTAAATATGGTCAAACTTTGTTGGATTTGGACGAAACTCACTATACAGGGGTTTTCTGGGCCAAGGAACTCGAATCAGAGGTCGCTTTTACCACGCGATGCTGTCTAATCGTGGTATGTAGTCCACGTGATTTACATGTTAATAAATATAACGATTTAACTATTATGCTCTTAATTTTTAATTTTTGTAATAATTATCGCGGGCGAAGCCACGGGGATCTGCTAGTTGTAAATAAGTTACACTGTTGCAGTTATAACAATACTTGCTAAACTCATTATAAAGTTTTTATTTTTTATTCTCCCTGCAACAACTGTAGGTTGACAGAGACATAGAGTAGGCCCATCAAACAATTATGAGGTCATAAGATGTTCCAGAATCCAGAGGGGGCATCTTGGCCCCCTTGCCCTCCACTGCCGACGCTTATGAGTAAAGTGAAAGTTTTAAATGGTCTGTGATGTCCTGTTGCAGAACTTTAAATTCTGCAATCCACGAGTATGTTATATAAGTTATATAAGTGACCCACATAAAACTGAATACTTTTAAAGACTTATAATTTCCCTCTAAAAAGTAATAAAAAATTGAAATTGGATTTTGTGATCTCAGTGGCTTTGGGAGAATCGATATTGGTGTTAACAATGTTACCCCTACCATCCAATGTTGCTTTACGATAATTGATTAGTTTCCAGTCTCTAGTTTTGCAGTCAAACAAAAATGCAGTTCTCAGTTCGGCAGCGTGTTTTCTTATGAAAACTTATTAGCAGACAAATTCATTGATTGAAACACAACAGGCATTTCAAAGATAATTCAATGTGCCCAATGTTCCAACAAGGGCAACAATATTATCCATGGCAAGAAAGCTGGAGACAACTGGCTCTCTCCTTAGCGAGACTGGGGAAAAAAGACCTGCAATGTGTGAAGATCGTGTTGATGATGTGAAATCATTGCGCCGGTTGAGCCAGGAGGCAGGCTACTCATATGGCACATGTCAGAGAGCATACAGTGCATGAAATATAAGAACATATACAGAGCGTTAATGAATAACACCGAACTATTTTTTATGTGTATAGAGGGGACATAGACAAGCAACTTTTATTGGGAGATTTTTGCTCCATGGATTCAATTTTTCCTGTTACAGCATAAAATCTCCCAGGGCATGGCCGCCACTGATTTCTAACATTTGAAAAAATGCAAAACAAACGAACTTCATTGTTAACACTGGAGTTATGAAGGGAAAAAAAAGAGAAAAAAAAACTAATTCAGTGGAGGCCAGTCATGTGATTATTCTGTAACTTTGCGGATTACGGAAACACTAAGTTATGATCTACCTATTGATGAATGATTAAGAATAAGGATTTTATCGAAAAAGACATGAAGTCAATTTAATGAAAATTTTAACTCTATTTCGCTTCGTTATTGACTTATGAGCACCACATTTTAATGACTTTAATGCCCTGTAGCATAGCCTACACATTTTAAGTCATAGAGCAAAAATCTCTTAATAAATGTTGCTTGTCTATGTCCCCTCTATATACAGGTAAAATATTTCGGTGTTATTCATTAACACCTTTTATACTGAGGAATCTCCCAAAGGTACTCTATAATTCAAGAAAGTTGTACATGTCTGCTATTTTTAGTTTAGAGGTTCAGCTTTATATGGATCACACTGTACAATACGATTATATGAAATTGTAAAAAGAATGTGCATAGAAAAGAGATTCCACCTGACCTAATTGTATTAGGCGTATATAATAACAAAACCTAGCGGTGTTTAAGCAAACTTCTTAGAAATCGAGCAATCTATAGTAAATCTTAAAATCTCCCATTTAAAAAACAAACTAGTAGGCGGCAGTAAATAATAAACACAAGCTTGCTTTATGGTCGGTGTCCCTCTACATTTTCAAGATTTCCACCGCCTACATAACATACAATAAATTCTACTCGCTTTCAAGTATCGAACCTGCAACTAATTGGATCATAAATAACTATAACCTTTCTCCGTGCACATAAATGTCTATTGCAAAACTCTTGTTGTGGAGTTTTGTGCTAACACTAAGGAAATTATTTTTTTTGGTTTTCACACTTGTATCAGCGAAATAAACAACACCACGATTGCAGTAGAAAAGTCGGGAATATTTTGACTAGATTTCTATATATAAATAACTGCTCACAAGAATGGCAATTTTAACAACTAGCATGTGCCCGCGGCTTCGCCCGCGATAATTATTTCTAGAATTAAAAATTAAAAATTAGGCCCTACGAGCATAGTAGTTAAATCATTATATTTATTAACACCTAAATCACGTGGAGTGCATTCCACGATTAGGTAGCGTCGCCTGGTAAAAGCGACCTCAGATTCGAGTTCCTTGGCCCAGAAAACCCCTGTATAGCGAGTTTCGTTCAAATCGAACAATATTTGACCATGTTTAGGTCTATGTTGATTATCCCTCTTCCGTGTAGGTTGAAAAATTCGTATGTCTGCGGGCCGTGACATCCTAAACAAATGAATCGTCCAGAATGGACTTACAAAATCAAGCGATCGCGTATGACAAAAATAGCGAAAGCCAACTGTAATTGATTTGACATTGAAATGTATTACTGAAAACTGATGCTTCGAAAACGCAAAAAATGCATGTTTTCTGCCCGTTTTTCACTCATAACTCACGAACGAAAGCGAAAATTCAAATTCCGGCTTCGAGGTGCATTTTCCGACCCTTCAGTCCACCTATGTTTAAAAATACAGATCTCTGCGTTGAGTAGATTTCGCTGGGTATCGCGGACAGCAACGTCGCGAGGAATTTTATTAAGGGGGGGAAATCAATTTCGGACCTCAATTTAAAAAATTTAGGCTAAACACATTAATATTCACTTAGTTAACCGGATCGTTATTTTGAACCCAAGCTGAATTCGACGAGGCTACACAGTTTTTTAAGTTAACAGAATACGCTCTTTTGAGCAATGGCCTTGGTGAGATATTACTATAAATACATATTATAGTTATAATTAGTTAATACTTGCTAAACTCATTATAAAGTAATTCTATTTTTTCTATTCTCCATGCTACAACTGTAAGTTGACAAAGAGTACCACAAATAAATGAATCCATAAGGCAATCCAGAGGGGGGCAGCTGCCCCCCTTGCCCCCATGCCGACGCCCATGATCGCGTACAGACAGACAGACAGACAGACAGACAGTAGGAAAGACAGACAGAAGGAAAGACAGACAATTCCTTTTATTAATATAGATAAAAGGTTTTCTTCGAATTTTGCGACATATTCTGCGGTGGTCTAGAGGTAGACTAGCGTGCCCGCCTCTAGAGCCGAAGGTCGCGGGATCAAACCTGGCCGCGGTCGATAGGTTTTTCACTTTTTCAAGACGTTTAAATCCTGGACACGGAGTCCTCCGGAGCCTCTGGACAAAATTTCTCGGCCCTTTCACGTCCAAGTAATACCTCAGTTTCCTGTCCCTCTGCCCTCTCTCGGAAAAAAAGGGAAACAAAATTCATATAGGTAACAGAAACCTCTACTTGGAGGCCCCTCGCCCCAACATAGGGGGCTATAGGGTCAGACAGACAGGCAGACAGACATTTATATAATAAGAGAGGCGATGGGCTTACAACCTGTCCCTCTGCCCTCTCTCGAAAAATAAGCGTAACAAAAATTCATATAGGTAACAGAAACCTTCACTTGGAGGCCCCTTCGCCCCAACATAGGGGGTTATAGGGTTCCAGACAGATTTATATAATAACCATATAACTTTGTGAATATTTACGTAGCTTCAAGCAAATATGTTTGTGTAATTTGATTGTCTGGCTTCCATCAATTTGCCGTCGTTCATTTACCCATCTTGTTTTACTTCCTGCAGCAGAAGTTGTGTAATGATATGTTTTGTCTTTAGGCAACCCTTCTAATAAAGGAAGGTTTTCAACTTCAAATACTGACATACTGAACATGTATATAGCATACAATGTAATCAGATACTTACTCTGTAAGCACAACACCTGTCGAATATTTTGCGGTTCGAATTATTCTACTTGAAGTTTGTTGTTCTGGAATTAAACAACTAGGCCTACTGAAGTCATAGATTCTGATTGTATTTTTCAAACTTCAGTATAGTCTTTTATTTCCTGCATGGAGAACGGGATGAGCTGTATAATCTGTCTTCGAGTAGACAAGAAGAGTTCTATATGAGAGAGTAAGCTAAGCGCATTATTGATGGGGGTAAAAATGATACGATCATTAATTAATAAAATCAGGTAAACTGATATAACAAAATACCAGAATGCTTTTGTTTAATCAGCAATAAATGCAATTATGGTATGCAGAACACTTATTTTTGTAATAGATCTCCCGAGTTAACCTCCAGATCGATTCATTAAGCAGGGTTTGCGGAATAACAAAGGTCTAAAGTTTGATACTTAACCTTAATTCATACTCGTGTACACTGATATAAGAAATTAAAATATGTCAACATTTCACAAAATGCACTGGCAAAGAACTCTGCTTAATGTACGTAGGCCCAATTATTTCACAGTAATATGCAGTGGCGTAGCAAGCTTAGGTGGTACCCGGTGCGGAAAATTTTTTGTCACCCCCTCCCCCCATTTAAATTATTAAAATATGGAACAGTTCCAAGTGTAATTTTTGGATAGTCAAAGGTAATCCCATGAGAGTTTAAGAGTTTATCGGTGGATGCAGCTGCAACGAATTTATCTGATGTAACTCGCAAACTCAACGGATTATGCAAAATCAGTAATAATTACTTTGTTATATAGAAACAAAACTAAGCTCCGAAATCATGGTATTCTATGAATCAACCATCTATGAATCGATTCGAGTTACTATATTGTGACCAGTGCTACCAATGGTGCATATAAGACATAGTTAACCTAATTCAGCCAATTTTGTTAGAAGGAAAGACATACATATCAAGCATATTATGCAGTACATTGTACATTGTACTGTTAAACGACAATAAATGCTATTATTATCATTATTATTATTAATCTAAAGTACGTTATTGACAGAGAGATATATATTGTTTTCGTGAGCGACATAATGATGGTGTTACCGTCAATAAAGCGAACATCTAGGCCAAAATACACTCCCGAAATTGTGCAAACTTTTATTTTTTGAGTGAATTTGTTATATTTTGTTTTCCAGCGAAATCTCGAATTTTGGAAAGATGAATTTTGATAAAAGGAAAAAAAATTGTATTTAAGTCAGATACCTTTCAAGATGTGAACCGAAGATTGGAGACAAGTTTTCCTTATTTTTACTTAAAGAAAGTTTTCTCGAAAACGGCTCTAACGATTTTCTTTAAATTTTGCACGTGGGTTGCTTATAGAGCAAAAACTTTTATTGGAAACACTTTTTCGAAATAATTCTCTGAAGGGTAGTTATAAGCCACCCACTCTGAATACGGGCTCTTTGCAATACGGCTCATGACTGCCGCCGCGTGTAGAATAGGTTGCGGTTTAAGTGATATAAAATATCACCGATTGTTGAAGTCTTAAATTAATAAAACTGCAGAGACAAGCATCGACAGAAATAAACACCCCTCCCCTAACCATAATATTATTGTTCGTATCAACACAGTTCAGCCGCGTTTTATTACCTTTGTTGACATAATTTAAAACTAAAAGAAGTTTCAATACGCATGTTGACTTGTAGAAAGTTGTTAAGCTTATTTAATTGTTTTAAATAATATTATTTTCTTTAAATTCCCTTTCGAGCGATTTTTTATTTACAAAAACACATTTTTATTTTGTCATCACCCGGGGCGGCCCGCACCCCCCTTCCTACGCCACTGGTAATATGCCTTCTGTATTCAGTATTCATGTAGTACTCATTTTAACTTGATCAGCGAAATAAACAAACATCTGACTGCGTTGGAGTCAAGGCCCTGTAGTATTGTAGTATAGTCATGATTTCCCATTTAAAAAGCATGTGGCCTTTGATTAGTCGTTACTCCAGTACCGATCAACCGATTTGGTCCAAAATAAATAGGCTTCTTGTCATGGACATTATAAATGTGTATACCAATTTTCATGAAAATCCGATAAAGTTCATTTGAGGTATCGCTCGTACAGAGACACGGACGGACAGACATTTTCCCGTCCCCACACACAATACCATAAAGGACCATACTAGTCCAGTGAATAAACGTCGAAAAACACCGAATAGAAGAAAAAAATCATGTAGTTTTGAAATTTTGCAGAGTTGTCGGAGGGAGTGTCCTGAACAACATACTAAAAGTCCCCGAAGGTGGGGGGCCCGCAGAAGGTGCCTTTTTTAGGTTTTTCGCTTATATCTAAACAATGGTGCGTCGTAGAGCAGAAGTTGCTACATACAAAATTCAAGCTGATAAAATTTACTACAAGTTTTATTCTATACATTTCTTTCTATTCCCAATAATTTTCGAGATATCCGCCAGCCAAAATAACAAATTTTCGAAAAAACCTCTTTCCCCTCGCGCTTTTTGACACACTTTGCATTCTAACGCTTCAGCCCTTAGGTATACAGCAATGTTCTCATGAAGGAAGTTGTATGAAAATAAATTCGCTTTAAAATTAGTAGTAATTTGTTATTTTGTCTTCAAATGTTCAAAAGTTATAACAATTTTAAGTTTCGGTCACATTTTGAGATTTCCAAAGAAAACCGTACATCGCACTTTCTCTATATTTAGGGGTTATATCTTTGTATATAAGCTGTGTATTGTGTATTTGCATCATGAAACAAGTGGAGAAATATCACACAACCATTAAAGTTTAATTTATTAAAAATCCGATCACGGTAAAAGCACGGAAAATACATTATAGTCCAGGCAAGAAAGGAAAAATAGGGCCAAAAAAATCATGTAGTTTTTTAAATTTGGTAGAGATGTGGGAGAAAGTGTCCTAAACATCATGGTAAAAGTCCCCATGGATAGGGGGTGTGCGGGGGGTGGGGGGCACTTTTAAATGTCATTTGCCTCGGTTTTCCCTAAATACACAAAAAAGTATGGGTTCTAGCAAGAAACAGTTTATGCACAAAATTAAACTACATAAAAGTTATTATAAAATTGATCTGAATGATATTTCTGTAGAATTAATAGTTCAGGAAATAGAAGGATATGAAGTATGACATAGTTCTGGAAATTGTGTTTTACATACACCTATGTATTTTATTTTTCAACAAGAACGAGAGATGATAATTAAATTAGCATGATGCCAAGCAAGCAATACACTAAGAGGCAGACCTTTTATTTGGGCAGAGGAAGTTATGTGTTTGTTATCAGATTTTTTAAAATGTAGAGACTCACTTCTATAAAAAAAAATTGTGCGACAAAACCTAGTTCTATTGGCTTAAAACTTGGTAAAAAGACTCCAAGACATAAAATGCCGACTTTAAAGACTTCCAATGTAACAATATTGGTTTTGAAGCATATTAATTGTCTATTTATCATTTGTTTGATTATTTGCATGGAAATTTTCCATTGAGGTGTTCAACATTTAACATTAATTGACGTGATGTGGAAAGTAACGTACACGGCTTCAATAAGCAAATACGAACTGGCCTTGTGGCGGAGGATTCCTAGTTTTTTGTCATCAGTCCTTGATTTAATATTTCTCAGAATTTTTTTAGGTGTTAAAACACAGCTTATGTCTACAAAATGAAAGCAACTGTTTGGATTAAGCCCGTGCTGCTCTCTGTGCCGGGATTCTCAACTACGTGCTATATAAAGCTGTTAACGCCGGATTTGAATCACATAACGGTTGCGTTAAAACATTCGGAACGATGAACATTAACTGTAACGATGAGAAGTGGAGTCAAGTGTCCGAAGTTAAACGTAAGTACTATACAGTACTAAACAGAAGACACGTCAATCACATTAACAGTCTATGTAATAGGATTAAGCCGAAAAAAGACTATTTTAGAGTTTTTTTTAAATTTCTGCACAATACTAACATACTAGCTGAACCTGCGCTTTTGCCCAAAATATATATTTTTTGTTTTTTATAATTGGTTATTTTTTGTAGGCTACAAATACAACATGCTTGTCCGGTGACCACGCCCTGATTTATAAACGGTCTGACTGGGCATTTGCCAAGGGCGGTAAACCTAGAAAGGGCGGCAAATTTTTAGGGCGATTTTTTATAATATTAAAAAAATATATATATTTTTATTAAACATTTTTATTAACATTACTTACTTACTTTATTATTATTACACATTTAATACAATAACAAATTAATACATTAATACATTTAATACACAACAAATTATTGTATCTCAAGTCTTTAGAAAGCTGTGGTTTTACAATGATCGCGGAACAGTTCTCCGATACAAAGAGAAAATCCAGGGAAAAATTGTAAATTAAACTTTATCTCAATTGAATTTAAAAGAATTAAACTTGAGATAATAATAATAAAAAAAGTTAGATTGAGTTTTAGTTTCTCATTTAAAGTAGAAATAAGTCAATAATTTTCTTCTAAAAATAATGGTTTTGATCTAATACATATTTTGTACAAACATAATTAAAGATAATTTATCATATGTTTTAAAATTACCAAACATATTAAATGTTTTTGTAAAATTTAAATTATTGACTATATTACATATTATAAATAGTTTTAGAGTTTTTAAGCATTTTTTTTTCAAATGAAATCACAACAGCAATCGTGCATTTTTCGCCAAAACGTGATTATAGCCTATATGTTTAATTTTTGTGTTGTAAAGCATAAGTAGCAATATTGGATTGCAGTATTCGCAATAATAACATGCTGTCGGAATACTATTCGTTGATACTTGGGTAAAACCCAAACTTATCACTAAAACAATAACTTGGGGGTGGGGTGGTGGGGGAGGTAAAAGTTAAACAAAATTAAAGGGGTGGTTATACAAAGCTTTTTCCAGGGGCAATATACCTGAATTGGGGACTGCCGGTAACCAGACCTTTCTAACGGGTGGTCATTTATTTTGTATTATCTGGGAAGAAAATATTATTTTCTTTATAGAAATAATATATAAGAGGATTTTATTTTACCATCCTACAAAGATTTAGGTAAGATATTCGATTTTTTTAGGATTCGGGGACACTGAACATTGGCTTAATTACAATCTACTGATGATGGTGCGCCCAAAATGTGGTCTAATTTCAGAAGTGATCAAATTACATAACATTTCCTAAACGTTAACTTTATGATTCCGGGATTTATAAATAAAACTGCCTCATTTGTTTCTCAGTTATTAAATAATGCTAACAAAGTCTATAAAATTGTTTTTGTAATTAATTTTGAAAAGTAACAAGCAATCAGTTTACAGTGATCAGTAAAGTATTAAAGCACAAAACAAGTTCTGTTGTACCGAGCGATGTGGCCGAGATATTAACGTCTTGGACTCGCATTCGGGAGATCCTATGTTCAAATCCCGTGGCCGGCTAATTTGATAGTGGATTTTTTTCATGGTTTTCCCAGTCGTAAAGGCAAATGCCATGCCATGAGTCATCCTCAACATTTCATCCTGAATCATATCTATTTAAATTAATAGTTTAAATTAATAGTAAATTAATAATTTTACTCCATTAAATACACCTATTGAAACAATTGACAATGAATAGTTCCATGGTCTCCTGATATAGCCTCGAAGTTAAAAGGAGTATAAACACAGGTGAAAATAAAAAACAGTTCTGTTGTTTCCCGAATCTGCCCACGATGCTCACCGATATGTCAATTGACAGATGTCGTCGAGGCAAGAAACACTTTTGCTTATGATTGCTGACAGTGTTAGAGGAGGTGACATTCCTGTATTTGTGCTAGGGCCACTCATCTTTTATTTTATTTTATTTTAGTTATTTACTGTAAGAAAACCCCAACGAGCAAAGCTCACCTTAAGGGGCTATATACAACATGACATGCATTGTGATACATAAATTTTCAATTACAAATAACTTATAAATATACAAGAGGTGCAATATATACAAGAGGTACAAGAGTGAAGAGGTACAGAATATAGGAACACAAAACAAAATGACTTGATTTTAAGAGTGAAGTGAAATGATAGATGATGAAGGGAAACATAGTTACATAGTATAATAGTGATCAATATACACTATCTATTTATTACTATATCAAAGAACTTAATTAATCTTAGATTTTAAAAAGAGTTTTATTTGTGATTTAAATTTGTTATAATTTAATATATTCTTTTGTTCTTGTGGTAATTCATTATATGTTTTGATCAAATAATATTTTAATCCCTTTGTCCCATAAGTTACAGTTGAAGAATGTGTGAGGTATATGTTCTGTTTTTGCCTTGTTTCATAGTTATGAATGTCTTTGTTATATTCTATTGGAAAATTACTGTGGATGTTACCATGTACTACTCTGTGCATATATGTAATGGCATTTACTTTAACTAAGGTCTCAAACGGCAAGATTTTCGATTGTTCATAAAGAATGCGAGTTGGTGTCAAATAATGTGCACCTAGTAAAATTCTGATTGCTCTATTCTGAAGTACTCTTAATGGTTGAAGATCCGTTTTATGAAAACGACCCCAGATAAATAACATGTAAGTTATGTGAGACTGTATTAGTGAATAATATAAGGATCTCAAGTCAGGAGTTGACAATATTCCCCTTATTCGCCTAAATATCCCTATAACTGGAGAAATTTTGCTACATATATTATTGATGTGTCCTTTCCAAGTTAAATGTTGGTCTACAGTTAGGCCTAAAAATTTAGTATCCGTTACTCGCTTTATGTGCTTATTGTCATTTACTAACTCTTTAGAAATACCTAAGTGTGTGTTTGGCTTATGAAAGACCATATATGCTGTCTTTTGGGCATTTAATGATAATTTATTTTGACTTAACCATTTTGTTAGAATTTTGAGATCTTCATGCATATATGATAATAATCCATCAACTGTATCACCAACATAAAAAATACTAGTATCATCAGCAAAAAGTGAAGGTATGCCATGTAAAGGTAAGGTCTGAATATCATTTACATATATTAGGAAAAGGATGGGTCCTAATATCGAGCCCTGTGGGACCCCGCAAATTATTACTTGAGCATTGCTGTCCAATCCATTTACTGAAGTATATTGTGTGCGTTCTTTTAGGTAACTTTTGAACCAGTCTAACACTATACCTCTTATTCCAAAACATTCAAGTTTTTTCAAAAGTAATTCATGATCTACAGTATCAAATGCCTTCTTTAAGTCAATAAATAGTCCTGAAGAAAATTTGTTACTATCCATTGCATCCTCAATTTGGGCTATTATATCTACTGCAGCACATAAGGTTGATGAAGTTTTCCGAAACCCATATTGGTATTTATACAGGATTTTGTTATTTTCTAGAAAATTATTTAATCTTTCCTTCATACATTTCTCTAAGATTTTTGATAGGGCTGGTAAAATTGAGATTGGACGGTAATTTCCTGGATCTAAACTATCTCCACCCTTAAAAATGGGAACAACCCTGGCAATTTTGCATTTTTTTGGAACAGCTCCCTTCAGGAAGGAATAATTAATGAATTCTGAAATGGCATATTTTAGTGATTTTTTAGTTTTCTTTAGAAATATGTTTGTTATTCCATCCTTTGTTGCATTTCTTTTGTTTTTTAAACTGTCGATATGCTTTTCAACCTCATGTGATGTTACGGGTGTTAAATAAAGTGAATTTCTTATACCTGTATCAATAGATTGTTGGTTACTATCCATATTCTTTTTTACTGAAGTCTGTGCAAGTTTTGGGCCTACATTTACAAAATAATTATTAAGCTCTTCGGGAATGTCAGTGTTGTTTATCTCTGTCCCATCTTTTAGGTTAGGTTTTTTTTTATAGTCATTCCTAACGAATGTAAAAATTTCAGATAGCCTAATATTGAAAATAATTACAGAATTTTGAATTATTTAATCATCTTTCATCAAAAGGATTGAGGTTTAAGGAATACATATGAGGAACACAGTACTAGCTTAGAATGAAGAGAAATTGACCATTTATAATTTGTGTTTCCAAGCCCCACACAACACAACATGAAATGTTACATTAAAATGGCTACATCCCAGGAAGAAATTATTCTAAACAAACTTACGTTTGCGTTTACATAAATCACCACTTCACTGTTCATGAATTAGAAACGCATCAGATTTTTGTTGTGAACTAAACATCGAATTATGTGCAGTTCAATTAAAGACTAAATATCTAAATACAGTATAATAATAAAGTCAGGGAAACTAATGTTACAAAGTGTCAGAATGCTTTTGTTTAATCGGTGATAATTATTGCAATTATGACATGCATAATATAAGTTATTTTTGTAATCGATTTCCGAGTTAAGCTCCTGATCGATTCATTAAGCAGGGCGTACGAATGAACAAAGGTCTGAAGTTCGATAAGCATATATGTGGGTAGTGTTATTTGTCAAAGCTACCTGTATTGCAACTTCCAAAGCCATATATGAATACTATAAAACAATATATTGCCATGACCCCTGATTTTCATTTGATAAATTCTTTCTAATATATTACCATAAAATAGGCGATAAATTTGGCATTATTCCTTTACTGGTCAACCGATTTGGTCCAATATCCATAGACTTCTTCCCATGAACGTTGTAAATGCGTATACCAAGTTTCATGAAAATCCGATAAAGCGTATTTGAGTTATCGCGCATACAGACAGACGGACAGACATTTTCCCTCCACCACACAATCCCATAAAGTACCATTCTGGCACCTAATAATAAATAAAATGAGTTTATCATGCCCCAGCTGGGATTTTCGACAATTTCGTTACAAACTTACAAAGTGTTTTAAGTTTTCTTTATAAACCAAGAAGGGAATTTGTGTTCTGTGGAGACATGGACATAGGCCTAATAAGTACTGTGCGAAGATAACATCAACCTTTACTATGGTTCATACAGTAACTTTTGCTACTAGAATCGAAAGAGAACAAGAACATTAAATGATAACACATTTGTTCATAAAAAATAGATTAAATTTGTCTCTTGTCAAACCTGTGATGAATTGATTTTCTGATCACGATGGTCATGAAAAGTGTATTTAATAAACCAGACTCCGTGGCGCTACGTCCCTATACATCCGACCGCTGTATCATCTATCATAGGCAGATGGCAGAATTGGGGACATGTGGTTAGCAAGCCGACACCCAAGGTTTACGTGACCAAATAGCTCCTCAGTTTGCATCACGAGTGCACCCCGTTCCAGACCTCCCTACCTCAGAAAAATTCAAGTAGGTGCCGGGGATCGAACACGAGCCTACTGATCGTTAGCCAGCAACGCTAACCACGAGACCATGAAGGCGGTTGAAAAATTTGTATTAAAATTTAAATTAAACAGGATTGTTCATAATATAAAAATAAAATTCTTACATAATTAATACAAAGTTAACTGTTATATAACACAATCTCTGGAACTAGAAACTGGGAAAGATATTTTCAGTGCTCTTGATGTTAAAAGTAAGTTTAGCCAATTAATAAGAATTTGGGCCTAAGAGAGATGAAAATGGGGACTGGAGAAAACTGCATAACGACGAGCTTCATTACCTGTACTCTTCACCGGATATAGTAAAGGGAAATAAAATCACGGAGGATGAAATGGGCTGGACATGTTGCATGCATGGGGGAGGAAATACATATCTCAAAAGTATTGACTGGGAGACCCGTAGGGAAAAGACCACCTGGAAGACCTAGACGTAGGTGGGAGGACAATCTTAGAATGGATTTAAGGGAAGTAGGATTTGCGAGGGATGATTGGATGGAGTTAGCACAGAATAGACTCAGGTAAGAGCGGCAACGAACCTTCGGGTTCCATAAAATAGATAATATTCCTTTAGCTTGCTTAGGAATTGTCTATTGCCATTGAATAAGTAAGTAAGTAATAAGAATTTTCACACTTATCGAACACGTTTCCCGTTAAAATTAAAACTATTAGACCTAATAACAAATTAACAATAGAAATGATTCTGTGAGTTCGGGTATCAAACTTCATGTAAAAAGGAAGAAAAAGTAAGAGAGATAGAGAGCTTTATTTACAAAGTCGAAAAAGTAACGATCAAGCCATGAAAAGCAATTACAAACACTTAGCAAAGTTATTAAAGTTGCTAAAACAACACTACCAATAGAACGGATAACAAAATTAATACAACGTAGGATATTATTGAAAATGAAACAAACAAGAATGTACAAAACACTCTTCCACTGAAGTTAAACATCAACAACGAAGAGTTAAATGACCCTGAAAATATTGCAAGGAAATGTAATGACTACCGGTACTGCCTTGATGTTACTGAAAGCCTTAACACTTCGAAAAGATAATGCTATGCACTTCTTATCATCATTCAAACGTCAGTATACCTGGTTTCAACTTAACTCCAAGAACTTAACGAAAAATAGCATAATCAAATCTCTAACTACTTCAAGAACAGGATTTCTTAAGAATAACGACGATCCGCCTCCTTATGGCAGAGAATATCGAAAGGACAAGCTGATAGAACATTCTTCATTCTTCTTTCTTTGTCTTAGTTTTACCTCTCCTTTATAGGATTTAAGCGACCCAAGCCGCCCGGACCTTACAGGGCCGCGACCTGTCGGGAGAGGGATTGTCTTTGGATCACACACATACTTTTTTGGCCAAACAAGGACATGGAGGGCCTCCCGGGATGAGTGATCAGCCCAATGCCGGGGCCACCTCCGAGACAACACGAACACATAGGACGATGCGCACCATTCACACACACACACTCACTCCAAACAAGGCGAGGAAAACCGGAAAAAACCTCACCTAGGTAACTTGTCCCGACTAGGAATCGAACCCGGGCCCGCTGCGTGAGAGGACTGAACGCATCCCCTGAGCCACAGCGGTGGACCTGATAAAATATTGTGGAGACATAATCTTCATCGCTAAGGGAAAGGCTTAAACAGCGTTGTGGCATTTAAAGAGAAGATGTTACAGATACTTCGTCACAAGTACAAAGTAATGAAGCGCGTTTCTTCAGTGCAATGTCTTTTTATTTAAATGACGTTTCCGACATTGCAGGTATAGCCTACGTTACAGCCAGCAGTCACCTCTCAGAACACTTGCTGCATTTATGCCATCAGCACCCTTCTTATGAACTTGAATCACTGCTCCATCTGTCAAACTGTCCTTGCAGATAGGACAATTATCACTAGAAATTGAATAGCGCTTATGTTTCAAACCTGAAACAAAAGAAAACAGAAGGCAAAAAATAGTATATTGCTATACAAGTGCCGTAAGCGATGCATACGGATCGAGGAAAGAGTTTGAAATAACGAGGCGCTCGCGCCTCGTTTTTTCAATTTTCCGAGAATATATTAATTATATTAATTGAGATATTACCTGAAAATATTATGTATATACCACTGCTTTCTAGACTAGACTGTATTACTCGTGTATACACTGCCTGTCCTATACGGCTAATTTTGCGTACGCGGCGACATTACAGATGGCAGCACCTTTCACACCCAGCTGCAATACCCTTTACATTACCGTATGCTGTGTTGCCCTCTGAAGTATAAACTCGGAAACTGAAATATGCTGGAATTTCATGCTATCTGGGTGTGAACTGTGTCGCCTCTACTGGAGAAATTAGGCAATTTAACAATACTCTGAACTCCATGTTAAAATTAAGCATGGACAGGCAGGGTAATTCTCGAGACGGCGGTGGTATATACATTATTGAAGATAGATGTTTATTTCAGAAAGTGATTCGCATGTGTTTGTTGTTTTGGGTTCCGAATATTTGTCCTGGGGGGCCTTGTCCATAAGGCTTGTATTATGATGTGTGGCGTAAGTAAATTCTTACCGCATGGAAATTTGTTTTGTTTCCATAGCAACAAGATTGCGTGCGGGAATGTCAACTTACGTTCCACGGCAACAATATTCGTAAGTACCAGTAATTAGTTAAGTCGTGCAAAAAAAATCATACATAAAAGGTCTATAGAATCGAAATGGGCTTCATTTTTTATCCTAAGACAACATTTAATGGTTGAAATGAATTTCATGTCAATAAAAAATAGATATAAAAATAATAATTTTTCTACGCTACAAATTAACAAATTTAGAGGAGTTTTGCCAATTATCAATGTTAGAGACGGCCATCTTGGAAATAAACCATTTTCGGTTATCAGATTTTGGTGGACTTTTTTTCTATCGATGAATACACCTAGTAATGCCAAAAGGAAACGTTCACAGACCTTTCGTTGAATTTTGTTCTCTGTCTCATGGTATACTCATTCATAATGTTCTGGTACGACAGAAGAAAGCGGTTAGAATATTACCTATCTGGAGCAAAATATGATGACCATTGTAGGGCTTTATTTAGAATGAAAGAATTTTAACAGTAATTAACATGTATATATTTTATACTCTTATTATGATTAAGTTAAACCCGGCCGAGTATGGTTATAGATCAGAGAAGCACCATTACTCTACGAGATTTAATTGTTTTCTTGAGGTGCCTTAGGTGAGACTTGCCAAATCGAAAAACTGGTGTAAAAATTTAGCAGTCTCCATGTTTAATAAGTTGCCCCAACTGGCTCACAATGTAGATTTTAAGCATTTTAAGTTTCATTTACAAAGTTGGCTGCTTGACTACCCATTTTATGGTGTGCAAGAGTTTTTTGAGGCTCAAATCAATATAACATCCTAGTCTGGGTTTCCTGATTTATTGTTTTACCTATTTCTGTATTGTATACATTTATTTACCTGACGATGTCTATAGCAGCCCAGTGTTGCTAACGACTAAATTTAAAAAAAGTGTGCGTGGAACGCCACGCGATAGAAGTGAAACTTGTTTTAATTTTTATTTTTTCAATTTTTGATTATTGGATTTTTTCAATTTAGCACTATTGGACTTTTTAATATCGGGTTTTTGGACTTTTTTAATTTTGGATTTTGAATTTTTGAATTTTTTTATTTTTTATTTTGGATTTTTTTAATTTTGGATGTTAGAAATTTTTATTTTTTGGATTCTTTAATTTTAGATTATTTATTTTTTAATTTTGGATTTTTTATTTTTTAAATTTTGGATTTTTGAACTTTTTACTTTTGGATCTTTGATTTTTTAATTTTGGAATGTTTGATTTTTTAAATTTTGGATCTTTGATTTTTTTATTGTTTGGATTTTTTAAGCGTGGTAATGAACCCCCGGTTTCCATAAAAAATAGATAATAGTATACCTTTAGATTGCTTAGGAATTGTCTATTGAAATTGAGCAAGTAAGTATTATTATTATTGTTATTATTATTAGTGTTATTATTATTGTTATTATTATTAGTGTTGTTATTATTATTATTATTATTATTATTACTACTACTACTACTACTACTACTACTACTACTACTACTACTACTACTACTACTACTACTACTACTACTACTACTACTACTACTACTACTACTACTACTACTACTACTACTACTACTACTACTACTACTACTACTATTACTACTACTACTACTACTACTACTACTATTCCCATTTGCAGGTCCTCGTACTAGGTCTGAAAAATTTCTTTTGATTACTCCTAATCATTGAGTTGATTGTTTTCTGTGCAGTCCGCTCCAAAACACCCTACTAATTTCGTGACGGTATAAGCGTGACACAGTTCCCGATTCACCCCGTACCGCCGCTAAAGAAGTTTCGCTTCAAAAATGAAATTAAATTGACCCGTCTTCTTCTTGGGCCTACTTAGGACCTCGCTTGTTCAACTGCTGGGTCTTGATTTTCACCTAATACTGTCGTATTTTCTGTCAGTGTAACTCCTTTCTTTCATCTGTCAAGGGGTTACCTTTCCCCCGAGGTTTCTCCTGAAATCCATGAACTAATTTCAAGGTACGGCTCTCAGCTTGTCTGTCATGCAGATCTGACATTTCCAGTTCTTTAATGTCCTCAGTTTTTGTCAACCACATGGTACGAACCTTCTTATTTTGCCAAAAAGTGAATAAATGAATGGTCAATCTTGTGGGAGACAGTGTCGCTACATGTTCATAGAAAGCACAATCAGAGAGTTTCTCTATATGGTCGTATAGTTCTTAATTGTGTCGCCTACGAAATTCTTCATCTACCTTTATAGGACCGAGGTTCTTCCTGAAACCCGTCTATTATACGAGGGTGGATCGAAAAGTAAAGCACAGTAATTTTTTTTTCTGCGTTGGTATTGTGATTAAATTTTACAGACATGTAGTTTGAAGTTTACGGTACAGGCACAATTTCTGTTTCAGCTACAGCTCCAGCGAGAGAAAAGTGAACTGCCGTATTTTACGGACTATAAGACGCTCCGGACCATAAGACGCACTTTGATTTTAGGATGGAAATTTAAAGGAAAATAAATTTAATGTGATTCTGCGAAAAAAAATTGAAGGGAATAATATACTTCATTGTATAAACAAATTATAACCTTGTAAAATAGAATCAGTGTAAATCACTTCTAACTTAAAACCTACTTTCTACGAAAATATCTTCTGTAGAGGTGGCATCGCATAAATTTTAACTGAACTAATTTTTTTAAAAGACTGAAAATACTTTACACCATCTAACCCTCAGTCCAGCATACGGTAAGTGTGACAAGACAAGGCTGTTTAGAGGCCCTCATTTAAACCACCCGGCGGAGACAACTCTTTTCTTATTAAAGAACTCAGCATTCCTTTATTTTCGCATTGCAGCCTATACTAGGATTCCAGCTACCCTCATTTTAAGATTGTGACAAGTGCACTGATGTACAGTCTGTGCCAAAACTTGCAATTAACGTATCCTTAGAACACCTTTTTGTTTATGATATGAACGGCAATATTTACCACGATTTAAAAATGTTTAGTGTACTTCGGACCATTAGACGCACCCAACTTTCAAGGCTGTATTTTCAAGGTAAAAAAGTGCGTCTTATGGTCCGTAAAATACGGTACGTAACAAAGATGGCGTGGATGTTACTGTCGCCAATGTGTAGAGAGCAGAGAGGTGTAGTGCGATTTTTGTGGGCTAAAAGCCCTCCACCACCCCCAGAGCCCTCGGCTGTAGGCCAAACTTTGACGTGTGCTAAAAGACATAACCCGAGTAAAATTCACAGGAACATGTGTGACTGTATGAACCACAGCAATATCTTCAGGTGGTGCTCATTCTTCAATGACGACTGAAATACCGCGGAATGTCACAGCCATTAAGAAGGCAAGATTCTGATTGGCCGGCAAATCCATCTGAAAACCTTATCCGAGCAGTTTAATACATCACACGGTGCGGTTAACGATATACAGTCAAACCTCTGTATGTGTGTGTGTATATATATATATATATATATATATATATATATATATATAACGAAGTTTGTAAACGTATTTTTGAAACACCCTACACAGACATGTTTATAACTAGGGGGCGGATTTCTATGACCTAAAAAATAGGATATATGCATGCATTTATGACCTAAAAACATTAAAATATGACCAATAAAATTTAAAATGCACATCGTGTATATTTTTTTTAAGTTTCATTACAATTCATTTTATTAAAATATGTCAATTATTTAAAATATCTGTAAATTCTCAGAAAGTATCATTATAATGCAAAATTTACCAAATATGACATGAAACTTCAAAATTTCTTTAATATGCACACAAATATGCCAAAATATGACCTAAATATGCATATTCATACTAAATATGCTACAATAGTTGAAAATTTCCTAAATATGCAGTTACATGCACAATGAAAGCTGTTCCATTTTCACCAGGATGATTGGAATCGGGTTTAAATTAGTCGGAAACCTGAAATAATGCAAAGGGGGAAAATATGACATGTCATAGAAATCCGCCGCCTACTTATAACTATAACTTTTTTTAATTCAACACAGGCCTACCTGAAAACGTGTATTTATATTAAAAACTCGACATCGAATATCGGGTCGAACACAATACTTCCTCTACCTATAGTACCTGTGGTACGGGCAGAGGAAGTAAAACATGTTTTGTAAGGAAGAAAATCTGTTTGTCATACGTAGTCCCACGAGAGTTGACGAATTTATCTGATGAAACTCGTTAACTCGAGTTGGATTTATTAAGACTAATCCATGATATAAAAATGTAACGGATTATACAAATAATTAATTTCGTGCTTTGTTGTATAAAAACAAAACTAACAGCTGCGAGATCACAGCCTACTATGAATCAACCATCCATGAATCGATTAGTGTTACTATGTTGTAACCAGTGCTACCAGTGGTGCATATAAGACATAGTTAACTTCATTCAGGTAAGCTAACAGCAGAAGAGAATAAAAGCACACATACTGGCTTGCACCGAATCGAAATTGTGTTTTTAATCAATGTACATTTCTATTATTTCTATTTCCAAACAAATTATGTTGTATAAAATAATCTGTTTTGTGTTGTTTAATGGCAGCATGCGACGTATTAATCACTGCACACTGATGTTTTCGTGTCCAGTAACGAGCAGACGATTTTACCCGATAAAATGCCATCCTCGCGATTCCTATAAGAATATTGTAAAATAAACGTCCGTGATTGGTCTATATCCGAGGAATTGCTAAACGTTATTGGCCAATATCAAACACGCGGGGTATGAGTGGAATAGTCAGCGAAAGGTCCAGCACATAATCAAAAAAGTATATCTTTTATAATAAAGTAGAGTGTGCAACTGTTAACACTACTCTTTGCAAGAAGCACAATGGAGTCTTGTTATACGGACATGAAAATAGTTTTTAGGAGAGCAACTCTATATATGTTATCCTAGGTCTAACGAACTTCCAGTCACGTTTCACATTTTTCTTTGTTTTTCTTGGTCGGCTCAGTATTCAGGCCCGGATTGGCCAGGTGCTGGTCGGTGATCGTCTCAAGGGCGCTTCCCAAAAAAGTTGTTTATATTTTTTAACTACACTCCTTTATAATTAGTCATTTTACTTTTTGCCAGGATGTTTACGAGTGTACAATCAATTTTAAGTCGTTCAAACGCCAGTTAAGGTTGACTCTTAGCACAGCTGCACAGCAATGTAATCGCAGTAAAAGACAACTTTCTTCTTCACTTATGCTTGTCTTACCCATTAGCATTTCCCCGAATTATTTTCTTTTTTATTGAGGTATTGCAGTAGGATTTACATGGTGGCTTTAGCACAGGTTCGCTTGCTCATTTTCAAGTTGTTGTTGTTGTTCGGATCTTTATCGACGTCACACCCGGTTCATTTTCAAGTAATAAACCACTTGTACTGTCTGACTGTAAGCTGAAGGCCGAGCTGGTGGCATAGAGGGGGAAAGACATAGACAGTAAATGCAAACGCATGGTAAGGTAGTGGGGGAACGCTAGCTCGGCCTTCAGCTCGCAGCCAGACAGTAATTGATGACTATTTTTACTTTCACGTATATACGTAGTAGCCTATAGGGAAAGTATTGTGATCGTGACAAAAAATCGAAATCGAGACAACACCGAGAAAACATGTTTCATGTTGACTAGAAACCGAAAAAAGTGTTTTTGGAATGACATCTGTCTGTCCGTCCGTCTGTCTGTCCGTCTGTCTGTCTATCCGTCTGTCTGTCTGTCGATCCGTCTGTCTGTCTGTGGACAAGCAGAGCGGGTAAACGGTTCATTGTATTTACTTCAGTTTTTAAATTAAAGACTGTTCGAAATTTTATCAAACCGCCTAGAATTTGGGGGTTCCAACTGAAATATTAAGTGAACTTTTCATGAAAACCTTTTTAAAAAATTTGATTATTGAAAAATTGCCTCTAACAATTTGATTAATAATGAGAAATTGGAAATTCTTATATATGTCTAATAAAATGGCTATATCCGTTTTTCTTCAAAAATTGCGTAAGGGTTAATTTACTCGTATCCATTTTAAATTTTTATAGATTATCTCTATTACAGTAGGCGATAAATAAAAACCTACCACAGTAAAGTTGTAGAGAAAATTAAAATGAACATTTTTTGTTAAACACATTTCTTTATAGAATTAATAGGTTTCAAGATAAAAACTAAATAAATAAGGCTTAAATGCAAATTTCAGAACATACGTGGTGTTGCCCATAGCAACAAGAAAATAGTAATCTACTTATTGTTGTGAAATGCAGTCAGTTTAGCTCAGTCGTAATGAACGCACCAAAACCAATTACAACGAGGTGGTAAAGGCTAATAGGGAAAAGGTCTTGGGTTCAAATCAAACCTCGTGGCCGCAAAAATTGACTTGGGGTTTTCATGGTTGTAGGACTGGGTTTATTTTCCATAACTCATCGCCACTATTAAAATCGTTTAAACTGAATATCACAAAAGAAGACATCACTGAACAATAGAAACAGAAGCACGCGAATGAGTTGTTAGAATAGAGTACTGGTTCACGCAAACATTCTAAACCCGTGATATGACCTATATGCAGTTGAAGTGTGCAATATAAGCTAAGTAATAATAATAATGTAATAATAACAGTAATAACAGCATCAATCATACTTTACTGCGGTTTTGCAATTGCTGTTTCGTGTGGTTATGCGGTCTGTCTACGAACGATCGTACGATGCTGCCAACACCATTATTCGTCTGCCATGCCGGCAATGCAGCTCACTGTTATATTGATTGCGGCATGTGCCACAACGGAAGGTGTTAATTAAAATTAATTCTACAACTCACTTTCTTAAGTAACATATTTTGTACCGATACCTAAATAATGCATAATAGTATCCACATAGTTAAGCACGCGGAGCGGAGGCGGCAGCCGTAGGGGAGCGTTGTAGAATAATGTTGACGTCAAAAGGAACTCAAGTCACATAATATGATCACCTAATTCCATCACTACTGGATATAACATATAAAAAAATACCGGCAAAATACAAACTTCTATACTAGAAGAAAAGTTGGCGATTTTGGTCATGTCAGATGATTTCACAGTAGCCTACCTGTTTCAGTGATATTTATTGTGGAATAATGTTTCTTGTGTACCTATACATTACAGGTAATACATTCTGTCAAATGCATGATTTACTTAGACAAATACAATTTATTGACTGGTGTGTACTCCCACTCAAAATATCCACCCTCCGCCCTTGATCATTATTATTATTATTATTATTATTATTATTATTATTATTATTATTTCACGGTAAAAGCATTGTGCATAAAGATCGGCCCTGTTGCCTTCCGTTCTAGATACCTGTTTGATGCTATAAAAATGTATTTAAAAATAATTGTCTCTATAATTTACTTTTTTCTGTGCTAGCTTTTAACACGTATATGCGAGAAAGTTTGTGCAACATATTTTGCACCATTTATTTCTACTGTATACCAAGTTTAGATATAATAAAAATAATAAAAAATGTAAGTAAACTACAACAGAAAAGTTTTTTTTATAAAGATCTTGCCTTTAGCCCCCTGCACACAGGGACAGTACTGGCAGCCAGTAGCACTAGCCAGTACTGGCCGCCAGTAAATATCCCTCTACTGTCCCAGTGTGCAGGGGTACTTCCCTTCAACGTCCAGAAGCTACTGGCGGCCAGAAAACTTAAGGCAGGTTTAGCCCCCTGCACACAGGGACAGTACTGGCAGCCAGTAGAGCTAGCCAGTACTGGCAGCCAGTAATTATCCCACAACGTGCAGCAGACTACTGGCTGCCACTAAACTCAAACCTGCTTGAGTTTGAGTTTAGTGGCCGCCAGTAGAGTCATTCCGTGTCAGATCAACACACCCTTTTAACCTCACCGTTCCAGATTTTGATGAAATTTTGTAGAGAGGTAATTTTCATGTATATTAAGAGAAATACAAATTTTTATTTAAATATTTCAATCCGTTTTGAAAATACAGCCATGTAAAGTACTAAAAAAATAACAAAAATCACATCAAAAACATATCTTTCAACTAATATAGCAACTCTTCTAATAAACCTATACAGGTGAGGAAAGAGTGATTTTTTAGCATTTTTAGGAGCTTTCCAATGACATGTAACACATAATAGTTCTAATGGTTTTTTTTCAGAATTCAAAGTGAAAAATTTTGATTTTGAATTTTTAAAAAGTAAATTTTCAAAAAATCCTAGGAAATAGGCTATACTAATGTTAAATGATGTACCAAGTTCGAAAATGGGATGGAAATGGGTTCATGGTTAAAAAATTAAAAAAGCATCACTTTACAAAAAAACAGGTCAAAAATAACTTATATATCCCAATGGAAAGCATAATAAAATAATTTCGACAAATAAATTGAATTAAGGGAAGTAACTCACATACTTGACATCTTGTTGTTCAATGAAAATTCTTGTCTAATGCCATATTGGTTTGCAAAGTGTTAAGATAGCACATAAATCCTTTTGATCGGTGTCGTAGGATTTACTGTACATAATACATTTGTGAGAGGTATTCAATAATACATGAATATGTGTTGAACGTAATAATAATAGCAATAACAAGCAATAACGTAAAAACCTATAAATATTTTATTCGTGGACTCAGTAATAAAACTTTATTAACTTACTACTTGTACACATAATGAAAGATTGACCGCTGGGGAAAATGTAAGAATCAAACTTTTCTCTGACTTCGTAAATCTGCACTATTTTTATTTAGATATTTGTTGGAATATTTATTTTATGTTTTGTTCATTTATGTCAATACCTTCCCCGTGTAACAGGAAAAAAATTAATATCAATATAAGTATATTACTTTTAATACAATATTAATATAAATTATTAGCCTGCAATATTCTGCACAATGCAATATTACGATATGTACGTAATATGTACGTAATATTAGTACCACATTACTATTTAAGTATAAAATATCCCTTAGCTTGTTTTTACCCTTATTATATGGCGTAATTCCTATAAAAGTATACATTCTTTAACAAATTTTCCTCAAAGTATATTAACGTACACTCTAGAATGAGGAATATTTTCTAGGCAACAAAATATTAGATCAAATCACCCCTAGCTGTTTTTACCTGTCTTAATCTCTACTCAAAACTACATTTTTTGACAAATTTTACGCGATTTTACAGACAAATCCTCTAAAAGTCAAAATAACTTTTTAGGCAGCTTTAATAACAGAAGAATCCACATCTTAGCTGTTTTCTACCCATGTGTTGTGATTTCTGCAATATTATTCGATTTTACAACCGATTCTGTTTTCTACCCCTATTACACAATCTATTTACAAGTCTACAATTTTTATAAAAGTTTGCCTACTTTGACAATATTAATACAAGTTCTATAATATTCTATATTCTATAATATAATATAAATACTGTTTATATTAATCATAATCATACATAATTAAATAATTGACCCTTGTACTGCCTACTGGCTGCCACTAGAACATCCACTGGCTGCCAGTAACTGGCGGCCAGTACTGGCTGCCTCTACTGTCCCTGTGTGCAGGGGGCTTTTACTGAAATACTTTTCAAGGTTGAAATAGCGGAAATGTGGCTTTCAGGCATGTAATTTTCAAACGTTTTCCTGGGGAGAACCCCTGGACCCCTTCTTGGTAACTGGGCCCCTCTTCAGTCTCTAGCCGAAGGACCCCAAAGGAACCAGTCCGGGCCTGTCAGTAATCACTGCGTGCAGCTATGTCCACCCTTCTTCGTACCTGAATACATCTGCAATCAAGGTTAACACCATTTCTCGTTAGTAACTTAAATCAAAGTAGGCCTACGTGCATCGTGTTTTAAAAATAATGAAGGTCGACTAGACTTTCCCTTCAGAAATAGCCATGAAAGACAAATGTTAGGATGTTTCTTGTTCATCTGTCTGTCGCGTCTAAGGAAAAGGTAACAAAAATAATCTGATGTGAAACACACAACTTTCTCTATCCAAACAAAAGTTACAACTTTTAGTATCATTATTAAGTATTATTATTAATTATTTTTTATTATTAAATCGCGGCCCTATAAGGCCCGGGCGGCGTGGGTCGCTTAAACGTCCCTACAAGGGAGAGGTAAAAAACTAAGGTAAAGAGAGATTTATTATTAAAATTAATTATTAATTTATTAATTATTTTATTTTAATTATTAATTATTTTATTGTAATTATTAAATATTATTAATTTTAATATTATAAGTATTAAATAATATTTTCTATAGGCCTAGCCTACTATATTAATACCGCCCTGAAATGAGTGGTTGTAGCCGAACGCCTCCAAAACCCTTAGACCTAGAGTCAGAAATTTTTACCATACCTTCTCCATGACCCGGGGAGTGTCTATGTGGAAAGCTTATCCTGATAGCACATTCAGTTTTGACAAACCGTATTATATTTTTTGTGCTTTTGGTGTTGACAGTGTTCTGTCATTTTTTGTGCTGCAGTCATCTGTACATGGTGTGGATAGTCATTACTTTTATAATTTTCTTTCTGAAGTCTTTACACAACCTACTGTCACCTGCCAGGTCATCCAGGCCGTGTTTGATAGAGCTCACCCCTGATTCTACCGATAAGAAGTCACCGTAACAAAGTTGCGTCGGATGTTCGGAGGAAACAACCAATCAGTACCCTTCTTATGGAGACAACTTCTACCTTTGCCAAGTGGGTCGTATACATAGGCGATGCTGTTCAAAATGCAATTTACATGTTACTGTCGGTTCAGTCAAAATTTAATTTTTAATTTTGGTTATGGTTATTTGTTATGCTTTATGCAGTGCTGTACAGTTACAGGTACAGGTTGTATATAACTATACCGGCAGTATTGCTAAATTGTAGCGTTGTGAGCGCATCGATCATTCTTGTTTCGGAACCTCAGTGGAGTATCGGTAAAATTCTCTTAATGGTAAAATTATTGCTTTCCCAGCCCATGCATTGGGCTTAATCACCTAGATATATGAGCTTTCATGAACCACAGATTATTGTCTCTGTTGGACATTACATAAGAATATATAGGTGGACATTACATGATACTGTAATATTTTAAAACTCCGGCTTAGCTCAGTTGGTAGAGAATTGGCGCGAATAGTCAAA
The DNA here is from genome assembly GCA_964059195.1 of Ectobius pallidus. NCBI lineage: Eukaryota > Metazoa > Arthropoda > Insecta > Blattodea > Ectobiidae > Ectobius > Ectobius pallidus. The sequence continues at coordinate 18,276,785 of CAXKWD010000001.1, forward strand.
GGTCCTGGGTTCAAGTCCCAGTGTCGGAGGAATTTTTCACCTATAATATTCTTAATCACCTAGTCTAACATAATATTTGGACTTGTGTTTCCGTGCGCATCCAACGTCTCCTATTCAAGACGGTATTCAGTAGTAAAATGAATTCAAGATAGCCTTGCTCTGTCGGTATCTTGATTCATTTGTTTCTCAGAGGTCTGATTTAGGTAGATTTTCGAAGAAAAATCTACCTATTGCAATGGATACCACTTTATGATTTTCGAAAAATTCTTTCATATCTTTACGTTTCATGCTCCCCTAAGTACAAAACCACCGCCCGTTCAAAAAAAAAAAAAATTTGTGATATTTATATATATATCTTTACACGATAGCGGCCGTAATTTTGAAGATATTTGAACCAAATTTTAATATGTTATTTCTAGGCCCAATAGTTCGGACAAGTTCATTAATGAGCAAAATTGGCCCAAGGGGGTGGTCGGGGGAGGGGGTTGAAATTTTAAAAAATGTATATCTCGGCCCCTATGAAGTATAGAGGGAAACTTTATTTGAATAAATTAGAGTACTCCCTATGGAGTTCACAGTGACACCAACGATTCGGGGGTTCGAGTGAGGGTGGGGGTGGGGGTGGGGGATGAAAATTCGAAACTTTTGAAACCACGTCTTGTGGGGTATCGTTGAAAAGCTCTTGATGAGTACTCTACAAATCAATAAATAGTTTCTTGATAGCTCTCATATGACGCGAGATTTTAATGTTTGAAAATAATAACACTTGAAAGAATTATTATAATATCATAATTTTGTCTTGTTTAGCGGCTTTGCTAATTTTATTCATTGCTGATCTTGCGCACGGCCTCCCAGAATATTATATCCTATTATTGTTGTCAAAACAATTGATTGTAGGCTCTTCCTCTTTACTGCAGGTTTGCCATGCCAAGGCTAAAGAAGAAGAGTGCTATGCAGCGACAATAAATTAAACCAAAAGCACTTCGAAATCTACCTCCGCCTGTAGGCCTGCCTAAAGGGATTTTTTTTACTTCCTCCGTCCGTACCATAGGTACTATAGATAGAGGAAGTTATCGACCCCAAATTCGAAGTTGAGTTTTTAACATAAATACACGTTTTGAGGTCCCCTGAATCCAAAAATACTATTTTCGGGAACATGTCTGTGTGTGTGTGTGTGTGTCTGTGTCTGTGTGGATGTCAGTGAACAGTCTAGCTCCAAAGCGGAAAACCGTATGAAAACAACGTTTTGTATTTGGGTCAGGTACCTTCTGAAGATGTGACCCGAATATTGGCGACAAGTTTCTTTTATTTTTAAGGGGACTTTACATGAAGAAATTTTTGTTTTTCGCGATTTTCTCGAAAACAGTTCTATCGATTTTCTTTAAATTTTCCACATGGGTTGCTTATACTAAAACTTGTATTTGAAACATTTTTCGAAAAAATTGTCTGAACGGTAGTTATAAGCCACCGACTCTGAATACGTGCTCTTTCCAATATGGACTCTTGTTCTATATCAGAGTGTGGTTAGAAAAATGTATTGGCCATGATTAAAGTAAAGAAAGTTACGAGAGTACATTAATCAGATTTTATTTGGGTTATGTATCCTTCCGGGATGCGATGTGATATGGTAACGACATTATCTTCATTTGTACAACCAATTTACATGAACAGAATGTTATACATAATATATTACACTAACAGGCTAACAGATGAAGTTATGTGAATTTCACATCGGATTTATTTACGTTGGTGGACAGAAGGGGATCATGAGTGCAAGCCTAAATGGGAAAACATGCAGGGATTGTTGGGCGAGTTAGCTCTAATATGAGGTCGTTTTTTCCCCGGCTGGCGCACTTTAATCGTGAAATGCACCCTCAAAGCCGGGTTTTAGATTTTTAATTTATCAAACGTTATAATAAAATTGGTTATGCTTGATTTGGGTAGGCCTAAGGTTCATGAAGCTGTGATTCATTTTATTCGTTTCATTTCGAATCTGTATGCCCATAGGCTATGGCAGAATAAGATTCGTTTTGTTCGCTTAATTATTTATATTTATTACGTAAAACAGTAGGCCTACAATTAAGAATAAAATTTGGAATCCCTACAATTTATGTAAAAACGATGTGAGTGTAATAAATATCTTATCATTATTCTTCTGTTAAATAAATGATTTAAATAAAACATCTAGCAGTTGAGTAAATAATCGCAAGCGAAGCCGCGGGGCACCTGCTAGTACCATACATTATAATATATTATCCAATTCGAGTAGGAAATTTAAACAACATCGTGGGAGAGGTTTTCGAGAAAAACGACGAAAATGAAATTATCTTCATGTAAAGTTGTAAAAATTAAGAGAAAATCGTTACCACGGTTCGTGTCTTATCCCCGAAGGTTATATAATCCAAATAAAATCTGAGGTAATGTACTCACGTAATCTTCTTTACACTAGCCACATTCTGATAGGGAATAAGAGACCGTATTGCAAAGAGCGCCTGAGTTTCTACAAACAGTGGGTCTTTATAACTACCTTCAGAGAATTTTTGCGAAAAAATGTTTCACGTACAAGTTTTAGCTCTTAATATAATCACCACATGTACAAAATTTTTAAAAAAATTGTTAGAGCCAATTTAGAGAAAATCGCGAAAAATTAAAATAGCCGTTAATCTTCGTGTCATTTACACAGAACATATCTAACCCAAATAGAAAATTTTGCTTCTATTCGATTCTTCGTTCTTGAGCTGTGATGTTCATAGACATGCAGACATGTTTCGGATTATTATTATTATTATTATTATTATTATTATTATTATTATTATTATTATTATTATTATTATTATTATTCAGTGGATCTCAAAACGCGTATGCTTGTTGAAAACTGGACATGGAATTTCAGGGTGGAACACAATATTTCCTCTACCAATAGGCTTAGTAGACTGTCCTGGCTTTCCTGTAACTCCTACGGTGAGGCAAAGGGCCTCCAAACGGAGGTTTCAGTACGCTTATTTTCCAAGAGAGGACTCAATGGCAATAGACAATTCCTAATCAAGCTAAAGGAATATTATCTGTTTTATGGAACCCGGAGGTTCATTGCCGCGCTTACCTGAGCCCTCCATTCAACCATTTCTCGCAATTGCAATAACTTACTAGATTCATCGGCTAAAGCATTATTTTGTGTACTTATACATAAATAGCTAATATTTCATTTTCTAAATATCATCAATTGCGTAAAATTCATGGAAGGTGAAGCGAATTTGACTATGCGACATTTTATTATTTTTTGTGTCCGAAAAATCTTCAAGCGAGAAAGTTTTAGTTGAATATTTTGCTTTTATTATTAAATAAGTACCACCTTTATATCTTGAATGGTTTACGAGTAATTGAGTGGTAATTATTCCAGGCGCTTCAGTTGTGTGAATGACTTGGCACTTCGAGCACGGCCATAGGCCAATTCGACATCATCTCCTTTTACTATAAAAAATAGTAATATATTGATCTCAGTGGTACAGTATGGTCAGATAGAAAGGGCTTTAGCAAATAACTGAACTTTTATGCCGGACCAGAGATGTGCTGTGGCCGTGTATATAGGTTTGTACATATATACATATATACGTAGGCATGCGTTATATTATATTATTGTTATATTAAAATATGAAAAAGGCGTAGACCTAATAAGATATTAAACCAATAAGGCATTTCCTAAGCTAATTAGACATAAAAATTACTAATATAAATGTACAAAATAAAATAAAATAAATAATAATCGAACAAATGTATATTAAAAGTACCGTAGTACAGATTTACGAAGATTATGGAAAAGCTTGATTCATTCCTTTTTCCCAGCGGGTCAATCATTCGGTATGGGTACAAGTAGCCAGTTAATATAATTTTATTACTGAGTCCACGAATAAAATATTTAAGGATGTTTACGATATTGCTGGTATTTTATGGAAAGGGGCTTGCTAATAGGCTACCTCAGTACCGTTCCGATAGATTTAGCGCCTGGAGTAATTACCACTCTATTACTCGTAAACCGTTCAAGATAAAGGTGGTGCTTGATTTATAGTAAAATTCAAATATTTCTCTAAAACTTTTACCCTTGATTTTTCTGGACACAAAAATAAATAAAACATTGTCGCATAGTCAAATTTGCTTCACCCTCGACATTTCATCCCAAATAATTCAGACAGCTGTAGCGCCCGGAATAATTACCACTCACTCGTAAACCATTCAAGATATAAAGTTGGTACTTAATTTATAATAGGATTCAAATATTTCTCTAAATCTTTCTCGCTTGAAGTTTTGTCGGGACACAAAAATAAAACAAAAAATTGTTGCATAGTCAAATTCGCTTCACCCTTCATGAATTTTGTGTAATTGGTGATACTTATAAAATGAAATAAAAACCTTTGTGTCCGCTTTTTACTTTCTCGCATATACTTAGTATAGAGAAAGTATTGTGATCGTGACAAAAAATCGAAATCGAGATAACACCGGGAAAAAATGTTTCACGATGCCTAGAAACCGAAAAAAGTGTTTTTGGAATGACGTCTGTCAGCCTGTCCGTACGTCTGTACGTCCTTTTTGTCCGTGGACTAGCACAGCGGGTAAACGGTTCATTGTATTTACTTCCTTTTTTGAATTAAGGACTATTTCAAAATTTTATCGAACCGCCCAGAATTTGATATTTATAACTCAAATATTAAGGGGATTTTGCATGAACATTATTTTTTAATTTTGATTTTTTGAAAAATTGGCTCTAACGATTTTAATGAAAATGTAAAATTGGAAACTCTTATCTATGACTAATAAAATGGCTATATCCGTTACTTTACTCGTATCCATTTTCAATTTTTCTAGGCTATCTCCATTACATTCGGCGATGCATGGAAACTTAGCACAGTCAAGTTGTAGAGGAAATAAAAAAGAATATTTTTTGTTAAATACATTTCTTTATAAAATTAATAGGTATCAGTATAATAACGAAATAACATGACTTAAATACGAATTTCAGAACATATATTTTGATTAAAATATGAATGATATTCATATTTTAATCAAAATATATGTTGTATACACATTTATAATGTCCATGGGAAGACGTCTATTGATATTGGATAAAATCGGTTGACTTTTTTCGGAGTAATGCTCAATTTAGTGCCTATTTTATGGTAATAACTTATACTTATTCGAAAGAATTTATTAAATGCAAATCAGTTATCATGACAACATAGCCTATTGGTTTACTATGATCTTATAAGGCTTTGAAAATTAAAACACAGTTAGCTATGACAAAAGACACTATTGCTTTACATGCGCTTATCGAACTAGACCGTTAAACTGACCCACGTGGCCGAGATGGTAACGTCTTGGCCTCACATTCTGGAGTTCCATTTTTCAAGTCCCGAAACCGGCCAATTTGACTTTTTTTATTTTTTATTTTCGTGTGAGTGTGCGATTGTCAAGATATCACAAATCTGTACAGTTCAGCTGATGCTGGATGATATTAATCTGATTTAAAAAACTAGACCTTTGTTCTTCCGTAAGCCCTGCTTAGTGAATAAGACTGGAGCTTAACTTGGAAATGAATTTAAAAATAAAACATATTCTGCATATCATAATTGGAATCATAACTGATTAAACAAAAACATGCTGGCACTTTGTTACATCAGTTTACCTGATATTATTATTATTGTTACTATTATTATTATTATTACAGTATTATTATTATTATTATTATTATTATTATTATTATTATTATTATTATTGTTCCCGCTCCCACGGTAGCTCACAGGCGAAATAGGGACACGGGGAAACCTCTCCGGTTTGAAGGATGCTACACTAAGTCAAGTTTAAATACATTTATTGAGCCCCTTGAAAGATACAAAGAGCACAATGGACAAAATGATAAATAGACCCTTTAAAATACAAGATGGAATTTTGTATCTTGCTTTACAAATAAATTCCTCTTCCTAGCGGTGCCGAAGAAGATGAAATGTTGATGAAGTCAAGGGGAGACGACTTAGTAAGCTCCTTCTGGAAAATAAGGCATGCTTGCCTTATAAGACTGATGAATAGCTCGGAGGACCAGAGCAGAGCAATTTTTATAGTCGCGCTTGCTCGGACGACTGAGAAAGAATTTCACTATTCTTGAAGTGAATGCGCACTATCAGCAAATTATTTTAAGGTCGACTTGCTGCTTCGACCGAAAAGAAGAACCTTTAGATGTTGCTTCGACACTGCAACTAAAATTAAGCACTCTGAAATATTCACTTCACAGCAGTACTTACAGTCAATCCTTTTACTTAATGAGTTACGCATTCAAGTCCATACGGTTTGATCAGGGAAGTAAAAAACTTGGCTTCACACATTTGTAATTAAATCACAAATAAATTACTTTGATGAATGTACTAAATTGCGTCTCTGCAATAACTAGGGCTGGGAAACTTCAAATTCCCAGCTCGACAATAAAAACTAGATTCAGAATTCTGAACTGAAAACTAGCCTGGCGAAAGCTTCGAACGAGAGAATAAGAATGAATAGCAAGAATGACAGACGTCACGACATGTGACGTAAAGCAAGAATCCCATTGGCCAAGAAAAACAATAAATAATTAATCTTGGAAATAAATCAATTAAGTTACATTAAAATACTAAAACATAAATAAGAGAATTAATAGCATTACTTCAAAACTGAATTGTTTCTTTAAAAACACAAAATTATGAATAAAATATACTAAAAAATAATCAGACTGAAACTTTGGGTTGGAGATTATAACATGACTATCCAAAAAATGAAAGATGCGACAGTCAAATGTTATTTCTTATGAGAATTGATGGGAGAAAGAACAAACAGATAAGTAAACATATTTAAAATTATATTGAAGACACAACAAGAAAAATAAAACAAACGAAGACACAAGCCTGTTGCCATAGCAACACGGCGAATGACCTCGCGAAACCAGCTAATGCCTCAAATCCGGCCAGACACGAATGCTGGACGGAACATATTGCCCGCGATAATTTCGCTCGTGAAATTATCTAACAGAATGTGACGTCAAGCAAATTCGTGAATGCAAGGATTCGAGGCCAAAACAACTATCAAGTCGCAATAAAGTCAAAATCGGTGGAGTGGGATGCGTCCGGCATCAGCACTCTGAATGAAAGCAGGTGTCACTGTCCCTCTTCACTGACAGGCAGAGGAGCCAACTTGATGAGGGGCCTCTTATAAGTGCCTGAGACAGTGCGCACAGTGACAACTCTGACAAGGCCGTCTGGGCCTGGGTGTACTTGGTGCACCAGACCAAGCACCCACCTATGAGGAGGTACATTGTCCTCGAGAACCAATACAGGGGTACCCAAAGGAACGTCTGGCAGTACCTTATGCCACCTTGCACGACGCTGTAGCGTGTGGAGATAATCCACGGACCACTTCTTCCAAATACAAGTGACCATCTGCTGAAGATGGTTCCAACGGGAACGCAGGCTGTACCCACCAGAGAGGTCAGGACTGGGCACCGACACAATGGGCTTGCCAATAAGAAAGTGGCCGGGAGACAAATATCCAAAGTCATCCACGTCCTCAGATAACGACATCAAAGGACGTGAATTCAAGAATGACTCAATTTGTGTGAGAACAGTAGACATCTCCTCGTAAGTGTACTTACAGGACGAGGACATCCTCTTCAAGTGGAACTTCAAAGAGCGTACTGCCGCCTCATGAAGTCCTCCCATGTGTGGAGAGTGAGGAGGCAAGAAACGCCAATGAATGTTCAAATGCGCAGTGGCGTCTTGCACTGCGGAGTGATGTTCTGATGACATCAAAAGCCTAGAGAGGTTCTGCAGGTCGGCGTGAGCTCCGACAAAGTTTCTACCATTATCACAAGTGATTGAACTTGGAATTCCACGACGACTTGTGAACCTTGACAATGCCGCCAGGAAGGCACGTGAGGTGAGCGAAGTCACTAGCTCAACGTGTACGGCCTTCGTGGACATGCAGACAAAAATAGCAACGTAGGCTTTAGTAGTCACTTTGGACCGCGGGCCACCAAACTTGAGAGAGAATGGACCGGCGTAGTCCACACTAGAGTTTGTGAAAGGAGGGAGAGGATTTACTCTCTCAGGAGGCAGATCAGCCATCTTTTGCTGATAAGCCTGAGCCTCAAAGCGGAAGCAAACACTACAGCGCCTCCGTACACTGCGAACCAGCTTGCGAATGCAAGGGATCCAATACGACTCTCGCAAGTGTGAGATGACTAGCTGAGGTCCTGCATGACCTAGATGCAAGTGCACATGGAGAACTAACTGCCTGGTGAAAGCATGCTCTGCAGGAAGTAATATCTGATGCTTGTTGTCAAAAGGTAGGTTGGACCGACTTAGACGTCCACCTACACGCAGGATGTTATCCTGAATAAAGGGGCATAGTTGCCGGATCTTACTAGAAGAAGGCAAATCTTGCGAGGAAGACAATGCTTGAATTTCCTTTCTGAAAGCATTCCTTTGAATGATTCTAATGCAAGAATGCAAAGCTTCAGTAAGCTCTGACGGCAACAAAGGGCCATTGATAGGTGACTTGAGTTTCAAGTAATTATTAATGAAACGTCGCACATAAGCCATGACCCTGATTGTTTTCAAGTGTGAAAACTTAGTCAGCCATGGGCTTAAGCTAGAGGTTTCGATGGTGACTAGCGCTGCTATCTTCACCTCTGGGAGAGACGAAGACTCGAGCTCAGTGGGCAAACTGGGCCACTGAGTGGAGTCGGCAGTAAGCCAAGAAGGGCCTGACCACCACAGAGAGTTGTTAAGTAGGTCAGAAGGGGTGGCTCCCCTAGAGATGAGATCAGCGGGATTGTCCTTAGATGACACATGCGACCAAGATTCAATGGCAGTGAATTCTTGGACGTCCGCGACTCTGTTAGCCACGAAAGTCTTCAGTTTAGAAGGTGAATGGTTTAACCAACCAAGTACAACCTTGGAGTCACTCCACAGGTGTACTGAACTTATAGAAAGTTGCAACGCAGGTAACACCCGGTGAACTAACGTTGCCAACAAGTGAGCTGCCAACAACTCAAGGCGAGGTATAGTCGTTGCCTTCAAAGGGGCAACCCTAGACTTGGCACAAAGCAGACAGCTCTTGGCCTTATCGAGGTGATTAGTAGATCGTAGGTACAGACAGGCGCCATAAGCCACCTCGCTAGCATCACAGAAACCGTGCAACTGCACAGATACGAAGTTCTGCTGTAATGCTAGCCGAGGGATAGCGATGCTGGAGATGAACTGAAGTTGGTTGTGAATCTTGCGCCACTTGTCGGCGACCGCAGAAGGAATGGGCTGGTCCCATGAAGTAGTCTCCTTCCACAAAGATTGGAACAGAATCTTGCAGTAGGACACTATAGGGCATATTAGCCCAAGGGGATCAAAAATAGAGGCTATACAAGATAGCAATGTCCTTCTGGAACAGGTGGTGAATGGCTTGGAGGGATCGACTGAAGTTTCGATCCTGAGCATATCGTCAGAAGGTTGCCATATGAGGCCTAGCGCCTTTATGGAGGAGGTGTCAGAGTCACCAAAGGTTCTGTGGTCGAGAGACTCCCGCAGCTCAGGAGGAACGTCTTGGAGCAGTTCCACAGAATTGGAACTCCACTTACGAGGATTAAATCCACCTAGGGGGAGAAGCTCTCTCAGCTGAGAGACAATAACCTTGGCCTCAGACAGCGTATCAGCTGTGGCCACTATGTCATCGACATAGATGGAATTGTTTATGATGGAGGCTGCTACAGGAAACTTGCTTCCCTCGTCGATGGCTAGCTGTTTAAGAGCTCTGGTTGCCAGGAAGGAGGCAGAAGCAGTGCCATAAGTGACCGTGGTTAGGTCAAACAGCTGAATAGGGTCTGACACAGAAGTTCTCCAGTAAATCTGCTGGAGAGGTTGGTGGTCGGGATGGACTAAGACCTGTCTATACATCTTCTCGATGTCCGCTGTGAACGCCACTGGATTGAACCTAAAGCGTAGGAGGATCGAGAAGAGGTCAGGCTGCACCACCGGACCTACCGCAAGAATGTCATTGAGTGACTTCCCGTTAGAAGACTTCGCCGAAGCATCAAAAACTACCCTGAGTTTAGTCGTGGTGCTGGAAGGCTTCAAAACGGGATGGTGCGGGATAATATACTCATATTTCCCGAGTGAACTCCGAGAGGCAGGCTTCATGTGACCCAATTTCAGATAGTCATCCATGAACCTGTTATATTCCTCTCGAAGGGTTTCATTTAAAGACAGTCTTTTTTCTAATGAGAAGAATCTCTTCTGGGCTTGTAGCACTGTGCTCCCCAGGGATTCTGGAGCTGATACAAAGGGCAACTTTACAATGTATCGCCCATCGGAGTCACGCTGAGTATTGGCAGCAAAATGCTGTTCACAAACTGACTCGTCAGGGAAGGGGGCTGAGTTAGACACTCGTTCTAACTCCCAGAACCGGGAAAGCTGGTTACTCACTAACTGGTCAGCAGTTAGGAAGGCTGAGTAATTAGAAGACATAGCCTCCGAGCATTCAGGCTCATTTGGGCTTGCTTCAAGACAACGCTTAGCCGTGGATCGGCGTCGATGACCATTGGAAGTATGGCAACGCTGTGAAGGGAAAGGCGCAGAGGGCAGTTTCCCGGCGAAGTACCAACCAAGGTGCGAGTTCTGAATCGTAGGTAACTCACCGGTGGAAATTTGCCCTGGACACACCACTTGGGCGCAAATCTCCACTCCAAGAAGTAGATCGACACACTTAGGACGACTAAAAAATGGGTCAGCCAAGGGAAGATTCGGAGGAATGTTCCAATCTTTGGTCTCAATGAAAGAGTTCGGGAACCTTTTCTCCGAAATCTCCGGAACGACAATGGCCTGTGCATTGTAGCGCCATGAAGTCACTCGCGACTGAATCGCGATGCTGGTTAGCTTATGTGTGCTAACATTAGTGGACAAAATTCCCGCTAGCGTAGTCCGCTGCGCATGAGGAGCTAGTCCAAGACGCCTAAACAGCCTGTTGCTAATAAGATTGCAGTCTGAACCGCTATCCAGGAGGGCTGTGGCCTCAACAGGCGAGCCGTCTGAGTCCAGGATGCGGACAGTAGCAGTAGGAAGCAAGCAGCGCTGCTGGGTCTGACTAGAAGCCATAACACCTGCAGTGTTGGCAGCCTGGTGACTATCGCTAGTCGGGTCGTGGAGGAATGTGCTATGTCTCCCAGCACATCTCCTGCACTGAAAAGTCCTACAATTGTTGGCATGCCCTTGACTAAACAGGCATACGCGACACAGTTTGCGGTCTCTAACAAACTGGTCTCTTTGAGCGAAAGTCATGCTCCTGAAGTCGCTGCATGAAAACAGGTCATGCACAGCAGTACGACAACAGAGACATTTAGGCCTCGAAGAAGAAGACTTTGACTTGGAAGGAGCCGGAGAGCTCGGAACTGACTTAGCAGCCTGACCTTTCGTGGCAGCATCAGTCATCTGCAGTATGCGAACTCGGCTTTCCAAGAAGACAAATAACTCCTTGAGAGTAGGGAGCTTCCCTATTTTGACAGATGACTCCCATTCTCTGATGAGGTTCATCGGAAGCTTGTCGATGATAATTCTGGTAATAATCAGATCTGACAACTCCACTTCTGTATTAAGGGAATTAAGTGCATGTACCGTGCTTATAAAATGATCCAGGTATTTCTGCAGGGATTCTGCAGAATACCTCTCAATCTGAGGGGGAGAGAAGAGATTGTCCAGATGGGTGTTGGCGATTAGCCGGTCGTTATCAAACCTATCAATCAAAGTCTGCCACGCCACCTGGAAAGTCGCAGCAGAGACAGGAATATTCTGAATGACCGTACTAACCTCTGATGACAGGCAAGACTTCAAGTACTGATACTTGTCCATGTCCGAAATGTGCCTGTGTTGAATTACCAACGACGAGAAAGTGTCACGAAACTCGATCCACTCAGAGGGGTTCCCATTGAACTGAGGAAGACGGATTTCGGGGAGTTTCGGTAACAACGGCGTGACAGGGTCGAGCGAGGAGCGCTGACTGGCAGTCTGCGCCTGCTCGGGTTCATATAGCTGTTTCTTTTCAGCTATCATGGAGTCAAAGAAACTGATGACTTTATAATAATCAGATTCCACTGCGTGAAAGTCGAATTCATGATCCTGGTAGGCCTCGTCAATGGCCACCTGAGCATAATCTGACTTATAGGCCTTGAAGATCTCTACAAATTCAGAGCGGCGAATGCGCGCCTCATGAAGCGTAGTGAGATCTTCGATTTCGTACTCTCGCATAATCTGCATTTGACGCAGAAATTGCGATTGCAAGTACTCGAAGCGTCTTATTTTAGCCTTTTGGGCAGCTTCGGCCTGGGCGTGGGCTTCGGCTCTCTTAGCCTCAGCTTCCTCACGGGCCAGGGCGAGCTGGGCCTGGGCTTGCCTTTCTGCAAGGGCCTGCTGGGCCAGGGCCTCCGCTCTCTTAGCTTCGGCTTCCTCACGGGCCAGGGCGAGCTGGGCCTGAGCCTGCCTTTCTGCAAGGGCCTGCTGGGCCAGGGCCTCCGCTCTCTTAGCTTCGGCTTCCTCACGGGCCAGGGCGAGCTGGGCCTGAGCCTGCCTTTCTGCAAGGGCCTGCTGGGCCAGGACCTCCTTGTCAGATAAGGCCTGAAGAAATTTACACAACTGAGAGTTGCCTCTGGAAATGACGGCGTCGACTTCTGCCCTATAGGCTTCTTCAGCATCAGAATAATCCACACCGTCGATTTCAGTCTGCACATGGTCGAACTTAGCTGCAAGTTCGTCTAACTTAGACTCATACTTTTTGAGTTCAGGATATGTGACATCCTCAATGGCTAAATTACTAATGACATTAACCTGCCGCGTAATCTGGGCCTTAATGGGAACTCGCTTGGCTTTAAGAGCCGTCAAACCGTCTGGACTCGACATAGCGACTTGCTTATACAAATGTCTGAATTAAATAGGTTGCCCGCCTAGAGCCGGTGCAACAATGACAAATTAAGGTTTGTTTATAAGAATGGAGTGAGTTGCCCGCATAGGAGCATACGAGTAGACAAAGAAATAGTGTGTAGCTGTACAGGTGTAAGTACACAAATGTAAATGTTTACACTTTACAAGAAAGTACCAAAAACTTAATTGAAATCTGTCAGAGACCTCCCTCAAACGCAATGCGGAGGAGAACCACAGATACTTATAGCAACTGACTTTAAACTACTTATTACTGATGGCTACTGATGGTAGCGTCTCACACCGGCGGCAAACTATACCGGGAGAACAAGATTGATATATAAGAATGACTAGAATTGTGGCTAATCACTGAGGTCTCTGTAATAAGTGACCAAGACAAATTCAAACTGTTAATTGAATAGTTACTCTACGTTAATTATAGGTCACTAACTATCAATGCATCTTCAACCATAGGCCTCTGGGTCATATCCAGGCCCGGAGGAACCACAAAGAGATGTTCCCGCTCCCACGGTAGCTCACAGGCGAAATAGGGACACGGGGAAACCTCTCCGGTTTGAAGGATGCTACACTAAGTCAAGTTTAAATACATTTATTGAGCCCCTTGAAAGATACAAAGAGCACAATGGACAAAATGATAAATAGACCCTTTAAAATACAAGATGGAATTTTGTATCTTGCTTTACAAATAAATTCCTCTTCCTAGCGGTGCCGAAGAAGATGAAATGTTGATGAAGTCAAGGGGAGACGACTTAGTAAGCTCCTTCTGGAAAATAAGGCATGCTTGCCTTATAAGACTGATGAATAGCTCGGAGGACCAGAGCAGAGCAATTTTTATAGTCGCGCTTGCTCGGACGACTGAGAAAGAATTTCACTATTCTTGAAGTGAATGCGCACTATCAGCAAATTATTTTAAGGTCGACTTGCTGCTTCGACCGAAAAGAAGAACCTTTAGATGTTGCTTCGACACTGCAACTAAAATTAAGCACTCTGAAATATTCACTTCACAGCAGTACTTACAGTCAATCCTTTTACTTAATGAGTTACGCATTCAAGTCCATACGGTTTGATCAGGGAAGTAAAAAACTTGGCTTCACACATTTGTAATTAAATCACAAATAAATTACTTTGATGAATGTACTAAATTGCGTCTCTGCAATAACTAGGGCTGGGAAACTTCAAATTCCCAGCTCGACAATAAAAACTAGATTCAGAATTCTGAACTGAAAACTAGCCTGGCGAAAGCTTCGAACGAGAGAATAAGAATGAATAGCAAGAATGACAGACGTCACGACATGTGACGTAAAGCAAGAATCCCATTGGCCAAGAAAAACAATAAATAATTAATCTTGGAAATAAATCAATTAAGTTACATTAAAATACTAAAACATAAATAAGAGAATTAATAGCATTACTTCAAAACTGAATTGTTTCTTTAAAAACACAAAATTATGAATAAAATATACTAAAAAATAATCAGACTGAAACTTTGGGTTGGAGATTATAACATGACTATCCAAAAAATGAAAGATGCGACAGTCAAATGTTATTTCTTATGAGAATTGATGGGAGAAAGAACAAACAGATAAGTAAACATATTTAAAATTATATTGAAGACACAACAAGAAAAATAAAACAAACGAAGACACAAGCCTGTTGCCATAGCAACACGGCGAATGACCTCGCGAAACCAGCTAATGCCTCAAATCCGGCCAGACACGAATGCTGGACGGAACAATTATTATTATTCACGGTAGACGCATTGAACATAAAGATCGACCCTGTTGCTTTCCGTTCTAGATACTTGTTAGTTTTATGAAAATGTAATAAATAAAATTTAATTGTCTCTATAATTTACTTTTTTCTGTGCTAGCCTTTAACACGTATATGCGAGAACGTTTGTGCAGCATTTATTTAAGACTCTGTTTCAACCATCAGTAGGACAGTTTTGTGTAGATTATTTCTGCACAAATACCACAGGAATCCGACCAAGGGTTAATTAAAGGTTGCGAGTTTAATCATAAGGTGTTAGAATTTCTAGACTGAGTAAAAGCCGGGAATAGTCCGAGTTGGAAACGCATGACGTCATGCACTCAAGCACTGAGATTGATCTATGCCGGAATAGGCAACCTCTATAGTTGAATAATGTCCGCTCCAATGGCTGAGTGGTTAGACCGCTCGCCTTCCACCGCTGGGACCTAGGGTCGAATTTCGGTGGATCCATGTGGAATTTGTGGTGGACAAAATGGGGCCGTGGCAGATTATCTCGGGGTGCTCCTGTTTCCCTTGCCATATATCATTCCACCAGAACTCCATTCATTGCAATAAAGGAATTATAGTTTACTAATCTTGGCCGGGCCAACCTTGAAATGTTTAAATGCTGTATTTTATTATTAGAAAGCTACAAAAACTGGATTTGATTTTATAAGTAGGTACGACATCAAACAGATTAGTGGATGTTTCCAACAGACAGGTTTACCTTGAAGGCCAGGGATTAATGAATCCACTTTATTACTTCATTTGCAAAACCTGGATCAAAATTAGGAAAGTGTTGTTTTTTTTTTCAATCTTCTTTTTAGCATACCTTCAATTTTTTAGTTCGTGTTTGGTGAAGATCGGGCGAATTGAATTATTCTAATGACAAAATTATTTTGTGATATTATTATTAGTATAATTATTTATAACTATTATTATTATGACTATTATTATTTATAACTATTATTATTATTATTATTATTATTATTATTATTATTATTATTCAGTGGCGGGTTTAACGGTAAGCGGACTAAGCGGCCGCGTGGGGCCCCGGGATACCATAGGGCTCCGGATTTCGCAGCATTCGATTTTTCTAACAATTCCTTTTTCTAATGCGTCCGGAGAAAGATCATTTTCTGTTTTAATGAGTAAAAAATCATTTCAGGAATACAATAAGATAAGAAAGACTTGACCATTTTGTATGTAGAGCATGGAATTTTAAAACGCATTGACCCTGCCGAAATAATTGATGAATTTGCAAGATATAAAGTAAGACGGAAATTCATGTAAAAATGTGTTTTAAATAAATTTATAAAATTGCGTAACGGTATGAAAATTTTTAATACTTTTTTTATTAATAAGTATGAACGAGCTGGGTGTAAGATCTCTATATATAATGCAGATGTAGGACATACACCTAAGAACACCCATACACGATGGCATTGTGCCACTCTGGCATGCTCTCCTCGGCGAACGGTCATTCTGGCGCATGAACGCTGTTCATATCTTGTCCTATTCAATCTGCACGACTGCTGACTCACAACTGAAATACCATCACCTCAATAACACTGCTATCAAATGACGTGTCCATCGTACTACAGATGCCACGTTCTCGACTGACATACGTCTGAAGGTACCATCGCTTTACATTGAGGTGTAACGATTTACATTACTTACTTACTCAATGGCAATAGACAATTCGTAAGCAAGCTAAAGGAATATTATCTATTTTATGGAACTCGAAGGTTCATTGTCGCGCTTACCTGAGCCCGCCATTCAACCCTATTCTGTGCTAACTCCATTCAACCATCCCCCTCAAATCCTATTTCTCTTAAATATATCCTAATATTGTCCTCCCACCTACGTCTAGGTCTTCCAAGTGGTATTTTCCCTTCTGGTCTCCCAGTCAGTATTTTTTAGATATCTTTCCTCGCCCATGCGCGCAACATGTCCAGCCCATTTCATCCTCCGTGATTTAATTGCCATTACTATATCCAGTGACGAGTACAGGTTATGAAGCTCGTCGTTATGCAATTTTCTCCAGTCTCAACGACTTGCATTATTATTAATTATTAGGCTACTTATTATTGTTATTATTATAATTATTATTATGTCTCCTATGAGAATTTGACCTGAAAGATGGCAACAGTTTACTACCACTTTACATATAGAAAGTTTCATTTTTCGTGAAAACATTTCAAACTATTTTGTTTAAGTTGTGTACATTCTGTTCAGTAACATATGTTCTACCTGACTCTCCTCACATTGGTTCTCAGTAGCCTGGATGAGTCTATTATCGAAATATTGTCGTTTGAAGGGATGATATTTCATTCGTATGGCAGTCTTCAAGGGAGTAACATCGCGCTGACTAGGTACATGACTACAGCGTTCATGACTGGCAGGAGGGGAAGGAAGGCTTGTCTCTCTGAATTCAACTCTCACTTCTGAACGGCCTTCCCCTCACTTGCGTTTCACCAATGTCAGATAGAAAAAAATACTGTGTATTAAAGATAAAGATAAAGATAGCCTAGGTGTCGTTCCATTGCAGTACACATCACCATCTGCCGGGAAAATATGAAGACTAAGGATGCTACCTGGCAGTAATATCTTAACTTTAGTATTGATTACCCATACAGAGTGCTGATTTATTTTAATCATTAAGTACAGTACAGTGTGTACAATAGGTCTCTTCAAGGTCAGTTAATATCTACTCTTATACAATTCAACGGCCCTAAATAGCGTGCTTGCTCGCCCGCTTCGTGAGACATCGGGTATACTCGGGGATGTTCGTCTCTCGCAGTCTAAACTTTCATGACGACTACAAGATTAGGAAAACCGTTTCTTTATTATATAACGCCTACGTGAAATGAACACAATGAACAAATATTCTAATTTTATTTTTACTTACAATTTTCATAGCTCTGAACCACAAACATTTTTAATAATATACCAGTGTAAATTTCTTAAAAATCCTGGAGTCAATGAATAATGGCAGGCGAAGCCGGGGGCACCAGCAGTAATATATTGATGATTTAACTCTTGAAATATCGCTGATAATAATAATCCAAATCAATCACTCCTTCTCTTGAAAAATTATATAATTTCTGAAAATTACAATGAATTTATCAAATAAAATTCACATCTCATTCATCTGTCAACAAACAGTTGAAAAACAATACGTATTATCCACCGCCGTCTCGAGAATTAAGCACGAGAATTAGCCTATACAGTTTAGAAGGCAGTGGTTCACAGTTATCTTTGGAACTGCATAATCGAATCTGAGATCGTTTTCCCAGGTGGCAATTTCTAATCGTGGAATGTACTCTAAAGCCGGAATTTTAGCTGTTTCATTAATTATTAATGGTTTAGTTTAAGAATGATTCGCGTGCAAGTGTTAATAAATATAATGCTTTAATAATTATTATACTATTAATTTCTAATTTTTCAATTAATCATCGTGGGCGAAGCCGCGGGCACATCCTAGTACAATACAAAGAAGTGTTTGTCTGCCTGTCTTTCTGTCTGTCTGTCTTTGCGCTATCCCAGCCAAATCTAGGGCATGCAGTGATCTGAGATTTTTAACATTGATGATTGAAGGGTGTCTGAATGCAAGTCGAAGTGAGAATTTTAATTTTCTCTTTCGTTCGCAAGCTATGAGAGAAGAAATGGCAGAAAACGTGATTTTTTGCAATATAAAGGACCAGTTTTTGCTAATACATTTCATTTGTAAAATTAATATTGTAGATGGCCTTGCTCCGCTGTCATAGCAAACTGGAAACATAGAGCATCACTGAAATCGAATTTTTATAACATAACAGATCATCAATTTGTTGATTGCTTCGATCTTTTTGTAGATCGCCGGCGTAGGCTTGTGGTTAGCGTCGCTGACTACAGATGATCCGGGTTCCATCCCCGGTATCTTCTCGGATTTTTCTGAGGTAGGGAGGTCTGGAACATGGTGCACTCAGCCTCGTGATTCTAATTGAGGAGCTACTTGATAGAGAACTAGCGGCTTCGGTCATGGAAACCACCATTAACGACTGTGGGTGTCGGCATGCTGAGCACATGACCCCCATTCCTACCATCTGCCGGATGGCGCAGCGGTCGGGTGGTAGGCCTTGTCCCCTCAGGGATGTAGCACCACGGAGTTTAGTTTAGTGATTTTTTCAATCGTTTTATCTTGCTCTGATTGATTAATTTGTTTATAACATTGCGATATGCAGCTATATATATATATATATTAAGAGGATTCATGAATACAGGCCTAAATGGGTTTTGGACAAAACTCATTATTCAGGGTTCTTTGGGCTAGGGAACTTTAATCTAAGGACCTTTTCTCCAGGCGGCGAACTTTAATCGTGAAATACACCTCGATGCCAGATCGTTAACTTTTTAATTATTATCAATAGTTTCAATTATTTATGCATTAATATAATAGTGTAGGCTTTCACGGCCGGCTACATCATGATTGCTCAGATTCCCCGGGATTGTAGGCCGTGGTCCAGTTGGGTTGTTTATTCCCGACGTTTCCCCGAAGGCTTCGTTCGGCATCTTCGGGGAAACGTCGGGAATAAACAACCCAACTGGACCACGGCCTACAAGTCCGGGAAATCTGAGCAATCATGATATTTATGCATTATTTGCATGTAAGG
Source organism: Ectobius pallidus (assembly GCA_964059195.1). Lineage (NCBI taxonomy): Eukaryota > Metazoa > Arthropoda > Insecta > Blattodea > Ectobiidae > Ectobius > Ectobius pallidus. Next base: position 18,296,178 of record CAXKWD010000001.1, read on the forward strand.
GTAAGGTTCATGAATCTGTGATTCTTAGTCGTTTCATTTTGAGTCTGTATGCCCATATGGCAGCACAATAATTGTTTTATTCCTTTTCATTATTTATTTACTACATCTAACCATATAATTAAAAATAAATTTGTTATGTAATTCATGCAATTTATGTAAATATGATGCCAGTGTCAATAAATACAATGTTATAATTATTTTTCTGTTAAATGATTTAAATAAAACATCAAGCAGTTAAATTAATCACAGAGAATGAAATGGGCTGGACATGTTGCAGGCATAGGGGAGGAAAGACTCGAAGGGAAGAGAACACTTGGAAGGCCAATACTTAGGTGGGAGGACAACATTAGAATAGATTTAAGGGAAGTAGGATTTGTGAGGGATGGTTGGATGGAATTAGCATAGAATGGGGTTGAATGGCAGGCTCAAGTAAGTGCAGCATTGAATCTCTGGGTTCCATAAAATAGATAATATTCTTTTAGGTTGCTTAGAAATTGTCTTTTGCCATTGAGTAAGTAAACAGTTAATTTAAGGAATTTATTTATTTATACAATAATAATAATAATTAACATTACAGGTAGAAAACCTAATTACATTGGTAATGACAGAAACACAATTCATTCATACTTTATGATAAAAACAAAAGACACGAATACACAAAAGTTACGTTAGTGCAATTTAATCTACCTAGGTACTAAGGGCCTGTACGACGACCTGCTGATATCATATTTATCTGGAAGTTGGCCAAGAATTGCGTATTATGATCTCCTGACAAAATCTGTCTGGCAAGACAACTTCCAGATAAGCTAGCAGGAGGATGGAGTGGCTGACAAGCTTCCAACTGCTATCTTTAAGGGAGTCACCTCGCGGTAACAAAGTTATACGGCCACGGTTGTCATGACTGGCGGGATGGGAAGTTGGCTTGTCCCTCTGAATTAATTAGTTAGGGATCTTGTTTGAAACATGATGGCAGTACGGCAAAGCTTCCTAGCCACCGGAATTTTAGAACTGATGCCGGAAGATTTAATTTACACAAAAATGCCATTTTATGCTCACATATGAATGAAATAGAATTGAACAAATCGATTAATGCACTTTAAACGATATGTTCTTGTGTAATTTAATTGTACAAATACAAATCCGAGCTGCCGCACCTAGCGGACGCCTACCGAACTACAACTCAATGAGCTAAGGACCATTTTACAAATTTTACTGCGTTCTTCCCAATAGCAGTTCAGAAGTTCATCTTCTCGTTAAGCTATCTGGAAGTCACGTATCGGGAGGAATTGTCGGCAGGTGGTAATACAGGCCCTAAGTATATACATAAAAAAGAAGAAAAACTCCTAGCCAACTCTGGGTTCAGAAGTAGCCAGGTTTCTTCTTTAAACACAGTACATAATGCCCTTGAGGGGAAAAAAATAAATAAATAAATTAGAAAAAGAAAGAAAGAATGAGGAGAATGTTTGGCATGATATAGGCCTATTAAACCAATACCATAGCTACTATTTATTGTAATTACATTAAATAATTTCAGTTCAGTATTAATTAATTACGGCTAATGCATTTTTAAATTCATTTTCGGACATGCTAAGCATATCAAAATTTAAAAAATGAACTTTATTGTACAAAGTGGTTACTTTAGTTAGAGGTGAATTTTTGTGAATATCAGTATTTACCCTGTGGGTAAAGAATAGCTTCCTGTGACTACTTAGTTTACTTGGCACAAACAAGAAAACCTTCTTAACAATATTATTGCCATCAACTTTTTAATGTAGTAATTTGTGAAGATATATTAATTCTTGGCTATTTGTTCTAAAATTTAAACTTTCACAGGTAATCTTTTATTTGTTGGTGGGAAAAGTATTCTTATAAAGAAAAATGTACTTTTTGTTCAACCATACTATAATACGCTTATTGTGTGTGATATAATGGTATCATAAAGATACTCATTTTGAAACTGATTTTCATTATAGCATCAGTGTACTATCGATTATTATGAAACATGGAACGTTCCTGAGACCCTGAGCTGAAAACTGCGTAATAAACAATTTAAAATAAAATCAATTCTGTTTCTGTTAATTTTAATATCATACTAAAGTGAATTCATCTTGTGTTGTAAAAATCCATTTGTTTCAAGAAAACGGCCAAGATCAAGCTTTGACTTAACCATATGCCAACAACTGCCATCTATTGCAGAAAATCAGAACTACAAGAACTTCCTAGTCGAACAAACACAATCGTATGCAAGTTGCCTATAATGGGAATTAAGATACTTGAACGGACATTGTGAAACTTACTTTGCTCATTTCATAAACATAATCGTATCTTAATAAATGCCATTATAGGTTTGTTGCATAATGTACTATTAATATGGAATGAAAGCTGAGTACAGTCGGTCAAATAAATAACGTCGGGAGTTATTTTATAAAGTATCACGAACGAGCATATGCGCATGTACAGGAAGTCTTAAGGTTAGGTTCACACTTGCCTCTTGTCTATCCATGTATTTTCTAGATTATTTAGTCAGTTTTGTTCCAAAACAAACATGTATAGAAGGCTGTGGCTATATGCGTCAAATCCGCCATATTCTTGCATGGAAGTTCTTATAATAATAATGAATTTATTCGCGAGGAATATGTTTATTCAAGGAGCATTTTTTTAAGATTTCATTTTATAATACCGGTACTTGTAGTGCAAAATCAATAACTTACGCTCAACTTCTGCAACCAATCTAGCATCGAAATACGCGGCCGGCCAGATCCACGTTTCCTATGAAAACTTCCGGTCGCATTATAGTGAAATTCTCACCTCTGAGCTGCTCTTTCATAAATATGGAACCTTCTCGCTGCTTCAGAGGCCGAAAAATGCAGGTCAATTACAGCCCTAACTACAATTTCTCTCAAGCTAGCATTTGTATGTGGCGCGATGACACAAAGCAAAATGAATTATGACAATACATTAAGTTGAATATCGTGTGTAGCGCTTTCCGCGTTGTTCATTTTTCCCCTCGTTGTTCATTTCTTCCCTCCTGTCGCATGGCCTCATATGCTCCGAGAATGACCTGTATTTTATGTTTTTTATAGGAAACTTGTGAACTAATGCGTTAAAACTTAAATTTATAACTGCATACGAGTCCCGACGTTTTTTATTTGACCGACTGTACATACATTTCACATTATTCAGTCCATAGTACAAGTTTATATAAAACAAAGTACAATATATGTAACAGCAGAATCCATTCATAAGTAGGAATAGTCATAATTAGGGTTCGGATGTTTATGACATGTCATATTTTTATCCTGACCTCCATTCTCGCCGCAAACACAAATTAAACACAAATTGCACACTTGTTATCCTAATCGGACCGTTTTTATTTTGCATATGAAGTCATATTTTGGTCATTTTTGTGGTCTTGGTCATATTTTAGCTACCGGTATATTTGTAATTTAACGTATTTCAGTTATAAATTAGGTAAAGGAGCACAATTATACAGTGTATGTACTACATGGTTGAGTTAAATTTGAAATTTATTTAAACAATTTAATGTTTTTGCCAAATGAATAGGTAACTTAAATTTTAAAATTAATGCAATTGTTCATATTTTATGGGGACACACAAGGTCTATAAATTAATACGAGTATTTGGAGCTGAAGAAGCAAGCAAAAAGAAACAAAGAAATTTATTACAAGTAAAACTGTAAGAATTACCTGTAAAATCGTTAAAAAATGATTATGTGATTGAATTCATGTTATGTAAGAATTTAGTGATGTTTTAAGAATATCTATTTTTTGAAAATATGTTATTTTATTAGGTCATATTTAGAATTTTTGGGTAATATTTAGCCAATTTTAAGAGCATATTTGCAGTCATATATATATATATATATATTTTGTTTTTACTTTTTTAAGTCATAAACATCCAAACCCTAGTCATAATAATATATGTTGGTGACTCTGTACTTGTATTCTAGCTGCTAGTGTATGTATCACCAGCTGCAGGGAATTTCTTCAATGGCTGCTTTCAGTACTCTTAGTCTGAAGTACCAAGAATACTGTTGATCATAGGGTTATTATGATGTCAATTAATTATTCTTTCTGTAGACTTCTTTTATATTGCCAAGCTTGACAAGCCACTCCCTTCAATATAAAATAACTCCGCAGAAAGAATAAATTAATGATACCATAACAACCCTATGATTAACTAGTAGGCCTACTGTTAGTGTGTAGGCACCATTTTCAGACTTCGAAATGAGAGTAAAAGCAGGTGCTGAAGAAGTTCCTTGTTAGGTGATAAGTAACACAAAGCTACATTCTGGAAGAAGGCATCAGATTGATGATTACTGCTTGTGTTGAGCAGGAACTGAGTCAGAAACTCCAATACAACAGTTCTTCCGAGGCAGCAATGTGCTCATCACAGGTGGCACTGGATTCATGGGGAAAGTGCTCATCGAGAAGCTGCTTTACTCCTGTCCTCATCTCAACATGATTTACATGCTGGTGCGAAGCAAGAAGGGCAAGAAGGCTGACACCAGGGTGCAAGAGCTCTTTCAAGATCCAGTAAGCTTCTAACTAACTGAAATTACAAATTCTTCTAGAATATTGATATATGCTGAAGTACTTCATTTTTGTCATTCTCAGACCTTATGATTTACTCTTTGTCCAGAATAGACATGCCATGCCACTGATGTTACATAGAGATAAGCAATGTCACTAAATTAGTGACATTTGTTATTAGAAATGTACGCTTAACTATGAATACTACCCTACTATATTGAATTCCTTATTTTGAAAGGTTAGGTTGCAGTATAACAGTAGGCCTATTAGTTTCCTTGAACACACTGAATCTGATATTTAATTTCAACTGTCCATAGGAGTTCTGTTCAATGTAATTAAAAGTTTCACATTGTAATTTTAATCGTTACTGAAAATATTGGCAAGATTTACTTACCGTATTTTATGGACTATAAGATGCTTTGGACCATAAGACGCACTGGAAATTTAAAGAAAATAAATTTAATGTGATTCTAAATGAAAAATTTCAAAGGGAATAATCTACTTCATTGCATAAATAAATTATGACCTTGTACAATGGAAGCAGTATAAATCATTTCTAACTTAAATCCTCCATTGTAACAGAATCTCTTCTTTACAGGTGGCAACGTGTAAATTTTAACAACTGAACAAATTTCTCATGAAAGACTGAAAATACTTTTACACCCCTACCCTCAATTCAGTACACAGTAAGTTAAGTGTAATAGGACAAAGCTGTTTAGAGGTCATTGCCCTCATTTAAACCGCCTGGCTGAGACAACTCCTTTCATATAAAAGAACTCAAGATTCCTTTCTTTTCGCATTGTATACCTGGCTTCCAGCTACCCTTATTTTAAGATTTTGACAAGTGCACTGATGTACAGAATGTGCCAAAATTTGTAACTATCTTATTGTTGCTTATAGCTATAATCTTCCGGCAATATTTACCATGATTTAAATTTTTTAGTGTACTTCGGACCATTACACGCATCCAACTTTCCCGACTCTGTTTTCAAGGTAAAAAAGTACAACTTATAGTCCGTAAAATACGATAATTAGAAATGTCAATCCCTCAGGCCATCATTAAAATATATTGTCTTATTATGACATCTAGTAAAATAAGCTTCCAATTAATCATAACTTCATAACCTTAGGCATTACAAATGGATCACAAATAATAAAAACAAGGACACAGACAATACAGAATACACTAGGGCTGAGTTTTGACCTATTTTTTTTATTTAACACTTCCAAATACTCTTATGCTCCATACACTCTTATTTCTAACAGTATTCTTTTAACTTTATACTTAAAATGAGATATGATGAGATTTCTCACATGTACCGGTACTGGTAGTATGTTAAAAAATGAATTTTTTGCTGATTTCATTGAAGCTGTTGAGGGTGGCACTATAATTGCACTGGGTTGTAGTGTGTGTGCTATTGTTTAGGTTGCAGATTTTTGTAGAATCAGGACTTTGATACACTAATAATAATAATAATAATAATAATAATAATAATAATAATAATAATAATAATTTATTTCTGTCCAATACAGTGTAGAATACACAAGTGGACTAAGTCAGTACCTACTAAAATGTATATAGAAAAACATTAAAAAATCAACACTTCCCATATATACAATTATTCATTTGTCGACATGCAAGTGAAACAAAGTCATACCCTTACTTCCTAAGTTCAATACAGATACATAACTAAAAGATGGTATCTTCATTTACTCACACCCAATACATTTAACCATTTTGCAGTTTAATTTACTACTCACATATTCATTTTGCTGTCCGCACACTTGATATCATAGCGAGTTTCCTTATTGGTTGTCCTCCAAAAATTCCTCTACGTTATAATACGCTTTCTGTGTTAGATATTCCCCCTGCAGACATTCCCCCAGAATAGATGGTCGATATGAACATTCCACTTAATGTTTGATGAAATCGTGGGCTTACAAGGAAAAGGTATTAACTCCAAAAATGCAAAAAGTGAGTTATTATTGGTAATGAGTAGAGACCGGATTTTAAAGGGAATTCCTTTTTTTATATTTCATCACAAAACGTGATAAAATTGAACAGGACATTACTGAGTAAGTTTCAACTGCAAATGACCTGTTTCTAACGTCCCTTTTCCTTTTTTAGGCTCATTTCCCTTTTTTTCCTTTTTTAGGCTCATTTCCTTTTTTCCTTTTTTGGCTCATTTCCTTTTTTTTCCTTTTTTAGGCTCATTTCCCTTTTTTAGGAGCTTTCCCTTTCCAGTACCTTTTTTGCTAATTTATTTTTAAAAAAATCGTAACTTACCCAGTATTTGATAATATGAAAACATTAAAAATTGTTTTCACTGATTCACCATTGAAAAAATTATTCCTCCCAGCAGAATAGAGCGTTACAGGGAAATCACAGGCTTGCCATTGACTAAGTTTCCAATTATAACAAAGTGGGGAACATGGATTTCGTGTGCTATTTTCCTCTGTGAGAATTTCAACAAGATCAAAACATTTCTTCCCACCTTTTTTTGGCAATAATTTTCCCTTTATTCCCACCTTTTTTTTTTGGCAATAATTTTCCCTTTATTCCCACCTTTTTTGGCAATAATTTTCCCTTTATTCCCACCTTTTTTGGCAATAATTTTCCCTTTTTTCATCCTTTTTTTGGGTGAAAATGTTCCCTTTAAAATCCGGTCTCTAGTAATAAGTACAACAGATTGTGCTCTATGCACAGGGAAATCGAATCAAATCCTAACCCTTATAGTTCCTGAGCAATGAAACTGTCACAAACTCCGAAGTCCATTACACATAGAATGTTTTCAGGGAAAAAGAATTAAGTCCACTTCATACCTTTTGCCTGTATACCTAAATGTCAAATATAACTTATCTCTACAGGCAGAATGATTTAATTTGGTAACTGATCATGTTGATTGACCATCTGCATGGTCTTGTGGTTAGCATCGCTGACTACAGATCGGTAGGCCCAGGTTCAAACCCTGGTACCTCCTCAGATTTTTCTGAGGAGCATTCCAACAAGATAATTCACATCACCAAAATAATAGTAGTGAGAGTAAGTATAAAAGTTTAACAGTAGTTTATGTTAATATGAGGGTAAGTCAATAAGTATCCGTACTATCTTTTTAAAATTGATTTCCACAACAATACAAAACTTTCAGAAACCTCATTTTACAATATAGTCCCCTTGTTTCTCAATGCACTTGATTCATCATTGCATAAGCTTCTGATTCCTTTAGAAAAAAGTTGTTGTTGTTGTTTTCTAATGCCGGACGTTTGACAACAAAGTCATTTGACCTCTTGCACTCCAATATTTTTCGATATTCTCATAGTTAGCCGCTGAGGTACATGTTTTGAGATGTTCTGAGTCCATTTCTTGATTTAAATTGCACAGTGGACAGTTTGGCGACTGAAATATTCCAATTCTATGCAAATGTTTCACTAAGCAGTCATGGCCTGTCACCAATCTAAAGGCAGCTACAGATGATTTGCATGGTAGATCAGGAATTACCTGTGGGTTTTGATGCAGGGAGTTCCAATTTTTGCCTTGAGATTGCGTTATCAGGTTTTGTTTGTTGATGTCCTTATATGTGGATTTGATTAATCTTTTTACAGAGTGGAATGTGGATTTGATGACAGGTTTGTAAGCAGCTGTGCTGCCTTTTTTGGCTAAAACATCAGCATTCTCGTTTCCCAGGATTCCACAATGAGACGGTATCCATTGGAATGCAATTCTTTTGTTGAGCGTTTTTAGTTGGAGGATCATTTTGGTTATTTCAGCTGATTGAGATGAAGGTGTATAGTTGGAGAAAAAAGTAGCAAGCCATGTATACACCACTTCCTTCAGTTCATGGTCTGTGGTGAATCAATAGCCATTTCATCAACAATCACTCTTCGGTTTGTCTGAATCATTATAAGCACTTGCTCAATGTTGGCGTCACTAGTGGATGTGGATGGGCGTCCTGTTCTTTCCTTGACCTTCACACTTGTCTGACCATTTTTAGCTTTCCAATTCATTTCTACATGCTTGGATGTGATAAACATTGCCCCCATATTGTGCAGAAAGTCTTCAATGGATTTCGGCTCCTGGTACACCTTTTGAAAACAAAAAAATCCTTTTAGGCAGGCCTAAAGGCTGAGGTAGATTTCAAAGTGCTTTTGGTTTAATTTATTGTCACTGTGCAGCAACTCTTCTTCTTTAGCCTTGGCATGACAAACCCGCAATAATAACTGCAAAGAAGAGGAAAGAGCACTTTTTCAAACATTCAAATCTTGCCTTATATGAGAGCTATCGAGAAACTAGTTATTGATTTGTAGAATACTCATCCAGAACTTTTCAATGATACCCCAAGAGACGTGGTTTCAAAAATTTCGAATTTCTATCCCCCCCATCTCCACCCCCACTCGTACCCCCAAAATCCCCAAACCGTTGGTGTCACTCTGAACTCCATAGGGAGTACTCTAATTTATTCAAACAAAGTTTCCCTCTATACTTCATAGGGGCCGAGATATAAAGTTTTCAAAATTTCAACCCCCGACCCCGACCCCCCCTTGTGCCAATTTTGCTCATTAAAGAACTTGTACGAACTATTGGGCCTAGAATTAACATGATAAAATTTGGTTCAAATATCTTCAAAATTATGGACGCTAGCATGTAAAGATATAGCCTACGGTATCAAAAAAAAAATTTAACGGGCAGTGATTTCGTACTTAGGGAAGCATGAAACATAAAGATAAGAAAGAATTTTTCGAAAATCATGACATGGTATCGATTGCAATAGGTAGATTTTTCTTCGAAATCTACCTAAATCTACCTAATGTAACCCTGACAAAATCCATTGCATCTCTATGCCTAAGGATGAATAAAGAATCTAATCTAATCTAATCTAAAAACGGATCACTGCATGTTGTTCTGTTTGGTGCAAATGCTGAGCAGTACAGCTAGGCTTAATGTGCAACAGCACAACACTCACTGGAGTCATAACAGTCAAACATTTCACAAACATAGATAAATGAGCAAAATGTCAACATGCAAAGCAGTGCAGAAAACCTACAAAATATTAAACAAAAAATGCAGATACTTATTGACTACCTATTGTTGCACAAATTTCATGATATTTTTCATTTATTTCTCTATTATTATTTTTGTTTTATGTACCGAAACAAAGCTGTTTGATCGACTGAGGAACGAGTACCCAAACTTCAGAGAGAAGATACGAATTGTTTCTGGAGATTGTTCAGAGCCTGGATTGGGTTTGAGTTCCCGCGATAGAGCTGGAATAATGCAGCATGTTCACATTGTGTTCCATGTGGCGGCAACAGTGAGGTTTGATGAGAAGCTGGAGACTGCAATCCCCACCAATATATCAGGAACCAGGGACTTGATGCTCCTCTGCAAAGAGTGTCGTAACATCAAGGCAAGTTCATCTCTTGTAACCAGACTTGACTTATTTTTTTGCAACAGAGTTCTCAAGTTGATACTCCTGCTAAGCCTGACAAACGAGATTGCCCTCTCTTTTCTTGCTTGTCGGGGTTTATATTATTACAGTGGGCCTACAGAACTTCCAATTTGGTTGTTTTTGTTTCTTTATTTAATTCATTGTTTAAAAATGCATAATGTTGTTTATTAGAGAACTGTTTATTCACTCAAACCAAAAAATAAACAAACACAATTTTGGGGGCTATGTTCAAAGTAGACAGCCCCTCCCGCCCCCGCTTTGGTATGCCACTGATTAAGGGTTTATGATGAGCAGTGTTCTGAAATGTTAATAATATGTTACCTTAATACACAAGATGAGGTGAAACCCACTAATTACGATGGCTATTTTTTTTAAACCTCCGATGGGGCATAAAATGAAAACCACAGTGAAAATCAAAACTGTTTTATTTGGAACATTTAGGTACACCTTCTAGCTACTTCTCTACATAGTTGCGCTCTGATTGAGACATTTGTCATAGCGTGGTACCAACTTTCCCAAACCCTCTTCATAGAAGCTTGCCACCAGCATATTGAGAAGGGTCTTCATGGCATTTTGAAGTGTTTTGAAATTTTTCATTGGTGTGGAAGCCAGATCTTGGGTTTGTTTGGGAAATTTGTGTGCATCCATTTTTTGGATTGTTCCTTTGATTCTGGATTGTCGTAATGAATCCACATTTCATCCCCTGTCACAATGGATTTCAAAAACTCGTTCCCGTGCTGAGTGACTTTCATCTTTTTCGGCAGTTGAAGAAAGATCTGGGAGAACAGCCCTTCCACACCAATGAAGAACTTCAAAACACTTCAAAATGCCATGAAGACCCTTCTCAATATGCTGGTGGCAAGCTTCTATGAAGAGGGTATTGAAAAGTTGATACCACGCTATGACAAATGTCTCAATTGGAGCGTGACTAGGTAGAGAAGTAACTAGTATGCCTAAATGTTCCAAATAAAACAGTTTTGATTTTCACTGTGGTTTTCATTTTATGCTCCATTGGAAGTTTAAAAGAAAAATAGCCCTCATAAATACAGCAACCTAACCCGTACTCGGCCATGGTCCACACACAATTTTCAGTTGGCTGATAACTCAGACTTGGTCTCTGAAGGGTTAAAGGTAAAGTCTGGTAAAAAAAATTATTCAAAATTATATAAAGACTGCATTATAAACACCAAATTGTGAATTTCTGGTTTAGTCAGATCCGCTTACATTGTGATAATGACTTTTCAGGTTGTAATGCATGTTTCCACAGCGTATTCCCATTGTCATCGAGCAGACATTGATGAGGAGTTCTACAACGTGCCCATCACAAGCGACAAAGCTGTCAAACTGGTTGACTGCCTCGATGAAAAGTTACTGTCCTGTGTTACGCCCATGTGAGTATGTTTTGCTTCTCTTATATGCAATTACTTCTTGTAATTTCTTCCTATTTTAGTCAGTGTCCCAATCTATCCATCCATGTCCGGACTCCCAGGGGAGATTCCATTCTGATTATAGCCCAGAGAGACACCATCTGGGAGAAAACTAAGGTTTTATTAGGAAGTGAAAGGTTTGGGAATTTCTCTCCAGAGGCTTAGAGTTCTGTAAGATTACCCAGAGGCAATATCAAGGGGGTCCATGGCCCCCAAAAAATGTTGAACCACCTTTTGGCCCACCCTCGCTTTATATGAAATTGATGATGAAAGATTAGAAAAAGTAATTTAATATGAAAAACTGAAATGAACTATACTGAAGTCATTTATTGTTTTTAAAACATGTGAAATTTGTGTACCGTACTTGTCAAACGTTTGCAAGCTACCTACTATTTGGGAATGGGAAAAGGCATCAGGTTCACATTTAAAGATCTGAAGGTAGGAATGGTTGCTAACAAAGGAATTGAATCCAAGCAATCCCAGAGACCATAGTTTTTGTAAAGATTTTTAAAATGCTATTCTAATCATATTATTTAACCTACATAACATAACATACATAACATTGACAGAAATTTAATTCAGTTTATCAAATTGTTATTTATCAGTTTAGACAACACATAGATTGAATTAAAAATACATATACTCATGTCATGACCAACCTTCATATTCTTTGGGCTTGCCTGCAGAAAACATTCTGGTGCCGCCGCTGGCACCACAGCTTATAGTTCCTCTTAAGGTGGGGGTACACATTGGTCCAACGAAGGCGAACGAACGACAACCAATATATCACTCCCTAATTACATAAAATCTATAAACTCAATCAAAAGATTTAAATCAACCCTAAAAAATTATCTAATGCAAGGATGCTACTATTCAATAGAAGAATATTTATCTGAACCATAGGCACGGCGCATCTTTTGCTACTCCTAACTAAGCATATAGTAGTACTGAGTTTTATCAGTAGTGACCTGTACATAATTTTATCATTTTACCAGTTTGTTAATTTGTCTTGTAGGTTAAGGTATTCTTAAATCAGTTCATTATTTAAGATTCATAGTTTATAGTTTATAGTTCATAGTCTAAGATTCTCTGTATTACTGTTCTAGTGTTAATTTCTATCTTAGGTTTAAGCTGACGAATCCTACATCGATGTAAATTGATTATACGGATGAATAAAGTATCTTATCTTATCTTATCTTAACATTGGTCACAAACGCATTGGTGTTCAGCCTCTCACCCACATCACCTTCTGATGTTACTGTCAGAAGTCCGAACCTAAACCAGGGCCAATGAGGTTGTTGGCTGTGATTTGCCTCTAGTACACATTAACTGAATCTCGGCCAACGAAGTGGTTGGTTGTCGTTCGTTGGCCTTTGTTGGCCCAATGTGTACGTGCCTTTAGAGGACTTAATTCTGAGGATGTTTACCTCATGAAAAATCTGTTGATCTCAGCTGGAAATCAACCCTTGCATGTTATTTCTTCTACAGCAATAACCACACTCCGGAGAATTTTTTATAATTTGAAGATACATTAAATGTATCCTTTCAAGTCATAATTATGTAACTTATCAATGAATTATTAATAAGCTGTAACTCAACTCTGATTTTACAGCTGTTAATATGCTTGGAGTTGATTGTCATCATCTGACAAATGTAAATAAAGCACTAATCTTTATATATAAAAGCCAAAACCCACTGACTGACTCACTGACCGAAGTATCTCAAAATCTATACAGCCTACTATACTTGGTATGCGTATTGCTCATAGGCTCTAGATGCGCACTAAGAAAGGATTTCAATATCGTTGACCTCTAAGGGCCAAAGTTGGGTTTTAACGTTATGTAATTCACCAAAAGGAATTCATACTGCATATACGCAATCCCCATGACAACAGGTGGCTTTGAATGACACTGTGATTTCATGTAGGCCTAATAGATTTTTTTTTTTTATGATAGTTAAATATATTTAAGTACCAGGTGGCCAACTGGACCCATGCCTTTACAGTGACATATTACAATACATAATTTGAAAATGTAGTAAACTGTAACAGTTATTCACAGCTTGTCTACTAGAAGTAGCCTAATAGATATAAAGTGATGAGAAATGTTTCTAAACTATTTTGTGACATGAAGTAAATATAGATGGTCCTGGGTTCTATTCTTCCCTTTTAGGGACATTTAAGCGACCCATGGCGCCTGGACGTTGCAGAGCCACGACCTGTCGGGAGAGGGATTATCTATGGATCACATACATACTTTTTTGACCAGACAAAGACATGGAGGGCCTCCCTGGATGAGTGGTCAACCCAATGCTGGGGCTACCTCTGAGACAACACAAACACATAGGACGAGACACACTATTCACACACACTCACTCTGAACAAGGCGAGGATGGGATGAGGATGATAATGGTGGCTGATGATACCCGGGAACCACAAGGGCCTAAAGTTACCCGACATTTGTCTCACAGGTGAGGAAAAACCCCACCTAGGTAACTTGTCACAACCAAGATTTGAACACGGGCCTGCTACGTTCTTTCTGCTCACGCATCCCCCACGCCGGAGCTATTTACCATCCTATGATGTAGTTGAATTAACAGAGTTATTCCAAATGAGTCCAAACTAAATAATGATACCAAAAAAGTGTATGACATATTGATGGCCAGTGTTCGTTCTTCATTAAGAATACAAATATATTCACCATGTTGGCTGGACAGCTGATGATTTAAAGATGTACATCAGACCAACTTTAAATTGTGTTTACTCAATCTATATATATAAGCTACACTGACCGGCAAAAAATAACCGATCACTGTAAAATTTGTTGTAATTTTAAGATTAAACATAAATTGGTTGGATGTTTATACATTGTTGTTGGTGAGGTTGAATTATTATTTTTATTGCATCATTAGCTACCGGTACAGGTACAGGATATCCGCTTTCTTAATATCTCATTACTTTATCACCAAACAAAACAAAAAACATCGCGATAGGCTGTTTCCGATGTGATTATCTGCACTAGCTTGTCATACAGATTGCAAGGTGTTTCATTGTTGTATTGCGTCATTTCCTTTCAAACTTCGCATCGAAGTGATTCTGTCAGTAAATTTAGTTGAAAATATGCCTCTCAGTCCTGAAGACGTTGCCAAAGCTGTTGCTCTAATTGATGATGGACGCAGCCTCCGTTATGTTGCTGCAACCTTAGGCTCACCCAGTGGCGACTCCTGTTTTTTTAGTTGTGTAGGATGGTGTGGAGAGAGCGAATTAACCTATTCACTGCTATTGACGTACATATGCGTCGCCGTAAAAAATACATAAAGGCTGAGATGTAAATTTAATACAATAATGCTTTATCCTAAAATATGAATATATTTAACCACGTATGAAAACTGTCGTTTACGGAAATCAGCTATTCCGCTATAATTTTCATAGTTGATATCAAACTTTATATTACTCCAGGAATACTTATATTGAAATATAAACAGCATAGTAAAGTTTAATAATAGCTAGGCCTATAATATATACCAAGAAATGAAATAAATAAATATTAATAAAATATGATCACTCCCCTCTTAGAAAACAAGCTATCGAACGTGAGGAAGGACTGTACTGTAAGACGTCCTCAACTTCCTCCATATGAAACTGGCTTCTCACAACATTCCCTTCCCCGCCTCCCCCTTCACATGCCCAAGAGCTTTAACAACGGCATGGACTGCGTAACATCAACACTGAGGACGTCCTCTCAAATACCAACCTGCTCAAAACAGAACTGTTAACTTCCTTCCCGAGTGCTCTACAATAACGCTGTTTTGTCATTTTATTGTTTTAATTTTGACAATGAATGCTAGTAAACATTTATGCAGATGAATTATGAAGTGTAGGATGATCCTCACATCCTATATGGAATAATCGCCACTGGGCTCACCATTCACGAGAGGCAACATGGGGAATTAAGGGTGAAATGTGTCATTAAATTATAATCTTTAAAACATATACAATATCTGTAATTTTATTTCAAGCACTAGGCCTACTACATAATTTTTATTTAAACTTTTTTTTTTTTTAATTTCTTTAAGTGATCGGTTTTTTTTTGCCGATCAGTGTAGTTGCTTATATAATTTTCAGGGCCCGGATTCTGATGACCTAAAAATGTTTGGAAAATGACCTATAAAATGACCCTAAATTTTAAAGAAAATGATTTAATTATTATAAAAAATGACATATAAACTGATATTTTATTTATAAAAAATTATTATTGTACACACAAAGTTACAGACTAGTTTGTACATAATTGCAAAAACTGTAAATAACTGTAATGTTGTGAATGTTCTTTCTTTATACTGGCACTGGTCAGTCAAAATTCGGAATTTCCTTTTGTAGTCTGCTGGATTATAGCCTATTGTTCTTTAATTCAGGGTAAACAGTAGTTTGCAATCTCAAATCCAAGCAGGTGCCAAGTCAATCTAATAACAATAGTAACATAATACATAATTTTAGTGTTTCTTTGATTCTCGTTTCCAACTGAGACATGACAACACTTAATTTTTTCTTCTTGCATTAAACAAACAACACTTCAAAGACAGCACCACCAGTGACGAAAAAAAGTTAATACTCTCAATGTAAATACATGAAAATGACTAAATAAGGAAGCAAATGACATGAAAATGACAAAATAATGACCTAAAATTGAAAAAAGTGCCCTAAAAATATAAAATGGCATAAAATGACAAAAAATGACCTAGTAAAAATGTATTTCTATAATCTAGAGGCAATGATTAGGATTTGTCTACAAGTTGGCAATGTCTATGCAGCACCAATAAAAAGATGACATGTCATTAGAATCCAGGCCCTGATAATATTATAAGAGAAAAATTCCTCTGATACTGAGATTTGAACTCATAGAAGAGAGGTTTCATCTGGCATTGTGAAGTGAACTCTAGTTTAGCTCAGTTAGTAGAGCAGTGGCACGGATAGCCGAAGGTCCTGGGTTCAAATCCTGGTGTCAGAGGAATTTTCCTCCTATAATATTATCACGTAATGTCCAACAGAGACAATAATCTGTGGTTCATGAATTCATATGCATATATATCTAACTAAATGCTTAGTTGTTTCATAAAGAAAAATTTCAGAATAGTTTCAGTTTTGCCATAAGCTTTCTCATTAATTCCACAGGTTGTTGGGGAACTGGCCCAACACGTACACCTATACAAAGGCTATAGCCGAAGATGCTGTGAGGACTCACGGGAAAAGTATTCCAGTCGGTATCTTCAGACCTTCAATAAGTAAGTTCCATTATTACTATGGTTGCCAGTTTTCTTTAAAGAAATGTAGGATACTAATGGTCTAAAATGTTGAACAATATATAAAAATGTAGGATAATACACAAAAATGTAGTAGGGTGGTTTTTCATTCGATACAGAACCTGTTTCCTTAAATTTAATCACAAGTTTACACACAGCGCTTCTGTTCAACACCTGAATACCAGAATATTATGAGGGTCATCCAGAAAGTAAGTTCTGATTTCCAATAAAGAAAACAAAAACATAATTAAGTAAGAAATAGTTATTGCAATATTTACAGAGATTCACTGGCTACTTCGCTACATAGTTGCCATCAATATTGAGACATTTATCTTAGCGATGTACCAACAATTGTATGCCCGTGACATACAATGTCTGAAGACATGAAATCACTGCTGTCTGTACTTGGTTGTTGTGGAAACATTTTCCTGCCAGAAATTGTTTCACGAGATGAAAGTCACATGGCATGAGGTCGTGGCTATAGGGCATATGGTCAAAGATCTCCCATCCAAACTGAAACAACTGATTCCATGTGGTGTTGGCTGTATGGGGCCGTGCAGTTGGCGAGAGACTACATGAGTGCAACTATTTTCTCCTAGCGCTGTCCAACAAATACTTATGTCACAAGACTGAAACTGCACTTTAGCAATCTGACATTCTACTGCTATGCTTGTGCAAGAGTGTCTGACTAGTCATGCCATCTCTAGATGCGATCAGAACTTACTTTCTGGATGAATTTCATATCTTACAAATTTTCTACACACTTTTCCATAGTCATGGCTTTACCATTAAGATTCTTTACATTGAATTGCTGCTACAACTTTGAAACTTGTACACACAATAACATAAGCATTGCCTCTTACAGGCAAGAGTTTGGTGGCTTGGGCTAATAGCATGTACAGTCGGTCAAATAAAAAATGTCGGCCGGTATTTGATTAAGTATCACGAACGAGCATATGCACATGTACAGGAAGACTTAAGGTTAGGTTCACACCTGCCACTTGTCTCTCCATGTATTTTCTTGATTATTTAGTCAGTTTTGTTCCAAAACGAACATGTATAGAAGGCTGTCTCACATCCGCCATATTCTTGGTTGCAAATTCTTATAATATTAATAATTAATAAATTCGCAAGGAATATGATTATTCAAGGAGCATATTTTAAAGATTTTATTTTTACCGATTTATAATACCGATAATTGCAGTGCAAAATCAATAACTTACGTTCAGCTTCTGCCACCAATCTAGCATCGAAATACATGGCCGGCCAGATCCACGATTTCTATGAAAACTTCCGGTCACATTATAGTGAAGTACCCACCTCTTTAAGAAATATGGAACCTTCTCGCTGCTTCAGAGACCGAAAAATGCAGGTCAATTACAGCCCTAACTACACTTTCTCTCAAGCTAGCATTTGTATGTGGTGCGATGACAAAGCAAAATGAATTATGACAATACATTAAGTTGAATATCGTGTATTGCGCTTTCCGCGTTTTTCATTTTTCCCTCGTTGTTCATTTCTTCCCTCCTGTCGCATGGCCTCATATGTTCCGAAAATGACCTGTATTTTATGTTTTTTATAGGAAACTTGTGAACTAATGCGATAAAACTTTAATTTTAACTGCATACGAGTCCCGACGTTTTTTATTTGACCGACTGTACAAGCATGGCCCATTGTACGAGAGCCTTCCATAAAGTAAGTTTCCCTGAGGCTGTTTACAGAAAAAAACACAATTTCATGGAAACGTTTATTGCGACAGATATAGCAAGTGTACAGCTATTTTTCAACATATTCATCACCAAAATTGAGACATTTTTCATTCCGTGGGACCAACATTTGAATACCTGTGTCGGAGAAGTCTGCCGCCTGGGATTTGAACCATTGTATGGCAATCACGTCCGCCTCTTTATCATTCTCTGTCATTTCTTGAGGTGTAGGAAGAGATGGAAATCAATGGAAGCAAGATCCGGGCTGTAGGGTGGATTTTTAAACAACTCCAGCAAGTCTCCCACAGAAGTTCAACTGGGAGGTGTTTAAAATTTACCCTACAGCCCGGACCTCACTCCCATTGATTGCCATCTTTTCCTACACCTCAAGAAATGACAGAGAATGACAAAGAGGCGGACATGGTTGCCACACAATGGTCCAAATCCCAACACAGACTTCTCCAACACAGGTATTAAATGTTGGTCCTACAGAATGAAAATTGTCTCAATTCCGATGGTGAATGTTGAAAAATAGCTGAACACTTGCTGTATCTATTGCAATAAACATTTCCATGAAATTGTGTTTTGTTTCTGTAAACAGCCTCAGGGAAACTTGCTTTATGGACGGCCCTTGTACTTGTTCAAAACTGTGTGATTTTGAATGTTGACAGTTGTGTGCACCAGACGGGAACCTGTGGCCGGCTGGATAGATAACCTCTATGGACCCACAGGTGCAGTCGTGGGAGTGGGTGTGGGTATGATTCGAGCTATGGAGATTAATACAAATGCTGTCGCAGATCTAGTCCCATGTGACATGGCTGTTAGTGCACTTATAGCGTCAGCCTGGGATGTGCATCAACGCAAAAGGTAACTTAACATTGTTGATACAGCTCATGCTGTACCAACTAGTTGATCAGAATGAGTGACTTTTTGGCATATGGAATCTTCCTCATATGATTACTCTTAACCCTTCACTGTATGCATGATAAATTTTACCATTATTACTCCCACTCGGACTCTGACTCTATATTAAGTTTTTGACTGTTTCAATGATAATCTATCATTTATTTATTTGGCAAAAGACAACTTTAGGTCATGCACCAGCCAAGCTCTGCCTGCTCTTGCCTGCTGGCTGCTTCCCCTTGCTTCTGAACCTTGCATGCGCCCCTCACTTTTGTACCCTTCATCATATACGCATAAAAATATACAAAATCACAGCATTATGAAAATGACCCTTGCACTATATTAAAAGTAGGCCTACACAAAATAAAATAAAAAATATTCCTTAACCAAAACAGTTATTTCTCACATACTATAATGCTCTCTAAACTTAAATAGATGAAATTTCCCTTCACCACTCAGCAATAGGTCGTGGTGTAGTGGTTAAGGCAGCTGGTTACAGTGCTAGTGGTCACGAGTTCGAATCCTGGTCGATCCAAAATTTTGTTAGGAATAGGTCCCAAAGGGCAAGGAGAAGGTGAGAGAGGGAGGGAGAGAGAGGAAAAGGAAAATAATAAAGGAAAAATAATTTTTTCCCAGTTTCACTTTTTGCATTACCAGCAATGCCATCTTGGTGGAGACATCCAAAACCCTAAATTCCTCCTTCCAGGCAGGTCCCATTAGAGAATTGGTGTGCGACCTAAAATTGTTTTTTCTCATTTATTTATTTATTTTGTATCTAGCGTTATTGTTGGTACACAATATATATGGCCCATTGTGATACCTTGAAGTTTGCAAACTTTCATGTTAGCATCTTGCATTTGCACTTACGCATTTCAGTGTGAATTTTTACATTAAATAACATGAGTAAAAATAGATTTCATTGCATTTGTATTTACCCTTTAATGTAATAATCCCATGAGTCTAAGATGGGTTGTATATACTATAAATATTGTTTTCTTGTTTGTTGTGTCAGATGTGAAGAGGAGGAGGACATTCCTATATATAATTATGTTTCTTCGTGTGAGAATCCACTCACATGGGGGAAATACATCAATGACAACATAACTCACAGCTGGTCGGTGCCTTTCAACAGGTCAATGTGGATGGTATTCCTAATACAATCAAGAATACACTTCATGTACAAATTCTACACTGTTTTCCTACATCTCCTGCCTGCATTACTCATGGATGCTACATTCTACATAACAGGGCAGAAACCCATGTAAGTTGTTCATCTCCTGTCTTCATTACTCAATAGGTGCTCCACTCTGTATTAGTGATGGGCAGAATCGAATGATTTTTAAGAATCGAGTAATCTGTTCTTGAGTAATATAAAGAATCAAATGATTATTCAAATTAAAAAGTTCTCGGATGAATCCAGGATCCTAGAACTTGTGATGCAAGATGTGAGAACTCGAGTTGGTAGCTGAGGCAAAAATTACTAAAGGTAACTCAATTGTTAACTCAATGTTCAGCACACCAAGATCTGCTGCAATTGTTTCCCGCAATGGGTTTGGATCAACCATACAGTGAACCACAAATCAATAGGATCTATTGATAAATTTCATTTCTGATAGTTGCTAAATATCAGATACGATTTCAATAAGATTCCATACCACTAGTGATCAGTATATTAAAATGGGGTTGTTTGGTTCCACCTTAAAACATTAGTAAATATAATGACAACTCATATGATCGTCTGCAGGGTAAGAAGAAAAAAACATGTACATAATTCAAAGCATTTTGATATTATTAGAGAAGCCCAGTGGGGTTTGATGTTCCCAACGTTTTGGCAATGACTGCATCCAGCATCCTCAGGGGTCCTCTGTCTACAGCAGTCAGCAGTGAACTGAGCTGGGCCTCACTGTCGCTCCTACGAGGGTTGATCCAGAAATAAGGTTCCCATCGATTTTACAAATAGACAACATTGTTTATTCTCATAGCAATGTACATAGTTGGAAAGAACACACTTTGCTCTATTTTTCGACATAATCGCCATCTTTTTCTAGGCATTTTTGTAGACAGTGCTCCAATTTTTTTATCCCAATGTTGTAGAACTCCGCCGCCAACCTGTTGAGGAAGCATTTCACCCCGTCTTTGACTTCATCGTCGCTCTGGAAGCGTTGGCTACCCAAGTGTTCCTTTAACTTCGGGATCAAGTGATAATCGCCAGGCGCGAGGTCCGGACTGTACAGTGGGTGACAGTCCACCCAAAGTTTGTCAAAAGGTCCTGGGTTTGACAGGAGACATGAGGTCGGGTGTTAACGTGAAGCAGCGTTACACAGGCTGTCAGTCGTCCTCGCCGGCGGTTCTGGATAGCTCACCTGAGTTTCCTTAGTATTGAACAATAACTGTCTGAGTTTATTGTTGTCCCAGGTTCCATGAAATCGATCAGCAGTATCCCCTTACGATCCCAAAACACACTGGCCATGACTTTGCCAGCAGAAGGAGTTTGTTTGAACTTCTTTGTAACTGGTGACCCTGAGTGACGCCATTGTTTGGATTTTTCTTTCATTTCGGGAGTGAAATGAAACACTCACGTTTCGTCTCCCATAACAATGGAGTCCAACAATCCTTACAGAACGAATCTCGTACTTGGCGGGAGCAACAATGAGCACCTCCATTTCAGACGGCTGCTGAGCCAAGGCTGAGCAGCGCAGCAAAGCACGGCCAGGAGGAATCGAGAGTGGGGGAACAGCCCTGCACAGCGGTGTTGCCGGATTTTGCCTCGAACCTTCCCGTGCGGCTGGAGCTCTTTGGGAACTTTATTTCCGGATCAACCCTCGTATTTATATCCATGGTGGTGCACTCTCTGTAATAAGAACTCGATGTTGATTGGCCAGCATGTTGGAATACTGTTGATTGGCTGTTGGTGACACGATTTCAGCTGGGTGTTGATTGACTATTGGTTTTTTTATTGTGGTCTTTCTTAGAATGGGGATCCAGACTTTATTGACCTTTTCAGGTTCCTCTTTACGAAAAAGGTCAATAAAGTCTGGATCCCCATTCTAAGAAAGACCACAACAAAAAACCAATAGTTAATCAATGCCCAACTGAAATCATGTCACCAACAGCAAATCAACAGTCTTCCAACATGCTGGCCAATCAATGTCAAGTTCTTGTTACAGAGAGCACACTGCCATGGATATAAATAGGAGCGACGGTGAGGCCCAGTTCAGTTCACTGACGACTGCTGTGGACAGAGGACCCCTGAGGATGCCGGATGCAGTTACTGGCAAAATGTTGGGAACATCAAACCCCACTGGATCACGGCCTACAAGCCCGTGAAAGCCTATGTTGTTATATTTTGATATCATAAACATCAGAATTACATAGGTCAAATAGAATGTTTAGTTTTGGATGTATGCATACCTTAAAATTTCTGCCTTTTACTGTCCAGTAAAGCTTGAATAACATTAAAACATATAATTGATTAATGATAATCTTAACATAGTTTACATTTGATATTTTCTTACATATTCTTGATGAGTGTGACCTGAATAAAATTAAGATATAGGCTAAAATTATAAAATTGTGAAGTTGATAAAATTCAGTATCCTTCAAGCATGTATCTTGTTGTTCTATTGGCGATGTTAAAAATTTAAGGTATTTGTCACTGATTATTAGAATATGTACATTGATAAACAGAATAACAGTTCAGTCTTAATATAGCACATGTTGTATTAGGTTTTATTGTAATTCAGTAACCTTCAGTATTTATATAAATTAGAATGTTAGCTCTTCCTGGCCAGCAACTAGGTGTCTCTGTAGTTCAATGAGATGCATTTTGACCACCGCCGTCTCGAGAATTACACTGTCTGTCCTATGCTTTATTTTAACATGGAGTTCATAGTATTGCTCATTTGCCTAATTTCTCCAGTAGAAGCGACACAGTTCACACCCAGATTGCATGAAATTCCAGCATACTTCAGTTTCCGAGTTTATACTTCAGAGGGCAACACAGAGCATGCAGTAATGTAAAGGGTATTGCAGCTGGGTGTGGTAGGTGCTGCCATCTGTAATGTCGACGCGTACGCAAAATTAGCCTTATAGGACAGGCAGTGTATACACCAGTAATACATTCTAGAAGGCAGTGATTTTGACACATAAGCATATCAGTCATCAGTCATTTGGACCTGGGAAATTTAATATTCATAATTAGTAGATAAATGATTGTTTTCTAATGGTTTAAATGTGTAATGGTGAGTAAATTTGCACTTACATTATGTTATTGCATGAAGTCCTCGAGTAGAACTACTTGTTGTGAGAGCTGGAAGGCTACTTACTAGCTTTATGTTTGGTATGGGAATGTGGTACAAGGCTCATGTAGATTTCAAAAGACAGTTATGGTTGATTGTGTTTTCGTGAATGATATTTTATTTAAGCTTGTATATTTCCAAAGCTTCCAATGTGTTCAATTTTGCACTTTTCTTTTGTTTATGTAAAATTTCTAGGGTGTTTTGTGAAGGGTTTAATCAATGGTTATTTGTTGATAGGTTTGGCAAAAGCACATTTATTTCTGTTGTATTTGAAGTCTGTGGCAGGTTCATTAAATCTAAGTTTAAATGTGCGATCTGTTTGGCCGATATATACATTTTTGCAGTCATCACACTTAAGTCTGTATACTCTGCTTTCATTATTATTGTAGTGTTGTGTAATTTTTGTTTAAGGTTATTGTTGGTACTATATGCTATCTTTATGCTTTTTTGTTTAAGGGGTTTAAGAATTTTGTGTATTGTGGGGTTAGTGTACATTGTTTGTGTTTGTTATTATGTTTGTCATTCTGTGAGCTTAAAAGTGAAGTTGGTTTTCTTAGTTTCTCTATATATTTTTTTTTATTTTTTTAGTATTTTTAATTTTAATTTTTTCATTATAGCCATTATTTCATGTGATTAGGCCTATTGTTCATAATAATTGTGTTTATTCATTGCAATACTTAGGAGTCTCTGGATCATACTATTTAGGGTTAGAAGGATGATTAGATGTATGAGTGTGGATCGAAAAGTAACGCACAATAATTTTTTTTTACAAAAAGTTTGATAGGTACAATAATTACAAACAAATCCACACATCAAGGGACATCTTTTGTCTATTTTTCTACATAGTCTCCAAAGTTCTCAACACATTTCTCCCATCGTGATACCAGTTTCAAATCACCCTGTTTAATGAAGTCCGTTCGGTTGGAGTATATCCATCTGTGGACTGCTGTTTTCACTTCTGCATCTGACGCAAAACGTTTACTGGCCAGGAATTTCTTCAGCGAGGTGTAGTGCAATTTTTATGGGCTAAAGGGCATAACCCGAGTGAAATTCAGAGGGACATGCGTGGCGTGTATGGGTACGACTGTATGGACTGTAACAATGTCTCCAGGTGTTGTGCATTCTTCGAAGATGGCCATGATAACCTTTCATTTGTTTGGTCCCATGTAGAAATTCCTGGCTGGTAAACACTTTGCATCAGATGCAGAAGTGAAAACAGCAGTCCGCAAATGGCTATATTCCAACTGAACAGACTTCTATGAACAGGGTGACTGTATAGAAAAATAGACAAAAGATGTACCTTCATGTGTGCATTTGTTTGTAATTGTACCTATTAAACTTTCTGTAAAAAAAAAAAAAAAATTATTGTGCATTACTTACTGTAACCTCCTACCAAGTCAGAAAATGTGGGTTTTCTATGAATGCTGAAATGCAGATGGTTGTTTTCTGTGTATGTTGATAGCTGATTATATTATTCTTCGCTTTTCTAATGATGAATTTTAGGTTATTGTGAATGTTGTTGAAATCATTAACTATGTTCTTTATTTTATGATGTTACATATAATTAGAATTCATCAACGTATCTTGTGTATGATTTTATGTTGTGTGTATTTCTGATGTTATTAACAAATTAATATTCAATGTGTAGCAAGAATATTTCCAATAAGATTCCTGATAGAGGAGAACTCATTTCCTAGTCCTTCAGTTTGTTGGTATAATAAATTGTTGAATTTAAAGTAACTTTGTTTTAGGATAGTGTATAGTAAAATTGTTATTTGACTAGCTATGTTCGAGTTTTCACCAATGTGTAAGAGTTTTAAATTATATTTAATGTGTTTCTAGTATTGGTACATTTGTATTTAGATTTTGTATGTCAAGTGATATTGAGGTTTCATTTTTGCTAATGTTGATATTTTTTATCTTTTTACAAGCTCTGTTGTATTTTTGATAGTTTGTGCTATTTAATTATAATTTGTCTTGTAAGATTTTGGCTTTTTCCATTTAAATTTTGTATGAGGGGACATTGATGAAATTTACTACTGGTCTTATGGGATTGTTTTCTTTGTGGATTTTTATTACTGACCTAACTAAGTAACATTGGTTTAAGGTTCATGTTAATGCTTAGTCTTTTTTCATTTTCATCTAGGATCAGGTTTTATGTTTTTAGAACTTTCTTGATGGTGCTTTGGAATTTTTCTGTGAGGTCCTTATCTATTTTGGATATGTTATTGTCATAGGTAATCCCACGAGAGTTGACGAGTTTATTGATAGACTCATGACTGTGCAGCAGGAGCGAATTTATCTGATGAAACTCGTCAACTCGAGTTGGATTTATTAAGACTATTCCATGAATGAAAATATAACAGATTATACAAATAATAATTACCTTCATGCTTTGTTATATAAAAACAAAACTAACAGCTGCAAGATCACGATTCGAGTTACCATTTGTGATCAGTGCTACCAGTGGTGCATATAAGACATAGTTAACTTCGTTCAGGTAAACTAACAGCAGAACAGAATAATAGCACACGAACTGGCTTGCACCGAATCAAAATTGTGTTTTTAAATCAATGTACATTTATATTATTTCAATTTCCAAACAAGTATAAAATAATCTGTTTTCATGCTGCTTAATGGCAGCATGTGCCATATTAATCACTGCACACTGATGTTTAAGGGTAAGATAAACGGCTGTGATTGGTCTACATCCGAGGAAATGCTAAACGTTATTGGTCAATATCAAACACACAAAATAGTGGAATAGTCTTTGAAAAAATCAGAGTTTCTCAATATATTTGTCAATTTAGATGAGGACAATGGCATTTTCTTTATCTGCTTTGACTTTATTGATACTTTTAAAATTTAATTTATGCTTGAGTTTTTAAGTAGATTATGGTGTTCTTTTGTTTGTGATTGTATTTTGTTGTTATCATAAGTGTATTTTTATATTACTGTCTATTTGTTCTCTTATGGCTTGTTGTGAGTCAGGTCACTCTCGTCAAGAATATGTAAGAAAATCTTAAATATAAACAATGTTAACCCTTTGCGAGCGACAAATTTTATGGCTGTACAAGGCAGATTCATTTATTTTCGGTTTTGATTGAATATTCATTCAGAATTTTTGTGCTAGTATGTCTTTTGTAATGTTTTCCCAATACAAAAAACTGAAAACAGGTTGTTTTCTATAATATGTTAAAAACCTCGCATGAATGAACTCAAAATGTAGACTATTCGTTTTTCTTATCAATGAGGTCAAATCCTTAAAAACCACATGTACCTAATGTTATATCCTTTTCTTGTAAAATTCACAATTTGTTGCTTGTATTGTTTCCACTTGAGTATTCAATTACAAAGAACCGCATGCAGCAAGACAAAGATTAAGCGTAAACTATTATTTCACACTATTGTTATTATTTCTGATTTTGAATAATCAATACTTAGCTTGTATCTAGTCTATTCATCTTGAAAAAGATCACTGATATATCCTTTTTTCATATTCTGTATCACTTCTTTTTAAAGTAGGTAGTATATTCTAACAAAGGCAATCTGAAATTGTCCAAAATTGGCCAGGTTTTCTGGCTCGTTACAGTGGTGTTAAAATAATTTGTTTTCAAATGAGCCGACAGTTTAGGCTTAGTTCCCAATATGATGTAACATGTAAATGTGCAGAGAGTGGGTAACCCTGGCTTTCAACATGTGTATTACATACTATGAGATGGTAATTGAAATAGAATGGAATGTACGAGGGTGGTTCAAAAAGTATCGCAAAATAATTTATTTTTTTATTTTATTTTTACAAACGTTTAATAGGTACAACTACAAACAAATGCACACAAAAAGGGACATCTTCATCTATTTTCATATATAGTCACCAAGTTTCTCAACACATTTCTCCCATCATGATACCAGTTTCAAAATACCGTGTTCATAGAAGCCTGTTCGGTTGGAGTATAGCCATCTGCGGACTGCTGTTTTCACTTCTTCATCTAACACAAAGCATTTACCAACCAGAAATTATTTCATGGGACCAACAAATGAAAGCCCAATGGTGCTGGGTCTGGACTGTATGGAGGATCCTGGAGCACCTCCGAACCAAATTTGTTGATTTTCTCACGAACAGCTGCAGCAACATGGGGAGAGTATTGTCATCTGATTTTCATTTGTTTGGTCCCATGAAGAATTCCTGGCCGGAATTTTGCATCAGATGCAGAAGTGAAATCAGCATTCCACAGATGGCTATACTCCATCTGAACGGACTTCTATGAACAGGGTATTTTGAAACTGGTATCACGATAGGAGAAATGTGTTGAGAAACTTGGCGACTATATAGAAAAATAGAGAAGATGTCCCTTCATATGTGCATTTGTTTGTAATTGTACCTATTAAACATTTTGTAAAAAACAATTATTGTGCGTTACTTTTCGATCCACCCTCATACTTCAGTAAATAAAGTGTATGAAGTATAACTTCTGTTGTATTGGTGTGCTCACTCTTATGTTTGCATTACAGGATGTTGAGAACCTACGAGAAGCTGCACAAATTTTCTGAAGTAATTTCTTACTTCAGTACTCGACAGTGGAAATTTTCAAACAGAAATGTACAGAAACTTTGGCAGAAATTAAGTCCAGAAGATCAAAAGATTTTTGATTTCAGTATTAGTAATCTAAATTGGAGTGACTTCCATCAAGAATCACTTATGGGAATTCGAACTTACCTGCTGAAAGATGATCCCAAAACCCTCGACGATGCAATAAAGCGACGATACAGGTGATTGTATTTTTAATATTATAATTTGTATTAGGCATTCAATAACTTGAGAGTGCACTCAAAATAGTGCTTAATTGCTGTCAGTACTACTACCTACATTGGCAGAGGTAACCTAACCTTCACTGAATAATCTGTTTTGTACCGGTACTTGTTTGTTGTTTCCTAAGTAATTTCTACTAGCACTGATCCCTATACTGAATCAACAAGTCTGGTGTATTTAATCTCATCCCAACCTGTCCTGTCGGCCGCTGTGGTCTAGAGGTAGCATGCCTGCCTCTAGATCCGAAGGTTGTGGGATCAAACCCAACCACGGTCGATGGATTTTTCAGGAAGTAACTTAAAAATCCTGGGCACGAAATCCTCTGGGAAGGCCCATGTCATAAATTTACAGCATGTAAAAGAACTCAAAGCCTAAATTGGAGCCTCAGGATAAAATTTCTCAGCCCCTTCACGTCCAAGTAATACCTTAGTTTTTGGAGGGGGGGTTGAGAGGCGATGGGCTTACCAGCTGTTCCTCTGCACCCTCTCTCGGAAAATAAGCATAACAAAATTCACATAGTAACAGAAACCTTGGCAAGATGGTAATACGCGCCACAACCTCCTCCTCCTTCCATTGGCACGGCCGCTTTCTCCTCACGCCTTCCCTGCCTGGCCACTGCCCCGGCCACTGCTCAACATGAAATAATATTTCACAATAAAAAAAAGACCCTTGCACCAAACATAATATTTCACAATTTAAAAAAACGCCATGTTATAACATAAAACATCGCTCAATTGATGCAGGAAAATTCCCTTGCACCAACACTACTCTTTTCTTAACTAACAAAATATCTCAAAATTATAAAAACCGATTCTTGCATTAAAACTCATGAACTCATGAAATTCCCCCTATCGTAACTCAAATATACGAAAGCTACCCTCACTGCTCAGCTATCACTCATGGCATAATGGTTAAGGCTCCTAGCTACAAAGCTAATGGTCCCGAGTATGAATCCCGGTCGATCCAAAATTTACAGTTAGGAATAGGTCTGGAATAGGTAGGGTGAAGGAGAGGTGAGAGGAAGGAGACGGGCAAGGAATAGAAGAAGAGAATAAAGATGAAATAAATTATTTTTTCTGTTTCATCAGTTACATAATAGATGGTGCTACCGTCGCTGCTAGTAGTTCTAATGTCACCGCTAGATGTCTCCACCCCAACGGTTGTGGCGTGTACTACCATTTTCCCGAAACCTCCACTTGGAGGCCCTTCGCCCCAACATAGGGGATATAGGAAATCAGATCATCCTGTCTCCTATGTGTCCAAACTTGTGGTTATGCAAGAGATTAGTGACAACATTGGTGCTATGTATAGCATACAGCTGATGGATATGATTGTAATATTTCAGGTTGTACTGGCTGCATCAGTTTGTGAAGCTCCTCGTGATCTGTCTGGTGCTGTGGGGACTCTGGGAAGTAGTGCAGAGTTTTGAATCTCACTTGCCTTGGGAACAAACCCCACTCACTGCAGCCTCTCACATCACACGAACATTTCCACGCAAATAAAATGAAATTCCAAGTTAATATCAGTTTGTAAGCATTCCAGTCATTTTAATAATCAACAGAAATTCATTTCACTAAGGAGCGACATACATCATTGATGGTAAAATATATTTTTTCAAGACTTTTGCTTCCATTTCAGTATTTAGATATATGTAATACTCTCAGAGTTATGTCACTGATGTCTTGCTGTCTCACTTTCTAAATTCTGTTTCCTTCATAACTTCTAATATATTTGATATAGTGTAATATATACTTTTTTATTTAAATAATTTTTTTAATAATAAAATTTCAACATTTCTGTAAAAGAAAAAATATTTTTAAAAAAAGTTGTGATTTTGATACTGAAATAAATGTTTGTCATGTTCTTAACCCTTTTGGTGCCATGCACCAATATGATCAATATTGCCCTCACTGCCACCTAAGTGGCAGTTTTTGTACTGGTTCTGCCTGGCTAGAGTGCCATGGATTTTTACATAAAAATGCACAGTTTTTTAATATATTCATAAAGGATGGAGTTTTGCCCCCTGGGGGATAATTTTTCTAATTATTATAACAGAGAAAAACATAATTTTCATGGGTGTTGGCATGCTGACCATGTGCCCCCCAATCCTGCCATCCTGCAGCGGTCGTGTGGTAGGCCTTGTCCCTTCAGGGATGTAGCACCACAGAGTTTAGTTTAGTTTACACAATTTAAGTATGATAATAATGTGTTAGCTTTCTGTTGCATTTATTGTTACATATATAAGTATGATCATTGTATCTTCATCACTACTGCTATCAGAGAAATCACTATCACTATCACTGGGTAAATCATCTGGTAAAAATGACACTGTTGCAAGCATTGTAATAATTGGGGTTCGGATGTTTACCACATGTCATATTTTTATTCTATCCTCCGTTCTCACCACAAACACAAACTAAACACGAATTGCACGCTTGTTATCCTTGTCAGGCTGTTTTTATTTTGCATAAAAGTCATATTTTGCATTTTTGTGGTCTAGGTCGCATTTTGGCCATATTTGTAATTTAACGACAAATTTCAGTTATAACTTCGGTAAAAGAGCACAATTATTCAGTGTATGTACTACATGGTCGAGTTAAATTTGAAATTTATTTCAATTATTTAATGTTCATGCCAAATAAATAAGTAACTTACATTTTAAAATTAATGCAAATATTTTATAGGGTCTAGCAAGATCTACAAACTATTACAAGTATTTGGAGCTGATGAAGCAAGCAAACAGGAGAAAATTCTTTAAAAATAAATGTTCATAATAAGTAAAACTGTAAATCGCCAAAGTTGTTAAAAAGTGATTATCTGATTGAATTCATGTGATGTAAAAATGTAGTGTTTTCATATTTTTAAATTGGAACATTTCTGTCCCAATTGTTTAATTTTTTTGAAAATACATTATTTTATTAGGACATTTTTGGATTTTTGGGTCATATTTAGTCATTTTTAAGGGCATATTTGCAGTCATATTTTCCACTCTTTTAAGTCATGAATATCCGAACCCTAGTAATAATTATTCATAACCTTTTTCACCAACAAAAATGTCGTGCAAACACCGTAATGGTTTCTGTTAAACATAGCAATTACAATGAAACGAGAAGGTCTGACAATCTGTTTAACACACATAATCATCCCCTTCTGAAGGTGAAAGTCCTTACAAAGTATATTGTTAGAAAGATATTCCTATTGACGTATATTTCAATGCAGGCTGCCTCAAAAAAATGTACAGTATAACTCCAATTATCCAAACTAATAGGGGTTTGATATGATCTGTATATTCAGTAATCATAAAAATCATGCCAGCAGCATGTTACTGTGAAAGTGAAGCACTGCATGAATTAGGGAATAAAAGTTACAAATATTTAAACACAAAATTAATTTATTTAGAGAATGAAGGCCACAAATATTTAAGCACACAAGGACATAGTATTTTTAAGTACATGTACAGAACTGTGAGTAATCCTACAATATTTCATTAAAAGGAACTCTCCATATTGCAGTAGAGAACCCAATATTATGTATGAAGGCATACTGCTGTACTCTGAAACAAACATTATTTAAACATAGCCTATTATGTAACAAGTAATTTTGAAATTTTCCAAAAATTGATTCAGGTAATTGGTGATTTGGATATTTCTCATTGGGATAATTGGGGTTCTTACTTACTTACTCAATGTCAATAGACAATTCCTAAGCAAGCTAAAGGAATATTATCTTAGTTGAATTAAAATACTTTCCGTAACGCACTTTATTTACCTTGGTAAACTTCTGAACAGCCGTTTAGCAGGTGGTGTTCCTGCATCATTAGCAGAGTGCTAACTGAAGTCTACTGGAGCAGGTGTTTGTGAGGGTGTCTGTTATGGTGGGAGTATAATGGAGGTGGGGTAACAAAACAGCCTTAAACCTGTTAGGTTTAACTGACCGTGCAGTTTTGGGTAATCTATTAAGCAATTTTATATCTAATTACATTAATTCTATAGATAAATAATGAATATGTTAATGTATTTTGCAATGTCTAATCGCTAATCGCTGGAGGATCCAAAACATTGAATACGGTAATAAATAGGCCTATAATAGACCTATAATAAATTTTAAAGAACATGTTTAAAATAGGATAACAATCAAGGTAACCTAAAAGTGGCCTAGGATGGCTCAAAAGCACGTGCCACCCGGTAAGAAGGGGTGTGAAGGGGTGGAAACAACTGTCCTGTATAACCAATGCTGCATTCTTAACTTGAAATGCACAATAGCATAAAATATCTGTTTGGAGAGGGAAATGTCAATGCGAGCTGTGTGAAAGGTTTTTAAACTGCAATGATCAACGCTGATGACGGTGAGAGTCAGAGTGATGTAACAATAAATGTCTTAGTGACTAGGTTAGGAAAAATAATGTTTGAGAAAAGGAATTACCAGATCTTCCAAGAACTCTATGTAGACATCAGGATAGGATAACAGATGAATTCTTAAAGGAACTGTTGTTGAACGAACTTCATGCCAACTTGGTTAGTCATCAGTCAGAAATCGGTGTTATTAAAAGACTGGGGAGAGAAGATGCCTGGAGATCCATTCACAACTATCAAGTCTTCTGATTCAAACAGCATACAGATGACTTGGACTCTTCATGGTGACTCTGGATAGGTATAAAGGAAGATTACATTATATATTTTCCTGTCTGAATTTATTACGGTATCGGGAATTTGCTTGACACCATAGAAAAGTTCTCTACCCGGTTTGATAAAAATGATTGCATCCAATATGAACAAGCTTTTCTTGCGGACAGGAAATCAGTTTGTTTCTCCGGAAATGTAGACTGAACCCATCTTTGTAAATTTTAGCATAATAGAACCACAGTTAATTGGCTATTCGTAAGTGAGGTGTCTAAGGATTTTACATCACATTTTTTACAAAATGTATTACCTCCCTGTAGAGAAAACAAATTTTCAGACAATAAGTGTTGAATTGACAGACAAATACAGTTAACTAGCCCATATTACTAGTTCTGTAAAACCCACAATGCTAGTTCTACATTTTAAATGGAAGCATTCCACACTCTGACGGTTTAGTCGAGATTGATCCATTAACATCATGCTATGTAAATTAGATGGGCAGCCAATTGAGAAATCTTGTTGGCCTACTGTGTATGGGTTCACCTTTCATACAACAGGGACATGGTATTGGAAGCTTTTTGGGTGGTCTGTTTAGCATGATCAAACTAGTCTTCGTGTCAGGGGCTAAAGCCATGGGACATGAACTCTTTCTACAGAGGCAAATATTCTTTCTGATATTAGCAAAAACAAAACCTGATGAAAAAGTTAAAAATATTGTTGCAAACAGGTTAAGAGAGTTAACTCAGTATCTTGTCAACAAAATGCAATGAAGGGTAAGGCAAAAGAGAAAATTGAAACCAGAACCAGTGGCCAGGGATATATTTAGTGAGATCAAACTGTGAAAGAGGTGATAACATTCAGGATTATGAGGACTCAAGAGATAATGGAACTTAATACAGTGAAGCAACAAAGTTATGTAATTAACAAAGTTGTTGACTATTAAACACTTTAGGCCTCACTTTTCCTCACATTTTTGCAGGACGTACGTTTCATGGGCTTTGACAAGCAGTTGAAAATGTGGGCAAAGCCCATGAAACGTATGTCCTGCAAAAATGTAAGGAAAAGTGAGGCCTAAAGTGTTTAATAGTCAACAACTTTGTTAATTACATAACATTCAGGATGTTCGGCTGTACCAAGTCAGAGTTTGACATATTTATCAGGAACCTTTTCAGTCTATTGGGCAACAATATGCAAACCTTGCTCCTGTCCAGTCCGTTCTAGATTGCTCATATTGGGATGAAACCTGTAATTCTTCAATGGACTGACATTTTCTTTTTCTATTCTCAATAAAAAATCAATTTTGAACTCAAACTGCTCCTTTAAATCTTTATTTTTTGGGAAGCTAACAATTTCACTACTGTAACTTCTCGGTGTCTAAAGGTCAGGCTATCTGCCTTTCCACAGATATTACAGATAGACCTCTTTTGAGATCCAAACAAGTATTTCCTCTCCATTTTGTATGATTTTACATTAAATAGTGATAAACCATGGGACAAAGCATGGGCTAATATGCAAACACCATTTTGAAGATGGCCACCAATACAAAGTGCTAAGACTAAGTGCACACACATGGTATGTAAATGTTTTTTTATTATTTGTTTATTTTTCCATAAACTTTACAATTCAAATTATTTATAGTAGCAGCTGCCAGAAAAAAATACTTCAAAATCAAAGCTTTCTTGGTTATCATCATCTTCATTTCCCTCTTCGTCACTTACCAATATCGCACCATTTTCTGAAATATGTAAGGAATTGTCCAGTCCATCTCGGTTGCCATCACTTTCCCAGTCCACATTGAATATTGATACATTTTTTGCTACCAATGTACGAAGTTTCCTTTATTTAGGCATTTAACCCCATTCCATTTCTTTATTTTTTACTGGTACTTGAAATTGCTTCTACCTCCACCTCTACCATGGATGTGAGGTCAAAATGACTGCTTGGAGTTAAGGTGCTTAAAAAGCTTATGAAATATGAATTTTAATTATTACTTAAGCAAATTGACTTCTAAATGTTTAATTAACAAAGCATTATTTTTACACAATCATTTTAAGGCGGCTTTTAGGGTACACAAATTAAATCACTGCATCATAAATCCAATGAAATGCTCTGTCTTGAAGATATGTTAATATTTTTCAAATGAATACCTAATTAACACAAAAATTTATTTATCATAGTCGCTCACATGACTCCCAACTAGATAATAATCACAGTTCGTCATAAGATGTGGTTGTGTTCAAAATTGCTTTACTTATACCTTTTTCCCCTTAGAAATGACATACAGTTATGGTCTCAATACATCCACTGCAAATTTTCCTTGTGCAATCCAAACATACCGGCTTATCACATCAGTAACATTTTAAATGTTTTAATTTTCTTTGTGGTGTGCATAAGTGACAATACATTCTTTTCTTCAGTTTTCTTTCCGTCCCTTCCATAGGAATACCGAGAATTCTATAGATGGTCCTTCATGAGCCTCTTGCGATTCTCAGATGAAAAAGTGTTTGTCACTGGCCTTGTGCAATGACGAAATTATTAATTTAAAATTTATAGTAGGCCTACTTAATACTGTATGCAGATCATTTTGCTTATGTTCTTAGTAATACTGTATGTAACTTAATGAATGTGTGAAGGCTCTACAAAGCAAACCTTTGAAAAAGAAAACATTAAATGGTGCAAGAAAGTTGTGTTTCTGAAGACGAATTGTGCCCCATTGAATACATTTAAGGTCTATACATTTCACAACCTGACAGTAAACTGTCTTACAAAAGTTCTTAGAAAATAGCTGTTGGATGGCAATGAACTCCTACCAAAACGGGCACTTCCAGTGACGCCAAAAAAAAAAGTTGACTTTCAGGGGATGTATTTCAACAAATTATTATGATGTTTATTTTGAAAAAGAATACGACCATTTAGGAGGAGCAGGTACATTAGGTGAATGTCCGGTCTGCATGGTCGATCAGCCTGCAACAGCTGCTGGAAAAAACTCACTTATTCATGGAGGTGCGGTCAATTTGACTGCTTCAAAAATGATTTTTTGTTTTGCACGAATCCTATAACACTGATGGGTAAGTGACACACATGGGGTGATCAAGGTTCTTAAGAAGGGAAGGCAGTGTAAATAACACCTGTGAAGACAATATCCAACAGTGATTTATGTTTTTGCTGTGTGGTCAAATTGACCGCACGTCTGATTTAATTTTTATTTAGTCCAACTGAACATAACCATGTTATGGGACTCGTCAAATGATTACAAACAAACAATGGTTATGCTTAAATACCTTTCTTGAATAAATATGCTTATAAAGCGGGTTAAATAAGCGGTAGTTGAACGTTTCTTTAATGATGATACTGTAGTTTGCCTTTTAAACAGGAGTTAGAAATTGCAGTATTTTAAGTAATTTTAAGCAGGCATTATTCTATGTTTCAATTTCTGAAAATGCCTAGAAGATAGAGAATTGCATGTAGGTGGAAAAAAATCTGTACGATTTATTTTGTCTGTCCACAAGTTATACGGATTTGGAGAATTTTCCTCACTTGGAAAGTGTTCGGAAAAAAATCTTGCGGATTTTTCTTGTTATGAACAGATTAACATCCGTATACACAGTAACGGTCCGGAATTCTCACTATTAAAGGTAAATAAAAACTACACTGCCTAAACACGTAAATTTGCAAGGGATAATCTTGATGGTATTTCCGCCATAGTATGGCGAAGTGCCGTAGCTGATGTCATCAAAATTAACGACACGGATTTAATTCACTCAAATCATGAGAACGGCATATCACAGAACAAAACGAAAAAATACGTATTTCTAATTTTGTAAGTTATTCTCTTCCTGTTGCACAAACATAATTTTGAACTCGGACTGCATTTTTAAGTGAGCATTCTCTTTTCGAAGAAGTAAGAAAAATAAATAAGCCTTTTTTTTAAGTAAAACTTCTTTTCTCGCGGTTGGGGTAGATCGGGAAAATCAGTCACACTAAAACCGTCACGAAATCAGTCACAAAATCAGTCACACTCAAAACTACGTGTTTCGGAGCGGACTGCACAGAAAACAATCAACTCAATGATTAGGAGTAATCAAAGGAAATTTTTCAGACATTACTTCCTCAATGGCAATAGACAATTCCTAAGCAATCTAAAGGTATATTATCTATTTTATGGAACCCGGAGGTTGATTACCACGCAAATCCAAAATTAAAAATCCAAAATTAAAAAATACAAATTTCCAAAACTAAAAAAAAATTAAACTCAATGATTCAACTCAATGATTAAGCTTATCCAAAATTTAAATAAAATCAGGTAAACTGATGTAACAAAGTGCCAGTATGTTTTTGTTTAAACAGTTATGACTGCAATTATGATATGCAGAATATGTTTTTTTTTAAATTGATTTCCAAGTTAAGCTCCAGATTTATTCATTAAGCAGGGCTTACGGAAGAACAAAGGTCTAGTTTTTTTTTTAATGAGATTAAAATCTTCCAGCATCACCTGAACTGTACAGATATGTGATATCATGACAATCGCACACTCACATAAAAATGTCAAAAAAAAATTCAAATTGGCCGGTTTCGGGTTTTGAACCATGGACTCCAGAATGTGAGGCCAAAGCGTTACCATCTCGGCCACCGGGGTCATTTTAACGGTCTAGTTGGATAAGCGCTTGTAAATCGATAGTGTTTTTTGTCATAGCTACCTGTATTTTAATTTCCAAGGCCTTATAAGATAACAGTAAAACAATAGGCAGTGTTGTCAAGATAATTGATTTTCATTTTTTTTTTTATAAATTCTTTCGAATACGTATATTACCATAAAATAGGCACTAAATTGAGCATTACTCCGAAACAGGTCAACCGATTTTATCTATTATAAATAGACGTCTTCCCATGGACATTATAAATGCGTATACGAAGTTTCATAAATATACGATAAAGCGTATTTGAGTTATTGCGCCTTTAAAGTAGACATTAAATTGGGGTTTACTCCGGTACCGGTCAACAGATTAGGTTCAAATTCAATAGGGCACTTCTCATGAACGTCATAAATTAGTATACCAAGTTTCATGAAAATCCGATACAGCGTATTTGAGTTATGGCGCCTTTCTACCATAATCTTTTTAAATAGGCACTAAATTGGGCATTACACCGGTACCGGTGAACCGATTTGGTTCAATATCAATAGGGTTCTTCCCATGGACATTATAAACGTGTATACCAAGTTTCATTAAAATTCGACAAAGCGTATTTGAGTTATCGCGCGTACAGACACTCGGACGGACGGACAGACAGACGGACAGACATTTTTCGTCCCCACACACAATCTCATAAAGTACCATACTGGCACTTAATAAATTATCCGACATTGGTAAAGTCACAGAACAGAAACTTATTGGTAAAGTGTGTTAAAACCACCGCCTTTTCGAGAATTACACTGAATCTTTCTTTTCGTTTGACTGTGTACATTTTGAAAAAAGTTGAACAGCACTAGCCACCGCCTTCTCGAGAATTACACTGCATCTTTCTTTTCGTTTGACTGTGTACATTTTGAAAAAAGTTGAACAGCACTATAATCAACAAAGTCGTAGCAGAAAACGCATATGATTTTAAATGAAGTGCATGATAGATACGTATGAACCTATATTAAAATCTATTTTGCCTTATGCAAACTATAAATCTCATAAAAAGGCACACACAGACTTTAAAAAACCGAAATCAATTGCAGAAAGAGCAAGAGGATACCGTGAGAGGATGAAAGTGACAAAGAAAAGGAAAACTGAAAAAAGTACGTGCGTTCCACGCCCTTTTTGTTTTGTTTTGTTTTGTTTTGTTTGTTTTTTTTTTTTTTTTTGTTTAGTCCACTAACTTTGTTTTTGTGGTAATAGGCTACACTTTTGAGGCTTGTTTTGTAAACATGATAAACTATAAACCCTAGGAAACAATTAGATTAAGATATGTTTTGATATTTTTTATTTTGGTTTGTAGGGTAAATCTGTGTCAGTAGAGTAAATGCCAATTTATAAGAATCGCATTGCATTCGTAACTGTAATGTAGTATATGAAACTAAACTATAAGTGGAAATGTTCATAATATCTGTATCACATTGTAAAAACGCCGTGTATAAATCTGCGAGGGAGCCCCGACAGTAAATCTTGCATAGGGCCCCGATATTCCTTAAACCAGCTCTGTTAACTTTTGTGCTATTTTGTTGCTGATACTGGAGATTATAGAATCCTCTAAATTAACCAATTATAATAGTTTAATATGATTTAGCACATTTAATAATTATCTAAGTCATATGTTATTATTTTTATATAATTCATATCTTTCCACAAATTCATCTTATGATAGTTACGTCACGCGAACACGGTGAACCACTGCTTTAAAATTTCGTCCAACCTTATTCTCTCTACCTCTGTGAGTCTGTTCAGTGTACACAGCAAATCGGGCAATATGGCGGAGAATATGGAAACACCTCCTGTGTTAAATAACATGGATAAGGAAGATAACGTGGATATTGACCTAAAAGATGACAGTGATGATCTGTTTAGTTCAGCAATTCAGGTACTTCATTTTAAAGTAATATAATCTATTAATAGTGCTATATTTCCACGTATATTGTCTTCGAATTCCAGATTTTGACATTGGGCCAACTGGATTACTCCGGAATAATTATTATAAGGATCCTGGGCTTAAGAAGATACTAGTTCGGTTTTTTGGGATTTTCTGTAAAACTACAAAGGTCAATAATGGGAACAAAGCAGCATTTAATCTCTTAAAGATTCACTTTGTTTTCTTGTTTTAAATCTCAGGCCTATTTGATACCGCCCCCTGTGGTTCATTTACGAGAATTAATAATGATATTTATTCATTCATTGCTTCAGCATGGAATACATGTCAGTAAGAGAGAGAGATTAAATTTTAAAATTCGTGGCATGATCAAAATACTCATCAATCCTATAAATGCAAATTTGTTTTAGTTTCTTAGATACTGGGCCTTTAAAAAATTTTAAATCCAAGTTTCTGATTTCAGTTGGTAAAGAATTAGGCAATAAATAACTTTAGGTCATGCACCAGCTAAGCTCCTCCTGCTTTCGCCCACCGGCTGCTTCCCCTTGCTTCTGAGCCTTGCGCATGCACCTTCCTATGCTATGAAGCAGCAGCTCAGTGGCGACACTGCAGCTCACTATTGTACAGTATTGTATCATATGTGCATAAAAATATACAAAATCACAGCGTTACGAAAATTACCCTGCACCATATCAAAAATACAGAAAATCAAATAAAATATCACGAAACTGACCCTTGCACCATATCAAACGGACTATTTCTCATGTATTAAAGCTCCCTAAGCTTAGACAGATGAATTTTCCCTTCACCGGAAAGCAGTCGCTCATGGTGTAGTGGTTAAGGCTGCTGGTTACAGTGCTAGTGGTTTGAGTTCAAATCCTGGTCAATCCGAATTTTAATGTCAAGAATAGGTCTCAAATAGTTAGGTAGGGCGAGGAGAAGATGAGAGAAAGGGAGGAAGAGAAGAAGAGAATAAAGGAAAAATAATTTTTTTCCAGTTTCACCCTTTGGGTCATTCCATATCAAATCAACCAATGGGTGTTGCTGACATATTTTATTTTATTTTTAAGTAGGCCTATATGGGCCTATTATCTGTTTCTATGTGTATCTGGGAGTACAAAACAATTTTTTCACATTTTTATCACTAACGCTTCGGCAACTAGTGGCCATTTTGCTTAGAAGGATCTGTCATTTTTGGCATTTTCAAAGGTTAGCGGTAAGTTAAATAACTATTTTATTTATGAAGATATCAACTTGAAGTAAAAACCATCTTAATCTACAAGAAACATTCTACAATTCATGTTATGATCAAAAATTTGTTAGGTCATAAGGGAATAATCTAAAACTTTATTAGAAAATGCAGTTCCGATTAGAAAAAATTAACAACTTTATAAAACTTTTTTCATAGAAGGGATGAAAACACATGTTTCATATTTCCCCCCCACAAATATATAGTAGATCACTAGATGCTAGTAAAATTTTAGATCATTTATGTAAAACCTTTAGGTTTTATGAGTCTTCAAATATCTAGATTTTGCAGAATTGTTTATTTTCAAATTAAAATATCTCAAATGGGACTGAACAGAAAAATCTGAAATTTTCTCAAAATATTCTACTAGTGCCTGGTAATCAACATATAAAATTTCATCACTGTGTTCTGACCAGAAGTATTTTATTTTTAATAAAGAAAATGCTAAAAAATAACACTGTCGAATGAGCGAATAACACTGTCAAATGAGCGAATAACAGTGTTAAAATACAATAAAAATTGTCAAAAATAATATAATTATTTGTTGTTTGCTAGTAAAATTAAATATCCCACAAAACTATTCATATTAAATGTTCCAGGGTAGTAGTCATAGTGATCAATACTCCAGCAGAAGGAGACCATATTGCCACATTTGCTGAGCAAGCCAGAATATGCTGACTTGAAAAAGGCAAGTCTCTACAGACTCCTCTGTAGCTCCTCTGTTCAGTAATCAGTAGCTGTGCTTGACTGAAGATATCAAAAAAGTTGCCCCTTCAGTTAAAAAAATTGTTGGTAAAATCCCATCTACGGGGACCATTTTTTAGAACCGAGATTCTCTTCATAAAACACTTATATCACATGAATTTTGTTATAGATATATGTGTGGAGAGGAGATGTTGTCTTAGCGAATGATTTGGTCCAACCCACCCGCCCTAATTGATACACTTTCTTTTATATCACGATCTAGCGAAAACTCCCTTCTTCTTCACCAATTTTCTGTCCTCGTCCTCCTGATTGGACGTTGGAGGTGTGATGTCATATCGCTAAACAAGATATGATTGTGGATGAACAGTGTGACAAACCTACAAAGGTACAAGCCACTAGCTGCTCGTAAGAAATGGTGGTTGTGCTATTCAGTATATTGCTCCTTAACTAACATAAACGTTCCTAACCTAACAAAACATCGGAGGTATTCAGTATATTGCTCCTTAACTAACATAAACGTTCCTAACCTAACAGTTGGTAACCGTGTATCGCTCATAAACAAAAAACATCGCACAGTCTGTGGAAATGTGAATATCGCGTGAATTGGTCCCCGTAATTGGGATTATGCCAAATTGTTTATTTTAGCGATGGAGATGGTAGCCAGTACAAAAACAAAAAGAACTTTTTGAATATTTGCAATCACTTTGAAGCTGAATAGCATTTTTTTGCCACTTCTAATGGAAAGAATGCTTGCGATGGGATTGGAGGGGGTACAAAGAGGGCTGTCTCAATGGCTAGTTTGCAAAGACCATATTTGGACCAAATACCTTCAGCAGAAGAAGAGTTCAAATTTTGTTCTGAAGAAATTAAAGGTATTTCCTATACACTTGTATAAACATTTTTTAAATCTTTGGCTCAGCTGTGGAACAAACTTCTAGCATCATAAGGTGTTAAATTCACTCAAAAAGTTATATTTATGGTGAACATAGTATTTCCATTTTGCCCAAATTTGAAATAAGACCTTTCGAAGTAAAGGACATTGTTGCCTGCATTATGATCAGAACTGGTGGTTTGGTGAAATCGATATTTTTTTAAGTGAAGGGGCAACTTTTTTGCTATTTTCAGTCAAGCACAGCTACTGATTACTGAACAAAGGAGGTACAGAGGAGTCTGTATTGCTCAGCAAATGTGGCAATATGGTCTCCTTCTGCTGGAGTATTGATCACTATGACTACAGTAGAGCCTCGGTAATTCGAGCCCCAGTATTTCGAGGTTCCATGTAATTCGAGCTGGTGTTAATAAAATTAAAATTTTCCATAAAATTAGAGTAAAATTCCGCTTTTATATGGTGTCCGCATGTAAGTTTTATGCACTTCCGAATGTGTTACATTTTGAGCTTTCTTTCAATTTTTCCATGTACAAAAATGCAGGTAAAACTGTCCCACTTAGGGTTTTTCGTTCATAATACACATAAGTAACCTTGGCTTCGTACTGCTAATGCATTTCTATTACATATTGACAGAAACCGTTAGGTTCGATTTTTCATTGTCAGGACCTCATGTCAATCATACGGTGCATACAGTGCATACCATCCTTTTAGAAAAGAATACTGTATTGTTACAGTAAACCCTACTCAGCAGCAATGGTAATTAAAAGTGTTTTCCTACTACGCCGCTTTCCCGTTCCACTCCTTTAACACTCAGACAATGACTTAATCCTTAAAGGATGCCGATGTAGCAAAGTAGAAATGTTTGCCAATATACATACAGGCCTACTAAAGATGTAGGCCTGCTATATTGTTTATCTATTTTTTAAACCATTATTGTGCTCATTAAACATTTATTTATGATTTACCCATTAATTTAGTGATGTTACGTATAATCCGAGTTTTTTTGTAATTCGAGGTAGCCTCAGCCCCAATTAGCTCGAATTATCGGGGTTCTGCTGTACTACCATGGAACATTTAATATGTTAATCAATCAATCAATCAATCAATCAAATTTATTGTCATTAAACAACGTGTACATGTTGTAATAGACATTGTCAACATAATATACAATAATAAGATAATATCTGATATACAATTTATATATGGGTAGAAAGAATATAATGAAAGTGCTAAAATTAAAACCTTAAGTCATTCATATCACATATTTCATATTCGTCTACACTGTAAAAACATTTAGTTATAAACCATTTCTTTAAGACTTCCTTAAAACGTCTAAGTGTAACTGTTCTAGCATTCAAAGGCAGCTTATTAAAAAACTTAGCACCTAGGTAATTAAAACTTTTCTGGGTTTTGCTTAGTCTAGCAAACTTAATATCTATAAGATCCCTAAACCTAGTATCATAATCATGATGGTCTTGGAGTTCCAATTCATTAAAATGTTGTTTCACGTATATAAGACACTCCAATATATACAATGAGGGTAATGTTAAGATACCTAATTCAACAAAATAATTTCTACAAGAAACCCTTTTTCCTATACCTTTGATACACCTTATAGCCTTTTTTTGCCATAGGAAGACATTTTTGGCACCTGGAGAGTTACCCCACAGTAATATACCATATAACAGATGTACATGAAAAAAGGCAAAGTAGGCAGTGACTATCAGAGTAGGTCCAGTACAGAGTTTGAGTTTATTTAATAAATATATTACTCTAGACAAACGTATACAAACGTTTCTAGCATGCGTTTCCCAACTAAG
This sequence comes from Ectobius pallidus, assembly GCA_964059195.1. Lineage (NCBI taxonomy): Eukaryota > Metazoa > Arthropoda > Insecta > Blattodea > Ectobiidae > Ectobius > Ectobius pallidus. The sequence continues at coordinate 18,340,469 of CAXKWD010000001.1, forward strand.
AGTAGAGTCAAAAGTAATGCCCAAAAGCTTAACATTTTTGTTTTCTACATTAGGCTTATTTAGGCTGAAAATAATTTCTTCGGTTTTGTTCTCGTTTACAACAAGTGAATTTGCTGCAAACCACAAAAGGGATCTTTCTATCATATAATTTTTTATTGCTACGTTGACCTCTGTATTCTTATTTGAGGTTAATAAGGTGGTATCATCCGCATACAGAATGCATTTATTTGGAACAAAACTAGGAAGGTCATTTACATATATTAAAAACATAAAAGGACCAAGGACAGAGCCTTGTGGCACTCCTGTAACTACTTTTAAAAGGTTAGAGCACTTTCCTCTAATTTTTACATATTGGTATCTATCCACCAGATAAGACTCTAGGAGTTTTATGTCATTACTTTGAGAGCAATAAAATTTTAATTTATCTATTAAAAGTGTATGTGGTACCATGTCAAAAGCCTTGCTTAAGTCTAGCATAACGGCAGAGGTTTCCTCTTTAGCTTCAAAACCTTCGATTATATGTGATACTACTTCCACAACAGCGTTTATTGTCGATAAGCCTTTTCTAAAACCAAATTGAAAATCAGTAAGCATATTATTTGCTAAGAAATAAGTTTCAAGTTGATTTTTAATTATATTTTCAATTATCTTAGAGAATACAGGTACCAACGAGATAGGACGATAATTATTCTTGTCAGCCGGGTTACCTTTCTTATAGATCGGTACCGTTACACTTAACTTAAGACATGCCGGATATATACAGTCTTTAAACATCCAGTTTATTAGATAGGTTAAAGGATAAATAAGTGATGCTTTAATTTTATTGACAACAAAGTTGGAAAGGCCATACGCATCTTCAGCTCTGGAGTTGCTAAGCTTAGCTATGATATTATTAACATCGTCTGTATTTACAGTTCTCCACTTGAGTTCAGGCTTGGTTAACGGTCCTGAGAGCTTAGCCGTGTCTAAGATGTCCATCGGATCAGCAATTATATCATATGCTTGTTTATTTACGGTGCTACCTATATTTACAAAAAAATAGTTAAATTCATTTACAGAAATAGTGTCATTTATTGTGTTTTGATTTTCTTGAGCAGACAAACGCCCAGTTTCCGAATTTATAACATTCCAGGCAGCTTTGCACTTATTTTTTGCCTTTATAATATAATTTTCATTAGCTTGTTTTTTGGCTAACCTGACTTGTACTCTATACCATTTTTTCAAATTATTATAGTGTATTCTAAATCTATCGTCTTTTTTTGATTTTTCAAAACTTACAACCATTAGTGATCTAATATTATTTAAGATTGGGGTGAACCAATTTTTATAATTTCCATTTAATTTGCCCTTCTTGTTACTACTGTTTAATTTCTTTTTTCTTTTTGGACAGGAGACATCAAATTCATATTGTATAGTGTTAATAAATAACAGAAAAGCTTCATCCACTGAATTACAAATTGAAAGTAAATTCATCCACTCAATATTATTTAACCTAATCTTAAAGTTATTTATAGTAGAGTCATTAATTAATCTAAAAGTCATTGTTTCGTTTTCAGGCCTGCATTGCGTGGGCCTACTATGATATTCTTTATTAGGCTTATATGAGATGTTGACCGTTAGACTGAGACCTAAATGATCGGAAAGATGGGGTTGAGTAGTTGAACATCTAACATCTTTAGTATGGTAATTTGATATAAAGTTATCAAGACAAGAATCTTTTCTAGTGGGGAGGTTATTGAGACAGTAACAGTCCCAAGATCTTAACATATCTAAAAATAATCTAGTTCTATTGTCATTCCTTCTAGGATCAATATTTAGATCTCCAGAAATCACTAATTTAATATGCTTATACTTATTGATGCTATTCACAAATTTAATACAATCTTCCAAACGTTCAATAAAGAAATCGATATCTGCATCAGGAGTACGGTAGACTGTTATAACCCCAAGTCTTAATTGAGGAAAAACTATGGCAGCGACCTCAAGATGTTTTTCTTTGCAAAGATGTTTCAAGTTAATACAATCATATGAACCATATTTAAGATCATCTCTAACAAAAATAGCTACCCCACCATGTCTATATATGGACCTACTATAACTAGTTGCCAGATTATAATCATTAGGTACATAAAAACTTAGTTCCTCTTCAGAACACCAATGTTCATTTAATAAAACAACATCATATTTATTCTCATTTATAAAAACTTCCAAGGCATTTAATTTATTTTTTATAGATTGGATGTTTAAATGTAAAAAAGTAATAAAAGAATTACCTATCGGCCGATTATTGTCGGCCATCTTTCCATTGAGGTAGTTATTATTATACACTGAACTTTGATCAAGGTTATTTACGGCTAGACTGAAAATATTTTTGTCAATTTTATCCCTACTCAAACTTAATTCCCTGTTAGGTTCATGACAGAGATTATTCTGACTTTCATTAATTGAATCATAGGCATCTGTACTATCTATTCTTGTCTGATTTGCTCTAAAAAAGGAACATTAAGTGGAATGGGTTCAGATTGTACTAGATTATTAAAGTGATTTTCAATGGTCTCAATAATTCTTTCGCTTACATATTTTTTACCTAAGGTATTTAGGTGTAGGCCATGAGTTGTATGAAACCTTTTACCTATTTTGCTGATATCAATGAATTTACAGTTTTTAAACAGTTTACACAGCTTCATAATCTCCAAGTTAGTCTTCTTTATTTCTCCATTCACGCATGACCACTCTGCCAAGTCGTGACGATGGGGAATGGAAAAAACAACTACATTCGTCCCACATAGTTCAGTAAGCCTTTTCCAAAGCGTCATTCTTAATTGTTTAGATTCATTACTACTCACATCATTAGATCCAGCTTGAATGACTACGAAATCTTTTGGTCCCAGATCTTCATATTTCTCTGGAACAACATCTTGTAACTTGGCACCTGGTTTTACAAAGGATGTGATATTAATATGGTCACAGATCTTCATGAGTTCATTGAACACTTTTCTACCTTGGCTGTCAGCATAATGAAGAACTGTAGTTTTCTTAGGCATACTAGATATATAAGCATTCATGTACTACAGATTATTGTCTCTGTTGGACATTACATGAGAATATTATAGGAGAAACATTCCTCCGGTACTGGGACTAGAACCCAGGACCTTCGGCCAATGGTTTTGCCAATGCTCTACCAACTGAGCTAATCTGGAGCTCAATTCACAGCACCAGATGGAACCTCTCTCCTATGACTGATTGCCCTAATGGTCTACCTCACAGACAGACAAGTCATGTCATATGCAGTCCGGCTTAGCTCAGTTGGTAGAGCATTGGTAGGAATTTTTCTCCTATAATATTCTTTAATATGTTCGTTTTATGACATATTTAATTTTACTAGCAACAACAAAAAATTATATTATTTTTGACAATTTTTATTGTATTTTAACACTGTTATTCGCTCATTTGACAGTGTTATTTTTTAGCATTTTCTTTATTAAAAATAAAATACTTCTGGTCAGAACACAGTGATGAAATTTTATATATTGATTACTAGGCACTAGAAGAATATTTTGAGAAAATTTCAGATTTTTCTGTTCAGTCCCATTTGAGATATTTTAATTTGAAAATAAACAATTCTGCAAAATCTAGATATTTGAAGACTCATAAAACCTAAAGGATTTACATAAATGATCTCAAATTTTACTAGCATCTAGTGATTTACTATATATTTGTGGGGGGGAAATATGAAACATGTGTTTTCATCCCTTCTATGAAAAAAGTTTTATAAAGTTGTTATTTTTTTCTAATCGGAACTGCATTTTCTAATAAAGTTTTAGATTATTTCCTTAAGACCTAACAAATTTTTGGTCATAACATGAATTGTAGAATGTTTCTTGTAGATTAAGATGGTTTTTACTTCAAGTTGATATCTTCCTAAATAAAATAGTTATTTAACTTACCGCTAACCTTTGAAAATGCCAAAAATGCAAAATCTTTCTAAGCAAAATGGCCACTAGTTGCCAAAGCGTTAGTGATAAAAATGTGAAAAAAATTGTTTTGCACTCCCAGATACACATAGAAACAGAAAATATTTACTTAAAAATAAAATAAAATAAAATATGTCAGCAACACCCATTGGATGATTTCATATGGATTGACCCAAAATTAACAACTTTATAAAACTTTTTTTCATAGAAGGAATGAAAACACATGTTTAATATTTTCCTCCCACAAAGATATAGTAGATCACTAGATGCTAGTAAAATTTGAGATCATTTATGTAAATTCTTTAGGTTTTATGAGTCTTCAAATATCGAGATTTTGCAAAATTGTTGATTTTCAAATTAAAATATCTCAAATGGAACTGAACAGAAAAATCTGAAATTTTCTCAAAATATTCTTCTAGTGCCTAGTAATCAACATACAAAGTTTCATCACTGTGTTCTGACCAAAAGTATTTTATTTTCGGGTGATTCTTCAAATACGGGAAAATTTGGAGTGTGTAAAATCCAAATTTTTTCCTTTTTTTAAAAATCTAAAAAAATTACTAAAATACTTCAGGGGTTACTTGATTATAATATGACACCAGCAGAGCTTAAATGTTTATATATATATATATTTTTTTAATTTTTTAATTTTTTTAAAGCCATGTGAATGACATCCGTGTACATGTGGAAGGCAGAAGGCCACATTAATGACTAACTTTGGCAACAATCTGCTTTTCTTTATGTGATTTCATATTTTTTTCAGTGTGTTTCAGTTGATTTTGCACCAGATTTGCAAATTTGTGTGCATACTCCGGAATTAATGTAATTTTAACTAGACTGTGTTTTTATGGTTTTGGGGGGGGGGGGAAATCAAGCAGAAATTCATTTAATCAGTTTTAAGATTTTAAGTACAGGTCATAGACACCACAAACACAATAGTACCCTACATTTATCATCTACATGACTTGAGAGTCATCCACATACCCCTTCATGAGGCATGTGGATGACACAAAAATCAGGCATGTGGATGACAAAAAAGGAGTTTAAGTGGTCTCAGCAAGCCATTCCTAAACCTCTATAGGCTCAACTTCAGTCAGCTACTTTGATTTGGTAGCTTTATCATAGTGCATAATCAAAATTAATTAATATTCACTTTCTGCCTACTTTCTAGAAGTCATGTTCATGACGGGGAATAAAAACGCTTTCCTTGAAAATGATGCAAAGTCCTTTGTTAATTCCAAACTGTTGTTTGTAAGCAAGCAAAATTCAACCTTACAATTCAACCACAAACTGCCCTGTTGGCTTTCTAACAATGTTGCCAGTTAAACAAATTTCTCATTTCTGCAGAAAAAATTCCATTCTTTTCAGCCATGTGGATGACCAAAAATCCTTGGGACATTCCTTATGTTCATTAGGTGGGGTGACAATTTTATTTCATGTTATTTTTTAGGGGTTAATATTCTTCACCATTCATACTCATTGGCAGGAAAAAAGTTGAAAAGGAAATAACATTTTGTTTTGTGGAAAAATGCATTAGAATATACAAAACTGGGGTATGGGACAGGGCATGTGGATGACATTTCATTGAATTAAACTTGATTTTGGAATATCAGAATTTAAAGTTAGTGAAATTTCAAAGTGATAGTTGTAGTTTGAAAGTAGTAGAAACAAACTTATATTTTAATTTTTTTTTAAGTTGAATTTGAAGGGAAATATCACTCCGGAACACAAATTTTCCCGTATTTGAAGGTTCACCCTTTTAATAAAGAAAATGCTAAAAAATAACACTGTCAAATGAGCAAATAACACAGTGTTAAAATACAATAAAAATTGTCAAAATAACATAATCATTTGTTGTTGCTAGTAAATTGAAATATGTCATATAACTAACATATTAAATGTTCCATGGTAGTAGTCATAGCGATCAATACTCCAGCAGAAGGAGACCATATTGCTGACTTGAAAAAGGCAAGTCTCTATAGACTCCTCTGTAGCTCCTTTGTTCAGTAATCAGTAGCTGTGCTTGACTGATGATATCAAAAAGTTGCCCCTTCAGTTAAAAGAATATCAATTTCACCAATCCACCAGTTCTGACCATAATGCAGGCAACAATGTCCTTGACTTGGAAAGATCTTATTTCAAATTCGGGCAAAATGGAAACACTGTGTTCACTATAAATATAATTTTTTGAGTGAATGTAACACCTTATGAAGCTAGAAGTTTGTTCCACAGCTGAGCCAAAGGTTTAAAAAAATGTAAAAGGTACAAATATATGGGACATACCTTTAATTTCTTCACAACAAAATTTGAACATTTCTTCTGCTGAAGGTATCTGGTCCAAATATGGTCATTGCAAACTAGCCATCGAGACAGCCCTCTTTGTACCCCGTCCAATCCCATTGCAGGCATTCTTTCCATGAGAAGTGGCAAAAAAAGTGCTATTCAGCTTCAAAGTGATTGCAAATATTCAAAAAGTTCTTTTTGTTTTTGTACTGGCTACCATCTCCATCGCTAAAATAAACAATTTTTTTAACTGAAGGGGCAACCTTTTTGATATTTTCAGTCAAGCACAGCTACTGATTACCGAACAAAGGAGCTACAGAGGAGTCTGTAGAGACTTGCCTTTTTCAAGTCAGCATATTCTGGCTTGCTCAGCAAATGTGGCAATATGGTCTCCTTCTGCTGGAGTATTGATCACTATGACTACTACCATGGAACATTTAATATGTTAGTTTTATGACATATTTAATTTTACTAGCAACATCAATTAATTATGTTATTTTTGACTATTTTTATTGTATTTTAACACTTGTTATTCGCTCATTTGACAGTGTTATTTTTTAGCATTTTCTTTATTAAAAATAAAATACTTCTGGACAGAACACAGTGATGAAATTTTATATGTTGATTACTAGGCACTAGAAGAATATTTTGAGAAAATTCAGATTTTTCTGTTCAGTCCCATTTGAGATATTTTAATTTGAAAATCAACAATTTTGCAAAATCTCGATATTTGAAGACTCATAAAACCTAAAGGATTTGCATAAATGATCTCAAATTTTACTAGCATCTAGTGATCTACTACAACTTTGTGGGAGGAAAATATTAAACATGTGTTTTCATCCCTTCTATGAAAAAAAGTTTTATAAGTTGTTAATTTTTTATAATCGAAACTGCATTTTCTAATAAAGTTTTAGATTATTTCCTTAAGACATAACAAATTTTTGGTCATAACATGAATTGTAGAATATTTCTTGTAGATTAAGAGGGTTTTTGCTTCAAGTTGATATCTTCATAAATAAAATAGTTATTTAACTTACCGCTAACCTTTGAAAATGCCAAAAATGCCAGATCCTTCTAAGCAAAATGGCCACTAGTTGCCAAAGCGTTAGTGATAAAAATGTGAAAAAAATTGTTTTGTACTCCCAGATACACATAGAAACAGAAAATATATACTTAAAAATAAAATAAAATAGGTCAGCAACAAATTATTTTATTATTGGTTGATTTCATATGGATTCACCCCTTTACATTACTAGCAACTCCATCTAGGAGGCATCGTGGGAGACATTGGAGCGTTGGTGGGAGGAGCCTAGTCCTCAACCTAAAATTGTTTCCCAAGAATTAAAAATCTTAACTGACATAGCCTATGTGCATTAAACTATTTTGTGTTGATGAGAACATGCAATGATCTGGTACAATGTTATCACAGTTTCTGGTTTTATAAGCTATGTAGGCCTATGCACTACAGAATGAGTTTTAAGATTCATACAGTTTCGTTTAACAAGCAACAGACACTGTAAAATGTAAATAGTACGTAGGTAAACTAAGAATCCCTAATAGAATAAAAATGAGTAACTTACAATGAGCTCTATAGTCAGCACCAAAAACAGTTCTTACTACTTTCTTCTGTAATTTGAAAATATTGGGCAGAAGTACAATTACCCCTTCATTGTGTGCCATATGTTATTTGGCTATGAATATATGCATAATATGCAGAAATTAACACACCTCTATTCACACACGTTTGTAACCTGCAAAAAAAAATGAGATGTCCAATTTAAACCACCTTGAAGTAGGCCTACTAAGTTTATTCCCAGATACTTCACATCCTTATTGAAAGCATGGTTTTTCCTATCTAGAGTGAACTAAAGGTCAGTGACTTGAGAGTCATTGATACAAAAAAATTAGCAGCAGCCCAGTTTTTAACATCATCATTATTATCTTTGGGAAAAAATAGTTTTATGCTGCACACTAGGCTCCTCCCACCAACTCTCTAATGGGACCCACCTCGGAAGGCGAGGTTTAGGGTGTTTCGTTGCAGAAGAGATTCAATGTGAGACATAATAAACCTCACCCTATCCAGTCTATTGCTAACAAAACCTGTCACTGACCTAGAATTTACCTATCATTATTTAACTAAATGCAGAAGCTTTTTACGCTTCCACATCTTTCATAAAACATCGTTACAACCGTCAGGGAAGCCATGGTACAATAGTGAGGTGCGCATGCAGGCTTGGAATTGAGGGGAAGCAGCCGGCGGGCGGATCTTGGCTGGTGCACAGCATAAGTCTATCTTTTGCCATGATTTTATAAAATTGTTTGAACATTAGGTAAATTATTTGTATAAATTACAAATATAAGCCTGGACTTAATATGGACGCTTGAGATACACCATATTTTATTAATTTCTTGCTGTTAGCTCATTTTACATGGAAGGTTAAGTCGGAATGTTCTATATGAAAGAATTGAGTCATGATGCAACATCACACCACCAAAGCTACTAGGCCTATATCGTGTTTCCTGTCTGTTATCGAAACTAAGTACGGTGGAAACATCACTTTTTGCCAATTTGCCCTGTAAAAGAAAGTGTATTATTTCGGACAGGGCCACATCACTCGGGGAAAAAGGAAGAACAAGTGGCCACTTAAGCTTCACCCACCCAACGTGACCCGCCTTTTTTCCTTTCTCCTCTTCTCTTCTTCTTCTTTCTTCTCTTTCCTCCTTCTATCCTTCACCCTACCTACCTACCTACCTAATTGGAACCTATTCCTATCCTACAAATTTTCGGACCTAACGGGATTCAAACATAAGACGACTAACATCATAGCCAGTCATCTTAACCAATACACCATCGAGTGATCGTTGCGGTGTGAAGCGAGAATTCATTTATTTAAGTTTATAGAGCTACATGAATTAGCGGAGATTGATAATTTCGTATTAATTGTAATTGTAAAAAGTTAGTGGCTCTAAAAAGAGCCATTTTGATTAAAGCGAAGTTTTAAATGGTACAAGGGTCGTTTTGGTTTTATTAATCAGCTCGTCTTGTGGGTGGCATATTTTCTTTCTGTGATGATTTGGTGTAGTAATTATTGCGTATGCTTTGGCACAAGGGTTATTTTCGTATGGTAGTAATTAGTGAATTTGGTTTGGTACAAGGGATATAGTGCATATGGGGGGATATTCTAAAAAAAAGAGTATGAAGTTCTTACTGGCAGATTTCAAGTTTGCACTTGCAGTCGTATGCATAAAAAGCCTGAGGACTCCCCCACCCACTGCGCCCACGTGACATGATGCTCTTTGTACTCTGTCGCTTAGTGCCATCTTCAATTCCGCATGCTATAAGAATGAGCGGCGGGAGTATTAAGTAGGAGATTTGTGAGCTACCAAAACAGCCCACTCACTTCACTCACAGCATGCTATTAGGATGATTCGCGTGGAATATATGGACATTCCAGAAAGAATGAAAACTACAAATTTTTAGTTTTAATCCGTCTATCAGTACTAGGTACTAGGGGTTTAAAAATTTTGTTTAAATTTTGTAATTGAGGTGCTTATGCTAAGAGCTAAACTTTTATTTGAAATATTTTTTTCGAAAAAAAAATGCTGACGGGTAGTTACAAGGCAGGCATCGTTCACAGAAACTCAATCTTGTCTGGTGAACGGTAAAGCTTTGCATCAGGCTAATACAACTGAATACCTATTCTGTGCAACACGGCCTCTTATTCTATATTAGAATTTGAAGAAAGGTGTACTGCCACGCCTAGGTTATACAAAAGTATTCGAGTGAATTTATTAAGATTTTATTTGGATTGTGTATCCTTCAGGGATGCGACACGAGGTACGGCAACGACTTTCTTTTCATTTTTACAAGCACTTTATTTGACAAAAATTTAATTTTTCTTAATTTTCTCGAAATAGTTTTAACAATTTTATAGGCTTACTAGCTGAAAAGGCCCGGCGTCGCCCGGGCTTTGTATTTTTTAATTTGAAATTAACTTATGAAGGACTTTATGTATGTAGAACTTGAAATGAAGAAAAAGATTTATCACACTCAAACTATTCCATCAGAAAACGCTGGATATAGCTTTTTATGGCTCATAGAGGATGTGGAATGCTGCATTCAGTTGCTTCTACACATCATGCTTGGGAGGGGTTGAAATAAGAAGAAACACAAATTACATAAGATTGTACTGACTTGACGGAAAATTTTATTTCTCATTCTCATGTTACTATACAATCGTTTCGGAGCTGAAATAAAAGAGAAATGCAGTATCACTTTCATACTTTCCTCCCCTAGAACCCGGGACATAATATACTGCGAGCATAGGACTCAAAATGTTCCATCCCATGCTTAGGGCCTATGATAAACATCCCTATTTCTCAACTAATACAAAGCCTACAGGTATGGATAACTTATCAGCGGAAAGGATTATTTATAGACTTTTGATATAGCATACTCACACACTTAAGTTGTCCCTCTTATTCTACATCAAAATGTGAAGTGAGTAAATATTTCTTATGTCGAGGGTAGAGAAAGTTATGTGACTACATCACACTGTGCTTTATTTTCGTGGATTTCATTTTCAGTCATTATTTTCGCCAATATATTACATCGATGGAATCATAATTCGTTAAAGCATTAGGCTATATACTTGCCAAGGCCCTATGTAATCATAGTAAACAATTTACTGTTGCCATGTGAAATAAACAGCAATTCATTTTTTCAGTATAAAATTCTCAGAAATTATATAATTTTCAAGGGAAGGAGTATTTTGTTTGAATTTTAATGTCGACAGCTATACTTCCCGGGCTTAACTGGGTATGTGTGCAAAATGTCGTGTAAATTGGTAAAGAAATGTAGATTTGTATAAGGAACAAACATACATACATACATACATACATACACACTTTCGATTTTATATATTAGATTATGTAGGCCTACTATAATATATTGTAATAAGTACTATTTGAAAAACTTCTCCCAAGAAATTCTCTGAAGGCTAGTTATAAGCCATTCATTTTATACAATATAGACTTGGATTTTTTGGTCTTGCCTCGCGAATAATGCGACTTGGAAACGAGGCAGATACAAGTGAATGCGCACTACTGCAATACAGCCGTGTACTCTACACTAGAATAGGCTATATTAAGAGTAGAGGGAGTTATATGAATGTTTCATATCACATTTAAAAATACTAATTATATTAAATGTTGCAATTATGTTATGAATTTTCATTAAACTAATTTAATCCTAAAATATTATAGATTATGTGATCCTGTACTTCTTCCATTGCGGTATCTGATATGATGATGTAAATGACCATTCTTTGCAGTCCCTTCAGAGAGAGCAGAAATAATTAATTGTCTTCCTCTTCATAATGCTGATCTGGCATCTCCCACTGCGAGAAGACCCTTGTTTATTTTCGTAAGTTTGTTTATGCAGGTGCATGTTTCGTGAGGGTTGGGTGAGCATAAAGTGATAGCCGGTGAGTCAGAACTTTCTGTCGTTGCGGTGTTATTTTGCATAGGACTTGTGAGTGACTACACTGCTCAGCAAGAAGTCGCTCATACTTTATGCTTACTTTTTTAGAATATCCCCCATGGTAGTAATTAGTGCCGCATATACTTTGGTACAAGGGTCTAAGATATTTATAGAGTTCTTGCACCAAAATGAACTTGAATCATTACTGCACTTTTTAACAGTTACTTTGAAAAATCAAGTTCATTAAGGTATAGGCCTATGCACACCCAAGAAACCAAAAATTATCTAAAAAATTGCATTTTTTAAAAATGACATATTTAGATAGACAGTTCTTTTCTCTTTAATTTCGTATATTAGTTTTTAAAATCTGGCTGCTAGTTCCTTAGATAGAGCCCTTTTTCTAAGAAAAATCATTTTGACATGCCCCTTAGCCATCTATCAAATTTCAGTGTTTTTATTCTTCCTCTCTGCTAGAAGTTCTCATATTGACTATTAGTTGTCACTAATACACTAGGAAGTAAGTGGAGCCATGCTGGGGTAAGAATGAACTGTTTCAACTTCGTATTTTCATGTTTATCCCGACATGTTTTCTATGCGTTTCAATACAAGTCTTGCTTTCTTCTCAGTTTCCCGTAAGTAGAAAATCGCTTGGAATTCAATTGTTTCAAACATCACAGTTCTTCTATAAATTAACATAGGCTATCAGAGTGATTTTGGTATCATTTTGAAGCTTGCAATGTTCTCTAGTGATTGACGTTGAGAAATTTTTTATATATGAATAGGCCTATTCATCTCTGTTATAAATTTTTGTTTATAATGATGTGCTCAAAAAATGTTTTCAGTTTATATAAATCCATGTAACAATTTAAAATCTTAAGTGAACAAAAAAACAATACAAAATGTGAGGGACTAGAAAATTATTCTATCTACAAAATAGTGAAAATTTTGTGTTTGTATCTTTCATAGTTTTGAAGTAATCATGTTTCAAGTTTATAGTCTAAATTTTCAAGAAAACAATTTTTATAAACAAATTATGAATAATTACAAAACATTTTTCTTGTGAAATGTCTTAATATACAGCTGTATAATATATACGAGAGCGAGGATATATATAATTTAAGTTCAGTTGTATTAAAGTATGGGATAAACTATATAAAGGAACCTCTGACTCATATAATAAATTCTTGCATTATTGATTACGTTTACCCTAAAGAATTTAAGGTGGTTAAAGTGATACCAATATTTAAAAAGGGCAATAGATCCTCTCTTGAAAATTATAGACCGATCTCATTGATTCCAGTTGTTTCTAAAGTTTTTGAGACTATACTGAATAATCAAATTGTTGAGTATTTTGAGCGAAATGAGTTGTTTAACAACTCTCAATTTGGTTATAGATCTGGACTTGGTACAGTGAAGGCAGCTGTTTCTTTTATACAAAAGTGTATCTTGGGGTTGGACAGCAAGGAAAGTGTTAAAGTGAAACTATATGACTTATCAAAAGCATTTGATACAGTTTCTCACTCTCTTCTTCTAGAAAAATTAAGATTTTATAGTTTTCGGGAGGAGTCCGTCTCACTTTTAAATTCTTATCTAAGTGGAAGGTTACAAAAAATGGTATTTAATGAAAGAGAGTCTAACTTCTTAACAGTTTCACATGGTGTACCTCAAGGATCCATTCTTGGCTCAATTCTTTTTATTATCTATATAAATGACCTGCCTAAGAATATTTTGACACCCCTATCTAGTAGTTTTCTTTTTGCCGATGATCTCAATATTTGTTTCAAATCGCACGATAATGACATTTTAGGCTCTACCCAGGTGCAATTATAGCAAAACACAAAAAACCTTTTATTACTTGTCTATTAAATTTTAAATTGCTCTTCCTTTGTCTGTAAAACTGTTACCATACCTCAGATTTAAAAAATAATTACAAACAATCTTGACCAATAACTGTATATATATAAAGTAGAGGAATTCTTTGATATTAATTTTGCTGTTTAGAAGTCTTGCTCATAACCTTATATTTACATAAGATTATTTCACATGAAATAAATTTGAAAAGTTATGACAATGTATCTTGATTATTTTAGCATGTTATTAGAGTAATAATTTTGATGTTATTAGTAGTTTATTTAGATTTTGACGGATGTAATACATTTGATGTACTCACTTCTAACTACAATAAAGATTTATTTATTATTTATTTATTATCAATAAATAACCGGACTGATTTAATTGTATTTAAATAAACTGCCCTGGAGCGAAACGGCTGCTAGCCACGGAAAGGTGAATCCTTCTTCTAGCAATGCTGTGAATCCCAGTCATGCAGAACGATTCAGTTAGGAGTTAGACCCAGAAATCGCAGGTGGTGTTTACTGTACCCAACATGGAACTGAAATTGCATTAATGCGCATCAATAAAGTTTTGTGTTCTTCTAGACAAAGCTCCTACAGAAACCTTAGAAATGGTGCAGCAAGCATATAAAGACCATATAATGAAGTCAGATATAATGAATTTGTCTTTAGGAACCAGATCTTGCCAGGACAGGATGGATCTTGCACTAAGACAATGTGCCGGTTCATCGAGCGCGTGCAACTCAAGATGTCATGCCTCATCCACTGTATTCTCCGAATCTCGCACCTTGCGATTTTCACCTCTTCCCTAAAGTGAAAAAGGAGCTACGTGGTTGCCATTTTCAAAGCGATAAGGAGTTGAACAACGTTGTCATGGGTATACTGAACAGACTGTCAAAAAAGAGGTTCAGTGAGTGTTTCGAACAATGGGTAAATCGTTGGAATAGTTGTATTTCAACAGACGGAGAATACTTCAAAAGTTTGCAAGTAAATTTGAATGAAATAAAGCCATTATGTGTTAGTTACAAAATTAGTCCGGTTATTTATTGATACACTCTCGTATAAAAAATTGGAAGCCCTGATGCTTAAAATTAAAAATTTCATACCTAAAGGTGTACATATCCCAAGACATGGAAACAGTTTGTAACACTTCTTGGTCAGTGTCATTCAAATGCCATGTTACCCCTGTCACTGCTGGTTTGTAAATGTTCATATGCTTAGGCCTACATTGGATTTATATATTTATCAAAATGTTCACATTTAAAGAATGCTTTGTACAAAATCAGGAACTCACCTGCACTTCAGTTGTGTTGTGATGATCTCTATACACATATAAACATAGGCATCGACTTTGTGGAGGGAGGGGGCAAGGTACTTTCTGCCTCCCCCCCCAACATTTAAGATTTATCATATAACTCCTAAACATCCATTTCTTGCCCCCCTCCCCCCCCCCCAGTATTTTCAAGTTGGTGCCTCTGCACACAATAGGGATGTAGCGAACTAGAACCAGCAGATGTCTCCACTGCTCTAGCCGTTATGCGCTAGCCGTTCGTCACTTGTTTCTCCAGTTGTCGTCTGCTGGCACCATGCTTTTATATGGCCTTTCATCTTAGCAGACTGAAAAATACGAGCGGGTAAAGCGCTACTAGGTGCATTTCTTTGTGTACTGGACACTTCCAGAATATATTTACGTAAAAAAGCTTAAAGAAAAATTGCAAAAGATAGATGCTATATAAGTCGAAAAGAAGGAAGAATAAGCTGACAAATACTGTGAGAAATGCCTGCTACTAACTACATTACTGTGTTCCTGACGTACAAAATGTTATGCAGATATGAATATTTATATGCAGTGCTGCTAATTTGGCGATTGTGTATGATTCAAAGTAACTAAAAGAATATACCTCTAGGGTTCAGACAGTAAAATACTAATTGATATTCGTGATAAACACTGATATATGTGGTGTGTTTTCGCACATTTTTAATATTATTTATTTTCTATATCAAATGCATATTTAGCCTATACCATCATATAAAAAACGTATTCAAAATATTAAAATATGTTTACAACACGAAAACTTACCTTTTCCTGTCCAAAATAGTTTTTTTAAAAAATCTTGAGAAACGATTAGACCTTTTTTTATTTTTTCTAACTTTCTAAATTTAGAAATCGCAGAATTTATATTTTGATCTCAGAAGGAAGACGGTCTCGAATAAAAATTGTGACAATAGCATTGCCAATTTAATAGGCTACATAACTTAACGTATGCCTTTACATTCTGCTATGTCATGCAATGAAATATTCTTAATATTTCGTCTCATAACAAGAAATGATGGTCTACCATACCGATAATAAGAATGCTAGACCATCGTTACATGAATGATGCAATAGAAGGCTACAGTAATATACACATATTTATATAGCAAAGTAAAAGATATAGGCTTAAAATAACTAAATAAATTAAACAGGGAAGTGATCTTTAAATATAAAGGTGCAATAAAGATATAGTTTAATAAAGGTATAGAACTAACACAATGTACTGTAATTATCATTGCGTTACTACGTAATTTTACTTTATTTGTATTTGTAATTTACTCTATTTTTTAATGGCCCATAACATCTTCTCGATGCTCACGGCAAATTTTATATTAATTAAAAAATTAAAGAATATCCAATCGCCACACTGCATATAAATATTCATACATTAATAACATATTACTGCAAGTCTAGTACAAAATAATGTCGTCTATATCGGAAATATCGAAATATTTGTTAGTTAATCCTTCCCTTTTAGTGTTATTTAGAGCCTATCTGCTGTAAGTTTTCTTTAGTCTTTTTGACATTTAAACATTCTAGACGGGCCCAGTAGACAAGGAAGTATGTATAGTAGCCTCGTGTCCTCTATAAAAATATAAAATTACGAACATATTTTTCGGAGTGGGAAGATGGAACGCCATTTAAAAGCATGGTGCCAGCAGACGACAACTGGAAAAATTAGTGACGGACGGCTAGCGCATACCGACTAGTACACCCACGCTATCTGTCAGAGAAATTTGGCGAGCTACATCCCTATTGTTTACTTGTAAATACACATCGCACAAAGTCATATTTACAAAACTTACACAGGAGTTCCCTTTTCAACTTCAGGAATTAACCTGACTGTGATCAGACTCTTTGCACCTTACAAATTCAGTTTGAAGGGGTACAAGGAGGAATCTCTTCTTCAGTTTGGTTTCATTCTTTTAATTTATATCTGTTTGAATCATTGACTAATTCATCTACCTCTTTATCTGTTTCAAGAATAGGCAGTGTTATACATTATTCTTATTCAGCCCTGGATTTGGATCCATGTGTCGAACATAAATGTTATTGGAAAAGGGCTCTGTTTTGACAAGGAAGGCTTACCTCTCACACACCATCACATACCTTATGATATTATGTGTTTCTGAAAGCTGAAAGTAAATGGGCGAGAATTACAGCAAAATTGTTGTTTGGTGCATTGAATCAGGGTACTGTAGCCAGCAGCTGCAGCGTGTTAAACTAATTTTCCTTATTCATGTTTTTTTTCAGGATGTAAGTCTAGAAGTGGATGACGATCTACAAAATCCGTTAAATGGTGTTTCAGAAGCTCCCAAGCTTCAACTGGAACAGGTATGACTCACAGTATTAATGATAACCAATACAACATTTAATGATAAGTACATTCACTCATAAGCCAAAAGGTATTTATTTGACTAGTAAGTGTATGTATTTCTGTTGTATGGGCTATCCCTGATTAGGGGAAGTATTGTGCATAATAAATGAACTTTTCATTTCTTCTAAATTTTTCCACTTTTACAAAAATAAGACCAGTTACTCTCAATGACTGGAGCATGGCAAGACATTATTTTAAGTTTTTACTGGTTTGTTGTCAGCTGGAGAAGGAATCCGGAGACCAGTTCTTGGAAGTGACTGTGACGGAGCCGCAGAAAGTTGGAGAAGGCATGGGAGCGTATGTAGCATATAAAGTGATAACCAAAACAAATATGCCAATCTTCAAGAAGTACGACTTCAGTGTTATGCGACGTTTCAGCGACTTCCTTGGACTTCATGATAAACTAGTGGAAAAATATTTACGGCATGGGCGCATTATTCCTCCAGCTCCTGAGAAAAGTGTTATAGGTAGGAACATGTAAAATTTTCATTTGCTATAAAACACATTTTTATGCGAATTTAGCACTTTATATGCAAATAACACGAATCTGGACAACATTTAGATAAGACACTATTTTTTATTATTGTTATTATTTTTATTATTATTATTTATTACAAATTACAAATTAGAAAATACAAATTAATACAAAATTATTACAAATATAAATAATATAAACACAATTAGCACAATTTCAAAAGAGTATTATTTGCCCCGCATGAGCATAGCTCGTGTTCGGGGTCAATTCAGTCATACTAAAATTATATTTTGAACATTATATAAAAAAAACATACATATTATAGTTTTAGGCAAAAAATAAGAATAAAAATAAATAAGATTGCTTATATGAAATAAAATACATGAACAAAGATACGAAAAAATAAATTACAATAACATAACAGAGTTACAAACAAAATACCCAATGTTAAAAATTAAAAATTTACAGTTGAGAATGAATAACTGAAAAAAGTGAGTAAAAGTACAATTACAATTTAGATTTAATCAATTCGAGTACTTGTTTTTTAAACAATTCATTGTTTAGTGGTATCAGATTAGGGTTTCTTCTAGTAAAATTGTTATTATAAATATTCTCTTTTTAAAAATGTGACTTTTGTCAAATTTAGAATGGGAGCATGTGTTTAGAAACCATCTAACTTATCTGATTTTCCCATGTAAAAGACACACTTTTTATTTATCCAACCTAAGTTCATTTCATGACTGACCACAGGGGTCCTGAATACGGGTACTGTATGCCTCAGTATTACAATATTAACAATATACAATATAAATAGCAAAAGAATGCAATTAGGATTTACTGATTTAAGGGTCTTAACTCAGCTGGAGGAGTATTAATAATCTTCTATTTAAGTGGAATACAAGTGCCTGTATAGGATACAAAGCGAGTCCTTTATTATCCCCACAAGTATGGTACGCACAAGTTCCATGGATATTCCTAGGGAGAGAAGATAATTCCATGTGAATTTCGGTAAAGTGCCTCTGCTACCAAACAAAAGACCAGTCACTGACCAATGACTCAACTCGATGCCATAACGTTGAGCAAGGTCTGGAAGACATGGTTCGTAAATTGATTTCTTCTCTTCGTCAACTGCAGAAGCCTGGTTCACGTCAATTTCAAATCTTATGGTAGGATCTAATACCAAAGCTTTTCCATTTCGATGATTTATGGCTATAATGTCAGCTCTCCTAGTTGAACCATTTGTCGAGATACAATGAACCTCCTCATAGACATTCCATTTTTACCAAACCTTGTAAAATAGGTAGAAATATTCCAACTTATTACAAACATTTTTGTGATTCTATGTTTTTTTCTACTTTACGCATTATTTTTTAGTCACATCAGAATTTTTTGTTTTAACTTTACTGCCTATGTTAACAAAAAATTTGTTGAACTCATCTGCAGTTATTGGAATATCCTGATTCTCTCTTGTCTTATTAGGTCCTTCCAGTTTCTAATCTAACTATTTTCCAAACAGCCTTACATTTATTATTAGCTTTCATTATATAGTTATCAATCGCTCAAATCTTTGCTAATCTAATCTCAGATTTACTGTATATAGCCTTTTTAATTTAGTGTAAGTAGTCCTAAGTCAGGATTGAATTTAGACTTCTCTTGAGTTTGGATAAGTAAAATTTTAATTTCGTTTAGATAGGGTGTAAACCAGATTTTGTTAAGGACTACATGTTTTCTCAAGATATTCATTTGTACTTTTTTGTCTTTACTTTGCAGCATTCATTAAAATTATTCAATCAAATTCACATAACAGATTGAAAAGCATCGAAAACGAAAAGTAAAAATTAGGATAATGCATTCTAACATCAAATGTTGTACACAATGAGGTATTGTAAATTGTAAATTCCTTCACATTAATCAATCTTTGCTATTATGTGTACACACTTTGCTGAATATTTAATTTCAGCATCCCAACAAAAGGCTAAATCATATTGGAAGGGTGAAGGTTGAATGTGCAAAATTTTTCATTTGTTTACTGGTTAATATACGTGTCGTATAAAATAGTGTTTAAATCATCTTCATTTTCTGTCCATAGCACTATCCCGCTTATGCATTTTGGCCATGATCCCTTGACGAACATAATAATGAGGTTTTATTTTTGTTTCGAAAAAGAAACCAGGACATGACTTAAAAATAGTTATTTATGTGTGGACTGTATGAAAATACTTTTTGGTACAGTGTATTTTGTATGTTTGCAGGAATGACCAAGATAAAACTATCAAACCAGGCAGAGCAAGGCTCATCTGCTGATTTTGTAGAGAAGAGACGAGCTTCTTTAGAGAGATACTTGAATCGCACAGCACAGCACCCCATTCTCAGCATAGATCCTGATTTCAGGGATTTTCTCGAAGCAGGTGAGTGTTATAACCATCAAACTCCTTGTCTAAATGCCATGTGCGCACATCAATCCCATTCAGCTAACACCTGGACTTACCCAGATTGTTATATTGTCAGGAGAACAAAGCTTTCATATGTTGAGTGTTTTAAATTTGTTAGCCTACTCTGCTTAAAACATTATAGATGTATATACGAGGCACATCCTTAAAGTCAGTTTCCCTGGGTCCGTTTACAGAAACAAAACACAATTTACAAGTAAATCGTTTTTGCAACGACACAGCCTGTGTTCAGCTATTTTTCAACATATTCACCACCAGAATTGAGACATTGGTCACACCGTGGGACCATCTTTTGAATACCTGTGTTGTAGAAGTCTGCAGCCTAGAATTTGAACCACTGTGTAACAACCATCTTCACCTCTCTGTCATAACTGTCTTTTTGTGAGGTGTAGGAAAAGATGAAAATCACTGGGAGCGAGGTCCGAGCTTTAGGGTGAATGTTGAAACACCTCCCAGCCGAACTTCTGCAGGGGACTTGCTAAGAAGTGTTTAAACATCTACCCTTCAGCCTGGACCTCCCAGTGATTTCCGTCTTTTCTTACACCTCAAGAAATGACAGAGAGGAGATGTTAGTCAGACAGTGGTTCAAATCCCTGGTGGTAGACTTGTACGACACAGGTATTTAAAAGTTGGTTCCACGGTATGACAGATGTTTCAATTCCAGTGGCAAATATGTTGAAAAATAGCTGAACTTTTGCTGTATCTATTGGAATATATATGTCCATGAAGTTTTGTTTGGGAAAACCGAACTTTGCGCCCCATGCGTGTCCCTCACTCCAATTCTCTAACTCCCTCCCCTAGCGGCGGCATTTGAACTACTAGTAGCAACGGTGGCGCCATCTCTTAATGAACTGATGAAACAGAAAAAATAATTTATTTCTTCTTTATTCTCTTCTTCTCTTCCTTTCCCGTCTCCTTCCTCTCTTCCTCTCACCTCCTCTTCACCCTACCTACCTATTTGAGACCTATTCCTAATAGTAAATTTTGGATCGACCGGGATTCGAACCCGGGACCCCTAGCATTATAGCTAGGAGTCTTGACCACTACGCTACGAGTGAATGTTGAGCACTGAACGAAGCTTTCGTATATTAGAATTATGTCAGGGGGATTTCATAAGTTTTAACGCAAGAATCGGTTTTTATAAGTAGTGTTGGTACAAGGGAATTTTCCTGCATCAATTAAGCCACATTTTATGTTATAATACGGCGTTTTTTATAATTATTAAATATTATGTATGGTACAAGGGTATTTTTTGTATTGTGAAATAGCCTATTTTGTTGGAAGGGTCGTTTTTATAATTGTGGAATTTTATGTGGAGGTGCAAGGGGCTTTCTTTATTGTTAAATATTAGGTGACATATCAATTGCAATTATGCATTACCGGCGTTGAGCAACGGCTACAGGCATGAAGGTATGCGTTGGGGGGTAGCGGAGCAAGCCGCACGTGGGAAGCAGCTGAGAGGGGTGGAAGCTGCCAGGCGAGTGGCGAGTGGAAAGGGGAGCAGCATGGGGCGCAAAGTTCTATTATGCCTTTTGTTTTGTTTCTGTAAACAGCCCCAACTAAAGTTACTTTATAGGCGTGCCTAGAGCTGATGGTAAAGCCAGCTACAGTATCCTTTTAAGAACAGTTAATGTTAATGGGCAAGTCATAATCCCCGGGAGGTGGCTCACTATTATAAGCTCATGCCATTTAGTGGTGACCAAAATTATGAAATCCTAAACATCCACTAGTGATATTTTTGGTGTTATGTTGGTAAATGGTGTTTTGTTTACTGATCACATTAATGTACCCAGATATTGATCTGGCCAATAAGTATTATGAAATTAATGTGTGTTGTTTCATACAAAATATCATCTAGAACCCCCAAAATATAATTAAACTTCACAGAAAAAATTATATAAATCGAAATTGAATCAAATTCGATAATATCAAATCATACCATCATACAATATATAAACTTAATAATATAAATTGGCATAACCTGTTTAATTATGCACTAAAATTCACTTTTCATTAAATTTTCTTCTGATTAAATTTTTGCATTTTCATTATCGTAGAAAAAAATAAATACCAACAAAACAATAATGAAAATGTTATGCCAACTAAATTTAAAATCAAAACAACAATGCCTATGTAGTAATTCTAACATTCGGTATAAGCAATTACACAAAGCAAAACATTGTCCAAAGCTTAATCTGCAAATGTAGGACGACCATGTATTTTTGGAACAATGAATCTTGGGAGAAAAAAAACCTCATCTTATAATGGTAAAAAAAAAGTAAGTAAAGTGATCCCTTTACAGGCCATGGAGGCCCAGAAGGTCCCAGGAGGTTGAGCATCCCAGATTTTAGACATTTGGCACATGAAGGTGCTAAGGTTGTCAGCCTTACGCACCGGCCACCTTTACCCCCAGGATTGCTCCTGGTACTCATTTCTGTTAGAGGCTGAGTCGACCCCAGGGCCATAGTGCCACCAGAAGGATTAGGCCAATTGAAAAATCTCAACGACCTCATCAGGAATCGAACCTGCGGATCTTATAGTGGGGTAAATATTTTTTTTATAAAGGGTCTTCCAATAGGGACTTCCGAACTTTGACAGTTGCTAGCGGTCATACTGTTGAAGCTACATCTGTCGAATTGGCTGTCATTTATTCAGTCTGCTTTGCCAAATCACCATGGACGGATATAGTGTTCAACAACACGTGCAAATGATAAAATTGTTTTATCAAAATTTTTGTTCTGTTCGGGCAACGTTCCGCACGCTTCGCCCATTTTACGGTCGCCATAATAGGCCCATTTCTGGATGAATGGGTACGTCAACAAACAACGCTGTCGAATTTGGGACGATACCAGTCCACATGAGATCCAAGAGCGTCCAATGCATCCTGAAAAAGTCACTGTTTGGTGTGGATTTTGGGCTGGCGGCCTCATCGGTCCATATTTATTTCACCGTCAACGGCGAGCGCTGTAGGTCGATGATTACCAACTTCTTTTGGCCTAAATTGGATGATATGGACACCAACGAGATGTGGTTTCAATAGGAGGGTGCTTCGTACCACACAGCTCAAGCCACATTGGACATTCTGCACGAGCGATTTGAGGGCATGGTCATGTCACGTGGAGGTGATGTGAATTGGCCACCGAGATTGTGCGATTTGACCCCGTTAGACTTTTTCTTGTGGGGTTTTCTTAAGTCGCAGGTCTATGCGAATAATCCACAAACCACAGCGGCCCTCAAAGACAACATAACCCTTGCCATCGGTCAAATTCAGCCTAATTTATGCGCCAGAGTCATGAAAAATTTGACATTTCGGATGCGCGCCACCCAGCGAAGCCGCGGCGGACATTTGCAGGATGTTATATTCCATACATAATGGCATCGATAGGCCTTTCAAACGAATAAAAAATTTCGATGATATCTCACACATACTTTGTTTTATTTAAATTTAAAGATAGGAAGCGCTTAATGAAAGACCCTATATATAAATTTATTTCAACATTGGTGTTTTTTTTTTTTATTAAGATATCGTCCATCTTGACTTATTCCAGTTTAACATAGGTGACAGCCATTTGTGTTTTCAGATATGGAACTACCAAAAGCCACAAACACTTCTGCTCTGAGCGGTGCTGGTGTGATGAGGTTGTTCAACAAAGTAGGTGAAACAGTGAACAAGATCACGTACAAGATGGACGAAAGTGACCCAGTGAGTAGCAGTTACCAGAACATGTTACCCAATACAGCACCTTCATTATGTTACACAAATCAATATGGAACCAATAGAAAGAGTTAACGAGCAGTTGTTAGTAATTGAAGTCCAAGTAAAAGGGTAGCAGGAGGTTTTATTCAGGGTGCCCCGGGGAAGGATTGTAGAATGGACTCAAACATTTTGAGGTAAGGAACTCATGGTTACAGATGCAGTAGCGTTAATATAATTAAGGGTCATGCACGCCACTGACTTGACGTCCATCCATTATGAGAATACCTTCCTTTTTTGTATAATCACTGTTGGCATAACATTTGAACCTTCGTCAGTAGCATCATGCCCCCTAAGAATGATCAATTTTACGAAAACAAATAAACCCATAATTTTCAAAATACTGTTCAATGGCATGAAAACTGTGAAAAAGATTCATACTGCATATTCCATCATAGATAATGAGATGTCTGAATTTTATTGAATAATTCACTTGCCAGAATGGAAGCCCAAGAAACCATTATCTAAACTTTTTCTGTTTATTTTTTCACCCTTGCTTTGAACATTTGACTTTTCTCTTTCTGGAAAATTATGAAATTAAGCTCCCTCACTAAGTCTTTCATCTATTGTTTCTTTTGAACATTAGACCATGGCATTTTGATCCTTTGCGGGCGGTGCTGTTTTACAGCTCTAGGCAGAAGGCATTTTAAAAGAAAAAATAAGTTAATCAAAAACCTATTGAAAGTAACTTAAATTAGGCATTCATACATAAAAACAGTATACAGCTTGGATTTTTTGCAGAATTCAGCCTCTAATCTGCTCCAAGAACGATGTTTTATTGCTTCGTGTGAAAATGTTTATGCAGGAACGGCATAAGTCTCACTGAGCTCATAAGTTTACGTAGGCCTATAGTAGATTGATTTTCATTTGGATCGGTATCTTAATTATATTGCAATTGTAGATGATGGGCCACTTCCATTCAGCTGGGTGCACGATTGCCTCTGGTGTCACTTACGTCACTCTCTCACTCTCACTAACGCTGCTGGAAAACATCCCTTAACTATCGCTAAGTGATAATTCTATCACTTTTAATAATTAATTCATCAATTTCAGAACCTGTAAGACACTTTCTTCTTGCCACTTTACTGAATATAAGGGGAAAACATGAAACAAAGTAAACACGTCATTCGCTAGAAGTGAGTGGGATAAATACTGTTCAACTTAGACTAGTAAATCTGATAGAATAAAGTCAAAGTTTGATTAAACTTAATTCTGTTGCAGATTGCTCTTGTTAAAAGGGCTTTGCAGAATTTACAGTGTTTTTACATTTTTTAAAGTATGCTTCAGCACAAAAGAAAATGTAACAGTGAACTCCCAGAGACAATTTATGAAATGAACTTAGAAGTTATATAGATGAAGATGACATAAAAAAGTACCAAAAGCTTTAATTGTACATAATGTTCGCGGGACTCACAGTGAAGAAGTCAAATTATAAAAATCTTATTATTATAAAAATTATAAAATTATTAAAAACTTCACTTTTAAGTGTTTACTTACACATAACACATTTCACAAGCGACTTCCTTGCATCCTCAGGTGAGGTCCACTGCCGAGTTCGTTGTTGGGCTGATAGATATATCTTTAGGATGGATAATTCTGGAGATAAGATCGCTTTCCTTTGGCATTTCAAAATTTACTAAAATATTCTTATTTCTTTGGATGAAGATTTTTTCCTTTATAGTCAGATCAATTGGTTTATGTACAACTTTTAATAATTTTATGTCATCCTCAAACTCATGTTCATTGGTCCAACAGTGATGGGCAACTGCAGATTTTTCCAATTTTTGTACCTTATATTTCGTAAGTGTTCCTTGTGCCTTACAGTCAAACTTCTTTTTGTCTTGCCAGTATAAAATTCTCCACTGTCTTTGCAATTCAACTCACAAATGCCTGAATTCTTGTTGGGGGAATTTTATCTCTCTATTCCGAATTAATTAGAATTTTCATGGTGCATTTGTTAATTGGAGCCAATCTGATATTAACATCTTTGAAAACTTGACTGAATTTGTCATGGAGTTTAGGGTGGAAAGTGAACCTCTTGTATATAGTGTCATCTTTGATGTTGCTCAAAGCGCTATTACTTTCTATTAGTTTCTGTTTTTCAAACTTTATTATTTTCTTGTTAACTAGCTCAGAATTTAAACCATTTCTGTATGCTGTGCTCATGATCTGTTTATATTCTGTATTATATTCAGATTGACTCATGGGTAACTTAACTAATCTGGGTAATTTTTATAGCCAAAATCTTGATTAATAAAAGTTGCTTATATGGGCATTGAACGGTTATTTGATTAATCGCATACATAAGCCATTTCACTAATAATCCCTCTGCAATTGGTTCTGCCTTATACCAGGTTTGATTGTCAAATGTCATCAATACAAGTCATCTCAGGATGATATTTGTTGCCAGCAGCAGTAAAGGAAGAATGTGACTGAATGCTGTCAGTGTCACCTTCTATCCAAGCAGTGAACAGCAGTATATTGTCTGTTGAGGAAAAATCAAGTTTCAAGATTTCTTTAAATTGATTTCAGAAAGCTGTAATCAGGGTAAGACTAAGAAAAAAACCCTCCAACATGGACTAACATTAACAATACCACAAAACAACTGACGATGTTTCATAACAAATTGCCTTAAGAATAGATGTAATTGCAAATTTCCATCAAATGACTGGCTGTAACAGGTCCATCTTGATTATTAATGTTTAAACAAGGATGGAGGCTTTGTAAAATGTGCACAACTTCCCACTATTAAATTGCATACATTTCAGAGATTATTAGTACCCCTCAGCTGGTATAAGTGCTACGCATGGGGTCTGTCCCAATATCAAGTGTTGTTTGAAGTTTGTAAGTGACTTTTCTTTCCTCATTACCTGTTTGTTAGATTTGTTTCACCTGTTTTACAATTCACTATTACATTGTGAATATGGGTAAATTTATTAGAAGTGGGATTTTCTTTAAAGCGAGGTTCCTTAAAGCGAAAATCAAATTCCTTGTTTTTAAAGTAATTACACAAATATTGTACTTCAATCTGTATTCTCGAAAAGCGTTAAAACAGGGTTTTGCTGTACTTACCTCTTTCTATAAAACTTCTCTTGGGCAAGGCTTCAGTACCATAAACTCAATTTAAAATTATCAACAGGGCAAGGCATATGATGATTTTGCATCTTTTTTATATGAAGGTTAAAAGATAGCTTGAATTTATATAAAAGTGCATCATGAAAGAATTGATTAAATAAGGGATATTGTTTTTGCATTTTTCTTCACTTTCAAGAGAGAGGTCATTTTTTGGCGATTTTTATTTTATTTTCGGAAATTTTGGGTCATTTTTCAGTGGAGGTAGAGAGGATCTTTTTCATGTACAAATCGTTACTTTCAGATAACAATCATTTTTATTTGAAATGTTCATGTTCATAGTTCATTTTAGTTCAGGTTTATTGAAAACACCATAGCAGTTTGTCTTGTAGCAATAAAGAATTATTTTTTCTTTCTTTTTAAATGGCACATACTTGCTGGGGGCAGGTAGATGGGCATGCCAGTTCTGAAAAAAATTATTTTTCGCTAAGGGTGTCCAGGTAGTATAAATTTACTTACTTCTTTAGTAACAAAATAAATGTGCTTTATATTGTAAATTCATATATAGCGCACTGTCATCTATTAAATTGCTTTTAGCAATTCATTACTTAAAAAAACTAATTATAAGTGATAATGGTAAATTGATTGGTCATTTTTTTAAATTTTGAGTCGTTTTTTTTTTTTCACTATTTTTAGGTCAAATGAATTTTTTATTTTGCATTTTTCAATGTTTTATGGTCATTAAATGCCTTGCCCTACATAAAATGTGACCATGTCCTTTCCTACCAGGTTTTGGATGTTTAGCTGGCCAGGAATCGGGTTAGTGTGTAGTTATGAAGCCTGCCAGTGGCAGGTCCTTTGACTTGCTTCCTCTTTCAATATAAAATGTGGTAACTCTGGCTTGTCAATATAAAAGTTATAAAAAGTTAAAAATCAAATATATTTTGACAAACTTGTTATCTTCAGTGATTAATTAAAAAAATTAAAATTATAGCCACGTCAAACCAACATGAGTTGAGAGCTAGTCACCATAGCTGCATAACTGCATATCATGTTGGTTTGACGTGGCTATGATTTTATTTTTTTAAATTATTCACCAAAGATAACAAGTTTGTCAAAATATATTTGATTTTTAACTTTTTACTACTTTTATGTTGACAAGGTGCAGAGGTGCTGAATTTTAAACTCTCATAAGTCAATATGACTCTATTTTATCAAGTTCTTAAGTCCTATTTAAGCCCTCTTCCAGTAACCAATATTTTTTCTGCTTTAAATCATCTAGAATCTGGATTGTTCTTCATCCAAAACCTGGAATTCCCTCCAACTTTCCTTCAGTAATGTCATCTAGCAGACAGTTTCTTCTCAAGATATCCAGTTTCCTATGAAGAACTGTGTTCAGGATTGATCTCTTCTCAGACTTCCTCTTTTCTCACTTTGGCTATCCATTTTATTTTTTTCTTCCTCCATCAGCATCACATTTCAAAACTTCGTAAATATTTCTTCTCCATCCTTCTCAGTCCATGTTTCCAATCCATATAAAGAAATGCTTCAGATGTGCACTTTACCAATCTGCTTTACCAACACTGCAAATTATACTTACCTGGCTTTAAGTTTCCAACCGTTAATTCCTAATTGATGTTGGTGCAATCTTGATGTTTAGATTTTTCTTGAAGGGCAAAATATGCTGATATTACATAAAACAATTTGTTTTTCTTTGCTTATCGTATGAGGAGCGACAGGTATGTGATTGCATTGTGAATGTGTTGAGTTGTGATGTATTCGCTGCTCTGTGCATGTCTGATATGCTCTCATATTTGTTTCAGTGGTTTGAAGAAAGAACTCAGCAGATAGAGAACCTGGACACTCAGTTACGCAAGCTACATACGAGTGTGGAAACTTTAGTCCTGCATCGTAAAGACTTAGCACTACTTACATCAGCGTTTGCAAAGAGTGCAGCGATGCTAAGCAACTGCGAGGAACACACCTCATTGTCGAGAGCGCTTTCTCAACTAGCAGATGTTGAAGAAAAGGTAAGTTCTGATGCAATGCAGCCACTCAGGGCTGTTCCTTCATGCCATCACTCGTGTCATGAAAACTTGTCCAGGTTTAAATGTAGTTTAGCACACCAACAGATTCCATCATTCTGCATCCCTTTAAGAGGGAAAACCAAGACAAATGGAATCTATATGTGTAAATGAACTATTCCATTTTGATCTTTCTTCTAGTAGACATGTCTGACTTGTGAGTGTTTACTAAAATTGTTTCTGTTATATGTTCTATCATAAATTCTTTCTATTGTATGCTCCTAATTGTTTCTACTTCTATACATTGTCATCCAACTGCGAGTTTGATATGCAAGTGATAGAAACGTACAAAGAGCGTCAGTGTCTGTAGAAGATTACAGAACCAGACAACCTCTACGAAAATAGAAGTTAAGCATACAAAACTATTCTTCAAGCCTACAAGATCAAGAATCCGAATGCCACAAAAGAAATGCTATTTTTAAAAAAAACAACCTCGATGCGAGGTTCCTTCCAAAAGGAACTTAATAAGGTAAATAGTAAACGCCATCTATTAATTATTTATTTTCATTGTATATTGTCTCTCACATTTGTAATACTAAACGAAGTTTGTACTGTTTATACAGATCAGCACATCAGTAAAGTCTGGAACTAGAAGCGACTTCGGTACTTGGATCTGCTTCATTTTTTAAAGACCAGGAGACTCAACTACAGGTCACTAATTGATGACATGCCTTTCGTTTAAGATGAGGTGAGGACAATCGATTAATAATGTAAAAAGTAGTTTACAGCATGCTTAGGTAATAAATATTCCTTTTATTAAAAATGTGTCAACTTTTACATACAAAACATTCAAATATAAACACTTTGCCATTAAAGTAATCAACAGGCTTGAGCTGTAGCATTGCGAACTCTTTTGAAGGTAATTCTTATTCCATAAAATAATGAGTACAATTCTTGTGAAAGAAATTATGTAGAGCACCACATTATTGATCCTGTGAGATCCAAATTTATATTACTTTGGAAAATTCAGAATCTGTTCGACAAAATTCCAAATACATTTTCAACTTTTGAAAAGTTATGATGGAACTTTGACAGTGAAGTTATAACATTTTTATAAAAATAATGTGAATTGACTAACACACTTAATTACTCCACTTACCAAATTTGTTAGAAGAATCTCTATGTATCCCTGGTGGTGGTTTTATGTACTTCATGATCAGATTGTCTTCAGCTGGAATGTCAGAATTCATTAATTTACTTTCAAATACTTGAATTAATAATTAAAGACAATCTGATCACGAAGTACATAAAACCACCTCCGGGGATACATACAGGGGCGTATTTCTAAATAGGCTAAGTAGGCTGCAGCCTAGAGCAGCAAATTTTCAGGGGCGGCTGTTTGGCAATTTATTCAAAAGTTAAAATGAAGTATTTCAAACGTTAATAATATTTTCCGTACGAATTTAAGAATTCATGTTACTTAAAAATATGTTTTAGTCCTTCTACATAGCCTACTTTCTAAAACCATAACATAATACAAATTCACAGCACGTAATCTCGTGTAATTACATTTCACCATGTAGGACAACTTAATTCAAATTGAACTCAGTTCTTCAATTACGCAAAAGATAGTCATTAGCATTAAAAAATAAAAATATGTTTAAAATAGTGATCACTGATCTCCAAGAACAAATTAATTAATTAATTTTGAAACCCATTTCATTTTTTAACGAATCTTAAAAGAAGTAAGTAAAAAAAAGTAGATGACTAATTTGATTAGATAATTTATTATGTAAACCATTAAAATTGTAGTTTTATCTAAACTAAATGAACTTTATGTTTAAAAAAGATGAAAACACAAATTAACTTTATCCTTTTGTTGTATAGCCTAAAACAAATGTATTAAGCAAGTATGAACTATAGAGGGGGCGGCAAATGGACTTTAGCCTATAGGCGGCATACTCTTAAATCCGGCCCTGGATACATAGAGATTCTTCTAGCAAACAAGGCCCAGCAGTTGACAAGTAGTTGAGGATGCATGCGAAGGCAAGTAAGTGTAGTAATTAAGTGTGTTAGTCAATTCACATTATTTATGTTAAAAGAAAATCAACTACTCTTCTTCTCCTGGAGAGTTGGTAATTGAAAATTTGATGTTCTGGTTTATTGACTGTACGATTTCATGAAATCATTCCTGAGGGCAAATGCCTCATTTCCGATGTATGTTTAAAATATATCCTTCATCAATCCCTGGTGGAGGAATGTTTAGTGTCCCTCTGATTAGTTACTGATAATTTGCATTTGCAAAAACCATCAGAACAGTGCTGATAAATTATTTATAATTATAGAAAAAAAACACTTCCTGCGGATGGTTACTCTCACATCCTTTTGGAGGCAGTTCAGAAAATTTGCACCTCATTTCAAACTCTTGTGTTATTTCCTTTCATTCTCTTTGGCTCCAAGGAGTCTGAAACAAATTTATATCACTTATAAATACTAATTATTTATTAATTGCCAGAATGGTACTTTATGAGATTGTGTGGTGGATGGGAAAATGTCTGTCTGTCTGTCTGTCTGTCTGTCTGTCCACATGATAACTCAAATAAGCTTTATCGGATTTTCATGAAACTTGGTACACACATTTATAGCATCCATGGGACGAAGCCTATTAATATTGGACAAAATCGGTTGACCGGTACCGTAGTAATGCCCAATTTAATGCCTATTTTATGGTAATAAAGTAGAAAGAATTTATCAAATGCAAATAAGTTCTCAGTACAACATATTGTTTTACAGTGTTCATTTACACCTTTGGAAGTTGCATTACAGTTAGCTTTGACAAATAACACTACCCACATATTCCTTCACATATGCTTATCAAACTAGACCTTTGTCCTTCCGCAAGCCCTGCTTAATGAATTGATCTGGAGCTTAACTCAGAAATCGATAACAAAAATAACTTATTTTCAGCATATCATAATTGCAATTATCACCGATTAAATAGGAGCAATCTGGCACTTTGTTGTATCAGTTTACCTGATTTTATTAGCTTTAGTATAGTTACAATTTATTTTGGAGTTTTTGACTGCACATGTTATAGTTTCAGGGTGATGTTGATGATCCAGTAGAAACAGATTCTTAGGCTGCTCAGCTTCTAGAGCTTCAACGCCTCAAGGGAATTTATACAATCATGCTCCAAGGCCAACCAAGTTTTGGATAAAATTGCAAAAAGCATAGACTAGCCAGCAGAAATACCCATTTCAAAAGAAAAATATGCATCGTTTGGAGAGCATGTGGCAAAAAAATTGTTTCATGCCATTCAAGATGGTATTCTCCTGTCAGAAATTAGTGGCATCATTTTCTATGGGAACATGACTTCATGTATTGTCACTAATACATTCATCATGTCTTCTTATGCCAACATCCTGTAGAATCCTTAAATGCTTCTGTTCCTTCAGGATCAGAAAATACTCAATCCCATGTGACAGATCAGGATGTGATTATGACCACCTGCTTAGACACAATGAACCTTGCAAATAGAGGCAATCAGGGCCGTAGCAAGGTCCTTCTGCGCCCTTGGCGAGTTTGACAAATCTGCGCTCTCCAATACTGGGGGAGGGGGTCCGAACTTTTTTTTTTTTTTTAATTTCTGTAAAATTGTTTATTATTTTAATATAAAAACACTGTTATTATCAAAGAAAACCTAAACCTCAATTTGAAAATGAACTAAGTGTTGAACTTTCAAGGTACTAAAAGCTTATTTTCAGACGATTGAACTCCTTAAAAAGAATTAAATAATAAAATCTAGTATCAAAAGTAAATTACATAATAGGCCTGAGGCCTACTAAAATGTTTAACATATTAATATAGGTAAACACATTTTTTTCGTATAGTTGAACCACTTTCATCTCAATAATAACGTACATTTTAATTTTTATTGTTATATCATTCCATACTGTTATGTTATACTCTGTCAATAAAAAACGTGTTAATTAAAGAACGTTGCATGAATGCTTTTTGTCTGTAGACAATCGGCATAATACTACAGATAGTTCACGTGCAGTAATTTTTAATAACCAGAAATATTTCTTCCATTAACGTGGAATTTTTATTGCTTGATAAATTGCACGAGTCTAAATAAAAGCGGGATTTTTCATGGTTAATTTTGCGCCCTTGGTGGGTGCCCATCTTGCCACCGCCTAGCTACGGCCCTGGAGGCAATTAACTTGTTTTACATTTCTTTGTTTGTTTTACTTTATTCGAACCTATAAACCTGGTATTGAAATGACTTGGGCTTATTGATGTTACGCTATGTGATTTCTGATTTGTAAATAAAAAAACATAAAGAAGTAACTCGTGCTGTTTTGTCTTATACTCTTGTATTTCTTCTTAATTAAAGGAGTTACCAAATGATACCATCAGTTTTGAGTGAGACTGTATACAGTAGCATGTTCATCATGATTTTAAGTATGGCAAGTAAAAGAAAGAAAGTGGTTGTTTCATTAGAAAATAAATCAAATGCATAAAGAGACTGGCAAAGATGAAATACCTGAGAGCAAAAAGCAAACTATATGACATGCAATAAATAGGGATAGGAATTTCGAATTTGACGATTTTTATTAAGAACTGTATTAGGAATGATAACTAGCTTCAACACACCCAACAGTACCATGAAAAATGCTTTTTGAACTCGCGAATTGATGCGAATTTCGCATGAAAGTGCGAATTTTGCATGAAAATGCGATTTTGGCGCGAATTTTTACTGTAAAATGCGATTTTGGCGTGAATTTTTACTTTAAAATGCGATTTTGGCACGAATTTTTAATTTTCTTACGAGAAAGAGGCCGAAAACGAAAATGATTGAAAACTTGCTGAATGCTAAAGTACCGTATTTATCTAATATAAGCCGCACTTTTTTCCTAGATTACTCCCAGCAAAATGAGCCTGCGGCTTAAAATCGCGTACAAGTGTTTTTAGGCAGTAATGGTAAAATTGAGCACAATATAGCCGGTTGATCCATCGTAGCTGGTTCCCCTCCTCCAAGCACCACCATCTATCGATTATCTCGAATCTCCAGGACTATCGATATATTAATCGATTTAACATAAAAAAGTATCGATTTTAATCGAAGAATCGTAAAAATGCGTAAGCAAGTGATGTTTTGCGTATTTTGGGCATTTTTGATAGCGGTATTACAGAATATGCATGTATTATGAGCTGTTCAGAAGTAAAAAATGCCGTAACGTATGGGAATGTGAATAAAGGCAATTTTGAACTGATGGTAACTGAAAGTGCTGTTATGAAGAATAGAAAAATCGCGCCAAATTCAACACAGAAAGTCATGAAGTGTAAAGTACTGATTTCTGTTTTCTTTTTCGTCAGTTTTATTTAATTATATTAAATAAAATTAGAATATCATAACTTAAGTCAGCTGATACTTTCTTTTTCTTATTTCAGGCCTATTTCGGCTAAGAAATATGTTACTTTAATATTTTGAATATGAGGCAATTTATTTTTTCACTTTGGGGTTAATTTAATTATTTTGCTTTACTTTATTGCTAAAAAGGCAGGTGTGGCTTAAATTTGGATAGATATGGTACCTTCATATTGTGTTTTTACAACCTCTTTGGACTTTTACTGCAAGACGTCACGATCAACCTTCAGTATGAAAAAAACTTTGTATTGTATTTTTACAAGCTCTATCGATTATTAGGATTAGTATTAGTATGACGTATTTAGTTCCCTTTAGAGTTTGGCATCGTTTTGGTTTTGTTTTATGATAAGACCTCACATGATTGTCGTGAATGTTGCTGTGAAAATTGTCGAATAGTGAATTAATAAGGCCTCAAGATGCTAAATAACAAACTAAGCACAAAGGATAGGGCTTTCCAATATCAGAAAGATGATTTTTTTCCATTGAGCACATAAAAGGTATGCTTTCCCGTGAATCTGCTATAGTTTTGAAAGTACCGAAAAGTTCAATTGAAACCACCGAATTTCACATTTCAAACTACCGCTTTCTTCGATTTGAAAACACCGAAAAATTCCTATCTCTAGCAATAAAGAATTAAGTGTATTGGAGATGTGCTAACTAACTGGAACAGCAGTTTTTGACTAGAGCTATGGACATGTTGAAATTTCAGTGATACAGTAGCTAGATCTTGCAGCTAGCTAGCAAACGTCAGTCAGCAAACAAACAGAAATTAATGACACATTTAATTTGTTAAATAGTGTACATAATGTTCTGTTCTAGTTTTGTGTTCAGTAAATAAAACATTTTACTGTAACACTTGTTTTATTACACATTTCTTCCATTTCTGCATTACTGTTAACCGACTCCTTACAGGTCCAGTTCGAGTCAGGTAATGAAGATTACTGTAATTTTACAGTGTAATGTACAAATGATATTGGTACATAGATAATCAGTTGTGGAAAAAACTGCACAAAATTAACATGATCATCTACAACAAGGTGATCTGCAGCATTATTTACATCTCTGATGTTACGTTCACACTGAGGAATCTGTTACAGGCACAAACACTCCATACAGATCCCAGATACATTTCCGTGATTCCTGTATCTGAATACTTATCCTATGTACATGTGCTTTGCACAAATATCCCATGTGAGCGTTCGCACTGAGGAATTTGTTGTCAGGCACAAGTATGGCTTTAGATGCAGAACTTTTGCTTCTTTCTGCTTTAAAATTATTGATGATTCACCCAGAACAAGTTTGTAACCGATAAGAAAATGACAATATTATACCGTAATAATGCTGATTAAATCTTCCGAGCTCTAGGGTCACATTAGTCGGTTGTTAAAAAGCAGGGATTTATATTTATCTGGACAGTCAGTATTTTTAATTATGAATTTTACGGTAAGAATGGTTTATTAAACTTTGATGTTTCTGCTTTAAAGCTGTGTTCGATCATATAATTGTTTGCAAATTCAATGTTAAACACATTCTGTAGCGGAGCGTGTTTTATGAGCCTAGAGCTTTGGATCAGTCTGCCAGCAAGTGGCGCAGCAATAGCGGATAACTTTGATTCATTGCAGTCGGTATAGAAAGGGTTTGTTTAATCTCTCAAAATAACTGTTTAATCCATATTAAAATTGTATATTACTATGCTTAAACTGTTTATAAGTGGTGCTAGAAGTGCTGAACCTTTACTTACCACGTAAGTGACTCCTTCGTAGAAAATCTGCTTTAAGATCTACACAGATACATTATCTGCCATGAATCCAGCCTAGGCCTAATTCAGTTCTGATGCTGTTCTAATATATCCCTTATTTCATCAATTTTCTCAGTAAGCACATGTAGATGTTCTCTTGATTATTTTTTATTAAATACAGAATCTATTCAAGGAAGAAGTGTGCCTATAACTATAAGTGTGTTCAATGTTTTTGCTTTCGAAGCGTAAATAAGAACTTGTGGCGAAATCTTGTTTCTGGTACATTTTATTCACTGTTTGTGCCCGGGGACTAGGAATATGTTCAGTAGGTTTACGACTTGTGGCAGATAGGTTGTGATACATGTGCTCGGACACATATCCTTGCAACAATTCCTCAGTGTGAACGTAGCATGAGGAGGAGCAAAATAAACTCTAAGTCTCTTGTAATGACTCATTGAAAATCTACGCTTCATCAGTTTTGAGTGAAGATACTTTCACTGAGTGTAAGAAAATCTGGTGAAAGTGCATTGAAACACCTTTTGCTCCCTGAAAAACAAACACAATGGCTGATATGTATAAAAAAAAGAGTATGAAGATCTTATTCGCAAATTTCAAGATTCTACTTGCAGTCGTATGCATAAAAACCAGACAGACTTCCCACTGGAAGTCCACGTGACAAGAAGCATGTAAGTACTCAGCCGCTTCAATTCCGTATGCATAAAGAACGACCGGTGGGAGCATTTACTAGGAAATTTGTGAGTTACCAAATACGACACTCACTACATGCTACTCAGGTGATTCGCATGGAATATATGGACATTCCAGAAAGAACAAAAAATACAAACAATGTACACACAGCCCCCTGGCATTGCAGATGAACCGGAAATAAATCCTGCAGCTTTTCCTTAATTTGCGAAAATAAAATATTTTTATTATTTTTACCTACTCTGCCAGCATTAGGTTGGATAGACCCCGAAACTCGATGTCACATTTCAAACATGTTGAAATATTTTTTTTCACAAAAATGCTCTGGCGGATAGTTACAAGGCAGGCACCGTTCATAGAAACTCAATCTTGCCTGGTGAACGATGAGCTTTTCATCAAGCTGATACAACTGATTACCTATT
Organism: Ectobius pallidus; assembly: GCA_964059195.1. Taxonomy (NCBI): domain Eukaryota; kingdom Metazoa; phylum Arthropoda; class Insecta; order Blattodea; family Ectobiidae; genus Ectobius; species Ectobius pallidus. Next base: position 18,377,824 of record CAXKWD010000001.1, read on the forward strand.
CTTTGCAGCACAGCCTCTTATTCTGTATCAGAATTTCACACTTAGGTTAGACAAAAGTATGCGAGTGCATTAAATGAGATTTTATTAAGGTTGTGTATCCTTGAGGGATGTGACACGAAATACGGCAACAACTTTCTTTTCATTTTACAAGCACTTGAATTGAAGAAAATTTCATTTTTCTTAATTTTCTCAAAATTGGTTTAACTATTTTATAGGTACATTATGAAGACCTACTATAATATATTATACTAACAACATTTATTTGAAAATTTTCCCACAATAAATTATCTTTATTGCATCTTTCAGTCAAGAGGGTACATTGTATCCTCGGACATCAGAATTGTCAAAATACAAATTACAAAGTACAAAAATAGTGCATAGCTTGAAAAGAGTAAAATATATAGACGATCAATTCCTTATATACCTAACAACCTAACTTACACAAATAATTTCACATATTTACAAGTACAAAAATGTAGAACAATACAAAAACTTAAAAGGAATAAATATATATAAATTATAAATACAAAATGGACCTAACTAACCTACAACAAACAATTTCACATATTTACAAAGCACAAAAATGAAGAGCAAAAAAAATAAGAAATACATAGATATGATAAATAACTAACAACCCTTAACAAAAAAACAAAAATTACATATTTACTAGTACAAAATGAAGAACAAATACAAATCATTATCACTTAGTAATATATTATCAATCTGTGTTTGAAAAGAATTCATCGAGCGAGTAATCTGAAGGGTAGTTATAAGCCATTTATTTCATACATAGACTTGAGGTTATTGGTCTTGCCTCACGAATAATGCAAGTCTGATCGTGGCTGGCACAAATGAATGCATACTACTGCAATTCAGTTTGTACTGTGCACTAGAATAGGCCTATATTCAGGATAGAGGGAGTTATGTGAGTGTTTCATATCAAATTTTTAAAATATTAATTATATTTGATATTGTATTTATGTTATAGTGGATTTTTGTTAAACTAATTTAATCCTAAAATATTATGGAAATAAATATTTTCATTTAGTATGTTATTTCACTTTAAGTTTCTTGTGATTAAAAATTGTATTATAGTGATTACTAGCTTAGTTGTGGCTTAACTTTTTTCCATTTTGTTAGATGTATATAATATCTTACCTGTAGTTTTCAATATAAGTGCAATTCTTGCAATACATCACTTAGAATAAATACCAGTACATAAAACAGTAAAATCCATAATTATGGTTTATGTGTTGTCAAGTTTTTCACACCCCTCAATGTTGATATGTTTCAGGTGGAAGCTCTCCACAATGAGCAGGCTAATGCTGATTTCTCAGTTCTCTGCGAGCTTCTAAAAGACTACATTGCTCTTATTGGAGCCATCAAGGTACAGATTATTTCTTTATATCTTTCCCTCTCCAAGCTCTTGATCTTCCTCCAGTCTCTGATAAGATTAATGGAATGAAATTAAATCTTTATACACCGTCAGATCACCGTTTACAAAGATTTTGACTTTGTCAGTACATTATTACCTAACCTTGATTAACTAAATAAACTTATATATAATCAATAAAAATATTCGTCTTCACACATATTTTGTAAGTAAAAACTTACTTAAGTTTTTACTTAAGTTTTAAAACTTAGTAAGTTTTAATTTAATCAAATAAATAAACTTAATTCTAAGTGCATATTAGAAGAGGAGAAAGATTTAAATGAACTAGAATGAAATAGAATGGATAGAAGTGTAGATAGTTAAATTAAGCATATTTCTTCTACTAGCACAATGTAAAATATCTCTACAGTCGAAGAAAAACATGTATTTAATAATTTCACTTCAATCAAGGCTTTGATTAATTCCTGTTATTTAACACTTTTTATTCTATATTGTACACAAGGGCATATGGTGGGGAGTGTTGAGGAGGTTGAAACCCCTCCTGAAATATTTGCGACTTTTAGAATTATAACAATAATTAAACAAACATTGGTTTGGTTATTTTATTATATTTTCTTACATAACACAGCATTACTAAAAAGAACTCTTATAAATTTTATTTTCTCAATGAATCTATACTCTCGTAATTTATTTAATAATAATGCACATACTTGATCTCAATGAGCAAATGATCTGTAATAACTTCTACTGTAGAGGAAAGCGTATTGTTATTAAATAATTTATTAATACTGGTGGGTTTTTAATTTTATACTTCTTATAACAGTGACGCATTGATGATAAAATTTCCTTTGGAATTTCTCATAAATGATTTGTTACCGCAAGGCGACCCTTCCTCTGGTAGTGGACCGTATTGAAAACTATTTGTGGGTTCGATTCCCGGCGATAACATGCGGGGGAGAGAAGAATTGAGGAGAAGAATTGGGTTTCATTTCCAATCTTCAAATGGGTAAATTGATATACAAGAAATATGCACATGTGAACGATGACGTTGCTTGATCAACACAAACTTGATGGTCTGGAATATATGCACTTCTTGAAATCTGCAGTTCTAGTTGTTTCCAAGTACACATATATAGATGCACTGGTAGACTGTATTAATTCGGAGGACCATTTGTTGATGTAATAAATATAGCCTGTCGAAATTGTTATTTCGAAACTAGAAGATTGTATTGAATGCTGAAATTTAAGACTATTCACAGCACTAGTTCAGAAAAAAGAAGATTGCATAAATAAGCTGTTAACACTTTATTGCCAAGCATAAATGTCTGTATTTATTTAACAATTCGAAGTTGCATGAAGTCTCTTTATGACTACTAAATCTCACCGAATTGAAGACTAATCATAGTCCTTGTCTTGTGAATTATATTACTCACAGAATTGAAATGATTGATATCTCCTTATGAAGGTTCAGTGTCCAGAGATAGAACGAAGCACCTTTAGCGACGTCTAGATGAATCCCTGTGATGTTGAAATTATGTTGAACTATGTAAGAACATTGGAATTCTTAATCCAACACAAATGAAGATAAAAGGCATTTCGCCCGAAATTTAGCACTGTATGACGTGCTAAATGATTTGTTGAATAGAGCACATTGCCCTAGAAAAAGAGAATGGAACACTCAAATCGTTGTCCATTTTGAAGAAGAAGGATGAAGTGAATAATAAGGACAATTGAAGGTTGAAACAATAAATAATCGCTAACCCAATAATAATAGCTTCACTTGTAAATAAGATTAATTAATCAATACATTAAAACGCACTATGCTAATATAATAATAAATAAAATAAAAACAGAATTGATAAATTAGTAGTTATTTAAAAAATAAATAAATAATTTTGGAGTTGAGATTAAAATAACAATTGCCAAGACATACATTGAATTGATTGACTGTAAGCCTATACAGACAAATGAAAATCAAAGCCATCTGAAGTAAATTTATGGCAAGCAAGAAAGAAGGTATTACATGACGTAACATATTGCCCGCGATTATTTCACTTGTGAAATAATCTAAAGTGATGTGAAGTCATGTGATACCTAAAGAATTATGATATGAGAAAGGGGAGTAAGTAATATAAGAAAACAAACTTAAAACTAAGAAATGAATTGAGGGTTGCTAACCAAAAAAGGCAACAACACCAAAGACATGATAGGGTTAGTCGTTAGCCTCAGAAATGGGAAGAGGAGCCAGTTTTACAATGGGTCTTTTAAATAAGCCTGTGGCAGTACGCACAGTAACAACACGAATAAGACCGTCAGGGCCAGGATGAGTACAATGAACAATCCCTAGGGACCACCTTTGAGGAGGGAGATTGTCCTCAATGATTTGGACTGGGGTACCTAAAGGAATGTCAGAAAGAACTTTGGTCCACTTAGAACGTCTTTGTAGTGTGTGGAGATAGTCAGTAGACCATTTCTTCCATAAATTATTTGTAATTTGTTGGAGAGTATTCCAACGAGAACGTGTGGTGTAACCACCAGACAAGTCAGGGCTTGGTAAGGAAATGATGGCTTTCCCAATCAGGAAATGACCAGGTGAAAGATAGCTAATGTCGTTAACGTCCTCATTCAATGGAATGAGGGGACGTGAATTTAAGATGGCTTCCACTTGAATCAGCATAGTAAGCATCTCTTCAAAGGTAAAGTTAAAAGAGGGCAGCATCCTTTTTAGATGAAACTTGACCGATTTAACTGCGGCCTCGTGAAGACCTCCCATGTGGGGGGCATTAGGAGGAAGGAAATGCCAATGTATATTCAAATGGGATGTGGCATCTTGAACCACAGAATGATGCTCAGGAGACTGCAATAGCAAAGCTAACTGCTTGAGGTCAGTCTGAGCGCCAACGAAGTTAGTACCATTGTCTGAGGTCACTGAACTTGGAAGGCCTCTACGTCCTGTGAATCGTGAGAATGCGGCAAGGAAAGCACGAGATGTGAGGTTGGTGACCAATTCAATATGAATGGCCTTAGTGGACATGCATACGAATATGGCGAGGTAAGCTTTGACAGTGATCTTGGAGCGAGGACCTCCAAATTTGATTGGATAAGGACCCGCATAATCTATGCTTACGTTGGTGAAAGGAGAAATGGGATTTACTCTATAAACAGGTAAATCAGCCATTTTTTGCTGAAAGGTTTGAATATTGAAACGAAAACATGTAGTGCATTTTCTTAGAACACTACGTACCACCTTCCTAATAGATGGTATCCAAAATCTTTCTCTTAAGTGAGAAATAACAAGTTGGGATCCAGCATGATTCAACTTGATATGATTGAAATGAATAAGCTGCTTAGTGAAGGCATGATCAGCTGGTAACAACATCTGATGTTTGGCTTCGAAAGGTATGCTGGATCGTTCAAGACGTCCGCCTACCCGAATTACAGAATCCTTGTCAAGAAACGGGTCTAGTTGCTTCAATTTGCTTGAAGAATTGACGTCATGATTTGACAATAAATCACGGATTTCTGATGCATAAACCTCTTGCTGTATTAGCCTAACACAGCATTGAAGTGCCTTGTTGAGTTCAGAAGGCATTAAGGGGCCTTTTATAGAGTTATGAATCTTACGAGAGTTATTCATGAATCTCAATACGTAAGACATAACACGAATAGTTTTCAAATATTCAAATTTGAAAAGATAAGAGTTTAGGTTGGAGGTAGTGGCCTCCATTAGGGACACTACTCTAGTTTCTGGAAGCAAGTCGGGCTCCATATGATCTAGAGCGATATTTTCATCCTTGAACTTACAATTATCTTCACTGAGAGTGGGATTAGAAGTGGAGCGTTTCTCCAATGAGGAGGATCCTTTATAAGCCTGGAGTTTTGTGCTGCCCAGGGTCTGAGGATCAGACAAGAAAGGAAGTTTTACCACATATCTTCCTTCTGAGTCCCGTTGAGTATTATCTACGAAATGCTTTTCGTATATAGAGCCGTCGAGAAAGGAATCGGAGTTAGAAATTTTTTCTAATTCCCAAAACTGAGAAAGTTGCCTGCTAATGTCTTGATCAGCAGTGAGGAAGGCAGAATAATATGTGGGAGACCCGCTAGAATGGTCGGGTTCCTTAGAAACCTTATTAGAAGGCCTTGACTTAGGTTGGCGGTTGTGCATATTTTGCAAAGCCATGTTATGTTCAGACCTGGCGGGTTGTGGTAATTTACCAGCAAAATACCAACCCAAATGCGAGTTCTGAATTACAGGCATATTAGGAGCAGATATCTGACCTGCACAGACAATCTGTGAATATATTTCAACGCCTAATAACAAGTCTACGTACTTAGGAGTATTGAAACTGGCGTCAGCCAATGAAAGATTTGGTGGAATATTCCAATTTGTAGTATTGACAGGCTTGCGTGGAAATTTCGAGGTTGAAATTTCCGGTACGATTATGACGTTGGTGTTGCAATGCCATGAAGTAGTGACAGACTTAATTGAAATTGACGTCATCTTAAGACTGTCTGCCTTAGATGACAATATACCAGCTAAAGTAGTGCGCTGGTGATGAGGCGATAATTTTAAGTGGTTGAATAACCTATTAGACATGAGGTTACAATCAGAACCACTGTCAAGCAATGCGGTGGCTTCAACAGAATGGCCATCCCTGTGCATGACTAAAACAGTGGCGGTAGGGAGCAAACAGCTTGGTTGAGGTTGGAAGACTGACATTACCCCAGCAGTATTGGCAGATTGGTTGCCGTTAATATGTGCTGGATTATGAAGGTAAGTGCCATGTTTACCCTTACAAATCTTGCAAGTATAAGTGCTACAATAGGGGGCGTGACCCTTAGAGTAATAGCACACTTGACATAATCGTTGTGTTTTGACAAAATTGTCTCTATTAGAGAAATCCATGGCTTTGAAAACTTCACAATGTTGCAGCTCATGGAATCCATTGTTACAACAGAGGCATTTAGGCTTGGAGGAGGCAACCTTGCCTTTAGGAATGGTTGTATTAGATACAATAGGCTTTACTGGCTGACTCCTTAAAGCTGAGTCAGTCATCTGAAAAACCCGTATCCTGGATTCTAAAAATGTGAATAAGTCTTTGAGACTAGGCATTTTACCTGGAGCGAGAGAGGATTCCCATTCCTTTATCAAGAATGGGGGAAGCTTGTCGAGTACAATCTTTGCTATAATCAAGTCAGACAGTTCTACACCAACATTAAGCGAGTTCAAAGCATGAACAGTGCTTATAAAATGGTCAACGAACTTCTGAAGAGATTCAGCGGAATTCCTTTCTAATACAGGAGGTGAAAATAGCTTCTCCAAGTGGGTATTAGCGATAAGTCGGTCATTATCAAACCTAGCCGACAGCGTGCTCCATGCTACATCAAACGTAGCAGCAGAGACAGGAATGTTTTGAATCACTGTCATAACTTCTGGTGCTAGACAGGACTTCAAATATTGAAATTTGTCCATGTTAGATATGTGTTTATGCTCTATGATTAGTGAATTGAAAGTGTCCCTAAACTCAATCCAGGTTGCTGGGTCGCCACTGAAATGAGGAAGCCGAATTTCTGGAAGTTAAGGGAGAGAGGGGACAAATTGAGGCGATGATTGATTAGCAAGGATAGCTTGGTTGGGCTCATAATGATGCTTGGTTTCATCAATTGAACTTCGAAGAATACCAATGGTTTCATGAAAGGCAGATTCGACTTGAAGCCTTTGAAGTTTGATAGATTCATTGAGTTCTAGTACGTCGATACGTGAGTATTCAGTCTTGTACTCACTGAATAATTCCTCGAAGGATGTGCGCAGACTCAGAGCCTTGCAATAAGATTCTCTATCTTCTATGACAAGGGCTTGAATTGCCTGAACATAATTGAAGAAACGTGTCTTTATAAACTCGACACTAGATAGCTTAGCCTGAGATTCTTGCTGGGCCGCAACTAACTTAGCCTCAGCTTCCTGCTGGGCCGCAACTAACTTAGCCTCAGCTTCCTGCTGGGCTTGCCTTTGGAAAATTAAATTATCTAGGTGAGAGAGGGCTTGGAAAACGGTTTCTTCGACTTCCTCCCTATAAGCCATTTCGGCATCAGAAAATTCTATCTCCTCGATCTGAGATTGTATGTCTTGAAAATCATTACTAAGTTTTGTCATGGTATCTTTGCGCCTAAGCAGGTCTTGAATAGAAATTTCACTAGAACTAGTGAGATCAGCTATTATATTGGCTTGGCGGGTAATACGACTCTTAACAGGGGTTCGTTTAGCCTTAAGGGCAGCGAATTCAGGACCCGGATTAGTCATATTTGATGAGATTTGCAAAGTCTTTTACAATAAATAATTGCTCAGTGTTAAATTAATTGCCCGCGTTTCGGGAATTACACATAGACGTTTACAATGGTAATGATTGAGATAAACAGACAAAACAGTTAAATACACTTGAAATTGTGTAGAATCTGTATCAGGTGTTTGTATTGTTGTCTGTGAGATTGTACAATATTTTACAAATAGACATGTATTACAATATGATAGTCAGGTAGCTCCGTACCTAGATCTCAAACGTGTTGAGGACACGGAGATATGCTTGATATTATTAAAACTTGAAAATAATAGTGATGCTAATGTTTATGAAACAACACTTATATTGTTGCTAAATGCAACACTTTGCATGAATTCAAACAGGCTTGCAAATGCCTGGAGAGACTTAATGTATTATATAGTATAAGATGAATTATTTATGATAATCAAGCAAATGCACTGATTATAATTCAGGTTCGGAGCAGCCAGTAATATCTAAACATGTTAGTAATATCAACGGCCCGATGGACCTACAACATGTTAGTAATATCAACGGCCCGGTGGACCAACAACATGTTAGTAATATCAACGGCCCGGTGGACCAACAACATGTTACCGCAAGGCGACCCTTCCTCTGGTAGTGGACCGTATTGAAAACTATTTGTGGGTTCGATTCCCGGCGATAACATGCGGGGGAGAGAAGAATTGAGGAGAAGAATTGGGTTTCATTTCCAATCTTCAAATGGGTAAATTGATATACAAGAAATATGCACATGTGAACGATGACGTTGCTTGATCAACACAAACTTGATGGTCTGGAATATATGCACTTCTTGAAATCTGCAGTTCTAGTTGTATCCAAGTACACATATATAGATGCACTGGTAGACTGTATTAATTCGGAGGACCATTTGTTGATGTAATAAATATAGCCTGTCGAAATTGTTATTTCGAAACTAGAAGATTGTATTGAATGCTGAAATTTAAGACTATTCACAGCACTAGTTCAGAAAAAAGAAGATTGCATAAATAAGCTGTTAACACTTTATTGCCAAGCATAAATGTCTGTATTTATTTAACAATTCGAAGTTGCATGAAGTCTCTTTATGACTACTAAATCTCACCGAATTGAAGACTAATCATAGTCCTTGTCTTGTGAATTATATTACTCACAGAATTGAAATGATTGATATCTCCTTATGAAGGTTCAGTGTCCAGAGATAGAACGAAGCACCTTTAGCGACGTCTAGATGAATCCCTGTGATGTTGAAATTATGTTGAACTATGTAAGAACATTGGAATTCTTAATCCAACACAAATGAAGATAAAAGGCATTTCGCCCGAAATTTAGCACTGTATGACGTGCTAAATGATTTGTTGAATAGAGCACATTGCCCTAGAAAAAGAGAATGGAACACTCAAATCGTTGTCCATTTTGAAGAAGAAGGATGAAGTGAATAATAAGGACAATTGAAGGTTGAAACAATAAATAATCGCTAACCCAATAATAATAGCTTCACTTGTAAATAAGATTAATTAATCAATACATTAAAACGCACTATGCTAATATAATAATAAATAAAATAAAAACAGAATTGATAAATTAGTAGTTATTTAAAAAATAAATAAATAATTTTGGAGTTGAGATTAAAATAACAATTGCCAAGACATACATTGAATTGATTGACTGTAAGCCTATACAGACAAATGAAAATCAAAGCCATCTGAAGTAAATTTATGGCAAGCAAGAAAGAAGGTATTACATGACGTAACAGATTCGATAACATGGATATTTCTGTGGTGTGATTGGTTGTATCTCAGGAGTCCAATGAATATCAGCTTTCAATACGTAAAACCAAATTTTCTGGAATGGACTTAGCTCCAGAAACCAGCACGAGTAATTAAACGAAATTACCACGTCTGCAGTCAACTTGCCGATACAGAAACTACAGAATATAGATACAATGATTCAAATGTGTGCAAGGACATGGGGCTGAGACAACATTATATTAAACCCCTCCGAACAGAATTTCACCGTACGCCCATGATTATACATCATGCAGGATGCATGCCACAAAGCCACTAAATATGACCGTGCCAGGAAGACCCAACCATAAGTCAGATCAGTAAACAAGTCCCTCAGAACAGTAGAAAACAGCTGTCTGGGTGTAAAATAAATGATTTTTAATTTTTGACACCATCTACTGCTACATTCACTGATCACAACAAACATAAAGACAACATTGCTACCTTCAGTACAACACAATACAGTTCAGTTAGAAACGAAACTCTTAGGGCCGATTGTATAAACAGTTTGATCTTGGATCAGAGACTAAATTGATCTCAGTTCACGCTGAACTCTGAAATTTTTGTTGTATAAACACTAATCTGAGATCAATTCGCACTGAACTAGGATCAATTTTGACTGGAGAAATTTCTCCGATCAAACTAGTTGATCTCAGTTCAAGGGGCTGTTTTCGTATTTGAGACATAAGATTAGCTCATTATAAACATTAAATTAGGCCTACCTGTGTGGTTACGATAAATATAAAGAAAATACACAAAAGACAACTTCCTACATTTCTAGCTGTAAAGTAGTTGTGCGTATATAGGCTATGTTTTAGGCTCCTTATAATGCAGTGTAACATAACTGTACAGCATAACCTGTACGTTATTATTATGTTGCACTAATTACTATAATACGAAAATAACCCTTTCACCACAATTGCAACTAATACGAAATTATCAAACTTCGCCATTTCATGCAGCTCCCTTAACCTTAAATACAGGAATTCTCGCCTATCACCCCAATGTTCACTTGATGGCGTAGTGGCAGCCATGAGGTAAAAACTTCAGTGGGCTATTAAGTTTAAAATCGATAGAGAAAAGTTCAGTGGAATAGGCTACCTGGTTTCCATGAATGACAAACTTAACAGATGAACAAAAATTCCTTAAGTTTTACATCTCCGCTCTTATACAATTCATGAGACGAAGCATTTATACGTCCTTAGCCGTGAAAATGTTAAGCCGATTTATAACACCAGGAATGAAATTACAAGAACATTTTTCATTGCATTTTGCTCTTGCACGGATATTATCGCATCCGTCTTTTTGGACTCGACAATTTCTTTATATTTTCCCAAGACAATTTCAATTAGAAACGGTCCTTTTTCTGTTTAATTTTGATCATATTTCCCCTTCCTTTCGCATAACACAGTCTGAATACGGAGGAAAACAGAATAACAATGCTCTCGTCTCACGATACTCATCTGTTTCTGCGATGTTGCCAAGTGCTCATGTATGAACTAGGATCAAAATTGAACTTCGATTAGTTGATCTTAGATCAGTGTTATACAATACGACTCAAGCCTGAACTCAGATCATTTTCTGAACTTAGATCATAATTGATCTCCAGTCAGTGATGTTTATACAATCGGCCCTTATAAACGTATTTTTCAATGACGTACAATACTTAGAAATAAAGCCGCAAAAAGGAAAATGTGATAACATAAATTGAATCTTTGATTACAATAAACAGCACTTTTTTTTTCAGTATTAATCAGTATCAGTATTAATCTATACGGGACTTCATAAAAAGTGATAACATTACCTGACTGATAACATTATCCGCAATTGCATTAAGCATGATTCACTGTATTCAGTTTGAAAAGAGGTATGCACTTTTAGAAGCCCATCCATAAGTCACAATGGAAATTTAACGTGGTCCTTCTATGTTAGTTTTCATGTAAAGAAAACATAAAATATGAGCAACAGAAATACTATATTATTAAGGCTATTTATCACACCTAAACTTCACTATTAACTATTTATCTAGGACCACGTAGTTTCAGTCACCCTTGTGACTATCCTCAGCTACATCTGAATTTCTGTTGGTACCACTGTTCCCTTGTACTACCAATTGCGTCTGCAGGATGCCATCTCTTGGTGGTTAGATGTACCTTCTGTTTAAGTTGTCTTCTGCTGGTATCTCGAAATTTAGTAATTTGTGTTTATTTTTTTTAATAAAAAATTTTTCCCTGACTGTTAATTCTTGGGGTGTTTCTATTGGCTTAAAGCAACTTGACATCCTGTTGTATTTCATGATGATCTTCCCAAAAATGAGCTGCTATTGCCAATTTATCTGTCTGTGCATATTTAATGTTCCTAAAATATTGTTTGTATATTCTGTATTCAATATCCCTTTTTGTTTGTCCAATATAAATCTTATCACAATCTTTACACTCTATTTCATAAATGCCTAATTTTTTGTTGTTAGGTTCTCTGTCCTTGTGGTCATGTTTTAGTAGATTTTTTACATTTAATTTATTCTGGGGTGCCAAAGTAATGTTGAAATTGGAGAATACTTTCTGGAATCTTTTTTGTGCCCATGGATGGAAAGTGAATTTTCTGTATTTGATTTTACTGTTTTCGTTCATTTTTTTAAAGTGGTCTGTTGTTATATATCTTTCCTTCTTCCAGAATTTTTTTATCTTTTTGTCAATGAGGCATTTCCTAAAACCATTCTTATTAGCAGTTTTTACATTTGCTGTGCTGTAGTAATGCAATTGAACATTCATATATCATAAAAGAAAAGTGTGCATGGAACGCCACGTGACAGATGTGAAACTTGTTTTTATTTTTTTATTTTTTCAATTTTGGATTATAGGATTTTTTCACGTTTGGATTGTTGGACTTTTAATATTGGGTTTTCGAACTTTTTTAATTTTTAATTTTAGAATTTTGGATTTTTTTATTTTTTAAATTTAGGATTTTTTAATTTTTTAAAATTTTGGATGTTTCGATTTTTTATTTCTTATTTTTTTAAATTTTTCGACTTTTTAATTTTGGATCTTTAATTTTTTAAATTTTGGATTTTTAAAATTTTGGATCTTTGAATTTTTTTAATTTTTTGATTTTTTAAATTTTGGATAAGCCTATTGTTGATTGTTTTCTGTGCAGTCCGTTCAGTTACACCTCACTAATTTCGTGACAATTTTCAGCGTTACACAAGCTCTTGATTTACCCCTACCGCGGCTAAAGAAGTTTCACTTCAAAAACATCAATTTTTGAGCTAGAGGTGTGATTTCTTTTTGAGAATGCAAAGAATTTTATGCTAAAATTAAATCAGAATTCCCCCCCCCCCCCCGACTTATGGTTATGTTTCCCTGGCAGGGTCGTAGTTTTAATAAATATGCATTTTCAAGGTAAAAAGAATATTTTCCCAGCCTGATTCAGCTCAGTTCTAAGCTTGATGTTGCAAATACAAATTCTCATTGTAATTTTCTTACTTGACAGGAAGTTTTCCACGAGCGAGTGAAAGTGTACCAAAACTGGCAGCACTCACAGCAAATGTTAAACAAGAAACGAGAACAGAAAGCAAAGCTTGAGCTCTCGGGGAAAGCAGACAAGGGGAATCAAGCCAACACAGAAGTTGTGGAAGTAAGTTCATTTATAAACATTAATCTTTTAGGGACAAGACACAACCGCTTGACTGTATCTGGATACATCTGTATTTGTACCGTTTCTTGTGTAAAAGACATGGTCAAGTAAGTTATAAGTAAAGCCTGGATTTTCATGCACTACCAAACTTAAAAACATGCATGCATTCATGCACTATCGTATCTCCAAATATGCACAAAGAAGGGCGAAACATGCACTATCAAAAATCCGCACTGTACTGCAATATATTTCAATTTCTCTTAAAACAATATACAACGAGTTTTTTTCAAATTCTCCTCATTTAAACTCGTGCATTTATCACTTTAGGACATTCTTGAACGCAGAAAAGGATCTTTCAACTTCACAAGAAGTAACAGGGAAGAAATTTGAGTGAGGGTGATATCGAATTCCATGTCTTTTACATTTTTTCCACATAATACGTCTTTCACTGTTTTCAGAAGTTTAAGATCAGGATTTGAACTAAGTAACTTCTTCAGTTTTTCCCTAACTGTCACATCCTTTTCTCCACAACACAATTCTAAAGATAATCCAACGTCTTCAACAATAGCTAGTGACTGGATATTCAAGCAGTGAAAAATCTGTTTAGCAGTTTTCTTTCAATGGAAGGTGGTGGGGGTCAACATTTTCTTTTGTAGCCTGGAGTACTGTATTACATTACTGTTTATTTAGAGTAAACAGTAGTTTGCACTCTCAAATTGATGCAGGTGGCAGACTCTGTTGCGAAGTAAATCAAATAACAATGGTAATACAATACAATATGTTTAAGTTTCTTTGAAAAGCCGAGATTTTAGGGAGGCACATTCATAATATGCACAGTTATGCATGGTAACTTTATATTATGCACTAAAACCAGAAAATGAGGCTTTATATGCATTAAAAACGTCTGAATATGCTATATTAAACCCAAAAAATCCAAAACATGCATTATGCATGAATGTTGCCATAAAAAGACCGAAATATGCAAACAATATATGGTTAAAAAATATGGTTATTTGAAATCCAGTGTAACTGCAAAGTTTGAGAAGTGTAACCAAAGTATATAAAAACATGCAATTGCATGGAAATCCGGGCTCTAGTTATAAGGTACCCACTATCAGTGGCGGCTTGTAGCTAAAATTAGTGGGGGTGCTGCTCCAGAAAAGGAAACATAGATATGTAAAAAGAAAATTTATTCAGATAAAACCCTAAAAGAATTTTTTTTTTCTTTCTTTCTTTACTTTAATATAAATTGTTGCAGTTCAAGCTTGATCTATTCTTCTTGTTTCAATTTCTGCGAAAAGATCAATAATTTTCTCCTTTATCTGCCACGGTTAAAGTTTTCTGTTAAATAAAAGAACTGAGTTCTGATTGGTCAGGAAGGAAAAATACAGTTTAATAATGTTGTTGGATGTGAAATTGGTCCTTATCAGGAACACTAATTTATTTGGGAGTAAGAGTTGCCAATCTTGGCTTCTAGGCCTGGCTAAGTTGTAGACCGCCATCCCTATTGAAGTTTCAGCTTTGGATCTGGATTTCCAAGGTCTGTGCAACAATGCGGGGCCCCAGTAGAATCTCTGCCTGCCTAGAATTCTGTTCTGGTTGAATTTCCCCCCCCCCCCGTAAATATAACTTTTCCTGCAACTTAATTTTAGTTTTAATACTCTTGTATACGTAGACCTAAGTTTCTAACCTGCGACGTGATGTAGGGTTAACAAAAATAACATCTTTGTGATTATATTCAAAATTTAAAATATCGCCTCTGTTACAGAAACTGACTTAAACATGCATGCATATCAGGGATGCCAACATTTGTATCCGTTCAAAAAGAACATATTCCCATTGTGTCATATACGACTCACCTTGTTGTACTGGCAAATGGATTCTATAATTATGTGAACTGAAATTCTGTGTTACAGTGGGAAGCCAAAGTTGAACGAGGCCAGGAGGAATTTGATAATATTTCCAAAATGATAAAGAAGGAAATGGAGAGATTTGAAGTGAATAGAGTGAAGGATTTCAAAGCTATTATAATTCAGTATTTGGAAAACCTGATGACTCAACAACAACAGGTGAGTTACCGTATTTACCCACGTAATAGATGCACTTTTTTTCACAGATTTTTATAACTAGGGTGCTTCCTTTATGCAACTAAAAAAATTTAATGTCAGAAACATGTATGTCAGTAAGTGAGGCAAAATTACTGAAGTGTTCAGCAACCTCTGGATTTAACTGTGTGGGAAAAAGTATACATTCAGAAAAATAGAGACAGACTTATGAATTTGACATCCCAAAGGACAATGACCTGATTTTGAAATTTCTACTACATGGAGGACATCTGGTGGATAAAGAAGAAAACACGTCAGTTGAGAACAGCTGATGATGGTGAGAAGCCTCTCATCGAAACAATCGTCCTTTTGGTAATTTTTTACTTACAAAAAAAGTGTGAAGACGAATATTCTCATTGATTATATATAATATACACTTCACAATGTTTTCCCAATTAATTTAATCAAATCTAAGTTCATGTTTGGTTTGAATTTGGTTATGAAAAGCGATATAACAGGAATTAATTTTTGCACTCTCTTCAGTTTTAATTGTATGCTATTTATTGCTGTTCCTTAATTTTGTGCTTCTGTCGTTTTTACCTGTTTTAATTGTCCCCTGCAGAAGTGTAAACTGTGGGTTTCACTGCAGCTGCATAGGATGAGACTAGTGTAGTTCATTCTACTTGAACTCCCCAAAAATAATATTCCACCAAAAATAATAGTAATAAAAAATAAAAAATAAACAGATCTTAAGAATGAATTTGGTAAGCAGAGACTAAGTTGCCTTAATAAAAATACTACCCTGGATAATTTAATGATTATAAAATCAAAATGTGAATCCCACTTGAATCCAGCCAAGGAATTCAACGTTTTCATAATTTTGAGACATGTTAGTTTAACATAGGCTTTGAAGTAAGCAGTATAGAGGAAGTTTATCTTAATTAATCAACAAATCATTGCAGGTGCACTGGACATAGGTTACAACATGAAGCATGTGTGCCAGTATTTCTGATAATTATTTTTGTTGCAGCTGATAAAATATTGGGAAGCATTCCTACCAGAGGCCAAAGCAATCGCTTGAACGGATGGTACTGATGGTTCCTTCCATTTTATGCATTCCGTTGAAAGCGTGTTCATAATTGTACTTGATGCAGTGGAATCTCGTGTGAACAAGGGCAATAACTCAGGAGTTGGTAAGCCAACAACACAGAATTAATCATGATAATAATATTTATATACGCTATTGAGGAGAAAATTATTACTTTTGTAAAATCTCATGGAGAAGAGTGTCCCATACATTCCTGATATGTCTACATGGCTCCACATCCCAATGATAAGAATGTAAACATACAAGATGTTTAAGTGTTTTCTGCATGAATTCAATATTGTCTCTGATTTATTATCACTTATTGTATTATAAAAGAAATAAGAAGTTATGTTGTGTATGCTATTAAAGTTGTTTAAGTTACCATGTTTGCTTATTTGTTGTGTTTTTTTGGAGACACTCCAAAACCTGAGCAAGCAAACCTGAATGTGAGACCTAAGATCCCACCCATATCAACTACCGTATTTACTCGAATATAATGCACACCTTTTCTGTCCATTTGTGTCTGTCAAAACTGAGGTGCGCGTTAAATTCGAGGGCCGTACAAATCCATTTCATAGGTTGGCAGTATCTGCGTAACAATGCATTGCTGTAATTCTCTACTTCATTAATTTTATCGTTGGCCTATTACTGGCATTACATAGAGCGTATAAAAATACTAGTTAGTAGTCATGAAATGGAGGGCAAGAAGAGAAGAATATCTTATGTTGATGCTCTTAGCTCTTAGTATAAGCACCCCATCTGTAAAAATTTAAACAAAATCAAGGATTCCAGTGACGAACACGTCAGTGAATATACTTGTAGGCCTAAAACTGGCAGTTAAATTTAATGGTCGTTTAAAATGTCTACGTGGTGGTTCATTATTCCCTTCATACTATGACAAAATTCCAAATAAAATACCTATCCTACCATTGATGCGCATTACATTTGCCAACAAACTTTTTTTTTTATGATTTCAAGTTTCAAAATCGCGGTGTGCATTATATTCGAGTAAATACAGTCCTTTTCAATCCGGTTGTCACAGTACTAAATTTCTGTTCACCAATTCACTAGTACTGAGGCATCATGGTATGACTACCAGTAAAGTATTGCTATAACTCAAAGTACCGGTAATTGTAAACTTAAATGTAGTCTTGGGATAACACTCAAGTGTTATCTATGGGAGATAAGGTTACAGCATATTAATTCATGCAGAACTATATTTCTTGCTAATAATCTGTAAATCTCATCATTGTGGAATCTCGCAATTTTTCCATCGGAATTCCTGAAGTGAAGGCTGGGTGCTGTGTATTTACTAAGATTTTGCTTGGGTGCTGTGTATTTACTAAGATTTTGCTTGAAGATTTGTTGTTCTTTTTGAAATCTTGGTCTATCTGTGCCAATTGGTTTTTGTGGAATGTTTGTTTTTCCCTGGGTGTGGTTTTGTCAGCCTGCTTTCTTGCCTCCAGGATCATCTCTCTTTTTCTTTGTCCTTCTGCATGTTCCATTGCAGCCAGGCATGTTGTCTTTGCTTTATGAATCATCGCATTCATTGGTCCACCAAAGATGCTTCCTCGATTTTCTCGATGCTTTGCTGTTTCAACTATGGCTTCTTTAAGTTCTTTCCAATTCTGTGGTTCAAGTGATTCAAGTTTTTGGCTGAATTCTCTTTGGGTCCTTAATTTATCCACGAAAACTGTTGATCTTTTTTCCCTGAAATTTCTTGGTGGATCTTGGAAGGAGCTTTGTTTTGATCTTTGAGACAAAGTGATCCGAGTCCAGATTCGTGCTTCGTAAGACTTTTACATTCTGTATCTCTTTCTGAGATTTACAAGAAATAGCAACGTGGTCAATTTGGAATTTGTCGAGATGGGGTTTTGGGGATGTCCATGTTTTCTGTTTCTTAGGAAGGTGTTTGAAAGCAGTTGATTTCATAATTAGGTTGAACACTTTGCACAACTCCACCAGCCTTTCTCCATTGTGATTTGTTCTCCTATTGGCCGGGTAGACTCCAACAATACACTTAAATTTCTTTTCTTTTCCAAGCTGAGCATTGAAGTCTCCAAGAAGGATGATGGTGGGTTTTTTGGGGATCTTAGATAGCATATCTTCAAGCTCTTCTGTTTTCGGTTCCTTAAGAGTCTGTCCTGTTAGCATGATTAAATGGCATATGGACGTTCACCATAGTGTAGATTTTATTTGTACTTCGAATAGAAGGGATCGAGACTCAACTGTTGAGGAATGTGAAGTTGGTGACCGATTCTAAAATTTTCTTGCTGACAACATATCCTGTACCGAGGTGGGGATAGACTTTGTCATATGTTTCCAAGAGTTCATGTTAAACGTTGCAAAGAAATTGCAGTGTTTATGTCTGATCTTGTTTGTAGGAGTCTTCAATACCTCTAGGCATGTCAATGCAGGCTCTCCAGAAACCGAAGGCTTGCATGCGTCTTACGAAATGATGGTGGATTGGTTACCACCTGGGGTAGTTGCTTCAGCTGAATTTTCCTCCATGCTTTTCACAGTTGAAAGACTAAAGTTTTGGGGGGTGGCTTTGGGCCATTCCAAGGTTAAAACTATGGTTGTAAGCCTTAGAGTTTTATTCCCAGACGCTGGCCATAACACCATCCACATGTATGAATTTCAGAGACAGTTCATCCACCTTCTCTGCCATTGAGATTCAAAGTCTTCATCCGCTGTTGAAGCTGTTCACCTCCTTCGACTTCAACGTTACCCTGTCAAGGGGTCCTTACATGGTACCACCATCTGGAGCCAGATGGACCAAGCAGGAGTAGACTGTTTTGTTAAGGACTTAATGCATGTAAACAAACTACACAGCACCACAAATTTTAAAACTCATATTGCTGATAGGGAAAGGAAATCTTTGGAAGTAAACCCAGAATTCTTCAGCACTCCAGCTATGAAGACAGACGAGTGGAGACAGCCAAACATCAAGCTAAGGCATCTTTATACGCGAACTGCGTTTCATTATCGGATATGTATCCAGCGAGGATATCATGATCAAAGGTCTAGATGTAAATGTCCCAGCTAGATCTATTATGTTGCTGCCACCACCACTATTGTGCCAAAGAATGTGGTCGATAAGAAGGCCTACTCCTAATAATTTCAAAGAATTTAAACTGTTTACATCTTTTTTCAAAGAGAAAGTTATAGTTATTGAGTTTTATCCTTGTTGATATCAATTTGTTGGAAATGTACCAATGTGAAGCTTCTTCCATAATATAGCTCATGAAAATATTCAAATTCTCCACAGACCTATTACGACCAGTTATGTATGTAGGACCCTACTTATGTCACTTTTAATTTTTATCATCTTATGACCTAGTTGATATTCAACTATAAATATACAGTGAGTCCCACGCAAGAGTTGGCCAATGACGCAGGTTTCTGCGTCGCGGCTGGCACAGTTCCAACTCCCGAGCGATCGGGTGAAATATCTACACAAATAATGCCGTGGTCGTTGTAATGATTCAGGTTATCACATTTACAGTTAAAATTACAATGAAAATAACCACGCACTTCATCACAAGAGATGATGGAAATGTTCTCCTCTTGGATCCACACAATACTGGCACCTTTTAAGGAAATTTTCTTTCACGCGCAAAAGTTCAGCTTCCGAGACGGAGTTACTTTCTCTTGTGATAGGCCTATGTGATATTGTCATCAAGTTCTTCTAACAGTATGTAAATATTATTTATGAGGAAACTTGAAAAATAAAGTGTATAGGTCAATTTCCCATACACAAGAAGAACTTAAAAGACAATATCACAAGAGAAATTAACTCTATCTCGGAAGCTGAACTTACGCGCGTGAAAGAAAATTCCTTTAAAAAGGTGTCAGTGTTGTGCTTATGCAAGAGGAGAACGTTTCCAACATATTTTGTGATGAGGTACGTGGTTATTTTCGTTGTAATTTTAACTGTAAATGTGAGAACCTGAATCATTACACCAACCGCGGCATTATTTGTGTAGATATTTTACCCGATCGCTCGGGAGTTGGAGCTGTGCCAGCCGCAACGCAGAAACCCGCGTCATTGGCCAACTCTTGCGTGGGACTCACTGTAGATATAAGTAATAAACCTGTTAACATATTAGGCTATATTGATCTCATTTTTTTTATTACTCATCAATTGTACAATACATAAGAATCTCATTTTCTATAATATAGGCCTTTATTACTACTAATAGACTTCACAAATTGTGAATACTGTTACTACAATTTCAAGTGAACATTCTATTACTTTGTAAAGTCTGCCTATGATGTACTTTTGACTGTCCCTTTATGCGAGCCATATGTGCTCTTTGGGACCTTTAAGAAATAAATAAAATAAAATAAAAATAATCTACGTTTCCAGCATTCAGATTTTCTTTTAGGTATTATACATACTACTGCTTTTAGTTTGAACATTTTAAACTATTTTATTAAGTGGAACGAATGCATTAATGTTCACTCTACTGTGTCCCTATTGTTAAAATTGTTCACTAGTACAGTGGTGCCATCTAATGAGTAGGAATGGTAGCATCCTCAGAAGCTGCTTAAAGAACCTATAAAGCTGCAGAAATGAATTCCTTTTTCAAAGTTCTGATGACACAGTATACTATTGTTGTGCTTGGTAATACAGGAATTAGGTTGATAAATAACATAATTTACATTACAGCTAGACTAGCTTCATTAATTGACTGTAACGCTAATTTTGGAAACAGGCTAGTTTCTATTGAAACTATTTTTTTGTTTTAATAAATTTTCGTGAAAATTAGCTTTAAAATATAGTTCATTGCATTCGCAAAATATTTTGTACAATAAATTATTTTGGAGACGTTTGACATTTTTACATTTAAAAAAATTCTCATGGTAAGCAAACTTTCAATATCTGAATGAATCACACTTTAAACAGCGCTTTTGTTTTATGTTAGTCTAAAATAACTCTCCATATTTTCATCTACACTTACCTTTATATCTGCTCAGAGCAATTAATTTCAATGTCGGTGTGTACCAGGGAACTGCATTCACAAGTTTGTTGTAACATTATTTACTTGATGCTAGAACAGGGACCATTTTTAAAATCTAATATGATAATCACTAAGTTGTATTTTACAATGTAAGTTGATGTACGAGGGAGAATGAAATGAAAACAGCAATTAATTTTTCCCACCGTTTTACTGCAGGAAGAATGTTTGCTTGTACATTATTTTCTACATAGCCTCCTCCCAGTTGAATGCACTTATGCCATTGGATAGGAAGAGCTTCGATACCACATGAGAAAAATTATTTTGGTTGACGCTGTAGCCACTCCTGCACCATAGATTGGACGTCTTCATCAGATTTGAACTTCTGCCCTCCAAGGAGATCCTTTAACAGACTAAAGATTTGGAAATCTGATGGTGACCAAGTGAAGGGGGTTTCTGAGAGCAGGTGTTTTGCTTCAACATAACACCCGTCCTCATGCTGCTCGTGCAACCATGAAAACCATTGAGGACGTATGCTTCAAGTGCCTCCTGTATCTATCATACTTGCCAGGTTTGGCACCATCAGATTTCCACATCTTTAGTGGACATTAAAGGAGCTCCTTGGAGGACAGAAGTTCAGGTCTGATGAAGACATCCAGTTGGCGGTGCATGAGTGCCTACAGTGTCAACCAGAATAATTTTTCTCATGCGGTATCAAAACACTTCCTATCTTATGGCTTAAGTGCATTGAACTGGGAGGGGACTATGTAGAAAAATATTGTACAAGCAAACTTTCTTCCTGCAGAAAGATTAGATTAGAAGATTAGAAAAAGCCACTGAATCCTTTTCAGGCAAGGGCCTCCTACTCTCGGTAGGGCTAGCTCAGTTTGTACACACGGGGTGAGCTATTTCCTGTGTGCATGCTCGGATTTGAGCTTTTACTTTAACTGTTAGTTACTGTGTGTAGCTTGTGTTTCATTTTGAGTCTAGAATGAGTGTCCTGTACTTTTCCCTAATTCACTTCACTTCACTTTTAATTTCTAAATTATGTCAACATTTTATTCTAAACCTAAAATTGTGATTTTCCACTCCCTCCTATCCCTTGCTATTCGTGACCATTGAGGTCCTATCACTTCTATGAAGTCCTGAGCCCATCTCCTTCTCGGTCTCCCTCTTCTTCTTTTCCCTCTTCTTGGGTCCCAGATCGTGGTGGCATAGGCCCATCTGTCTGCAGGTAGTCTGGCCACATGTCCTCCCCACCTCCATTTGAGCTCTCTTGCCTGTTTATGTGCCTCTTCGATACCACTTCTTAGCCTCAGTTCTTCGTTTCTTACTTTGTCTACTAGTTTAATGTCTAAGATTTTTCTCTCCATTCTGCGCTGGCATCTTTGTATCTTCAGTTCTTGTTGTTTAGTCAGCGTCCAGGTTTGACTTCCATATGTTAGTGTCGGTATGATGCAGGTCTGTAGTGCTTCCAATCTTAGTTCTCTGTTAATGTCTTTGTCTAGGAGTAAGAATTTGAGTCCCCAGAATTTCCCCCATGCTTGCCTTATTCTTCTTTCGATCTCATTGTCCCCATTTTCTGTCAGACTGACTGCTTGGCCTAGATATATGTACTCGCTACAGTAATGGATTGGTGTGCCATCAATTATTATTGGTGTCTCTATGTGATTTGTCATTGCTTTGGTCTTTGTAGGGTTCATTTGTAGTCCCGCTATTGCGCTTTTAGTACTCAGTTCTGCTAGCATTTCCTGTAGCTCTGTGGCGGATTTTGCGAACAACACTATGTCATCAGCAAATCTTAAGTTTGACAGTAGCCTTCCGTTGATGTTTATCCCTTTCATTTTTTTGTTCCAGCTCAGTCCTCTGAAAATCGCCTCTAGTGTGCATGTGAAGAGCTTGGGCGAAATAGGATCTCCCTGTTTGACTCCTTTTTTTACTCTAAACGTTTCTCCCTCGATTTCTGTATTCACTATCGCTTTGCTGTTCCTGTATATTCCATACAAGATCCTTATGTACTTTGGGTTTATGCCTATATTTTCTAGTGCTTTCAGCATGAAGTTATGTTCTATTGAATCAAACGCCTTTCTATAATCGATGAACGCAACATATAATCTTTGGTTAAACTCGTGTGTTTTTTCAATCACTTGGTTTATTGTGTGTATGTGGTCTATGGTGCTGTAGTTTGCGCGGAAGCCTGCTTGTTCTGGTGGCTGGTTTTCATCCATTATTTTTGCTAGTCTGTTCGTGAGTATTTTTGTGAATAGTTTATATAGACTGGGTAGCAGGCTTATTGGTCTGAAGTTGTTTAGGTCGTCTCTGCTTCCTTTTTTTGTGGATCAGTACTATCTCGCTTACTTGCCATTGTTCGGGTATTTCTTCATTTTGGAGAATTTTGTTAAAAAGTTCAGCTATTTCTGTTGTTAATGCATCTTTCCCCCATTTCAAGCACTCATTTATTATTCCGTCGCTTCCCGGTGTTTTATTATTCTTGAGTTGTATTATAGCGTTCTCGACTTCGCTTTTCATTATTGTAGGTACTTTTTCTTCTTCCGTTCGATAGCTGTGGTATTGTGTTGTTGTGTTGCTATCGTAAAGGTCCTTATAGAATTGGGTTGCTGCTTTGTTTATTTCCTGTCTTGATCTCGTTGTGTCCCCTCTTGTGTCCTTTACTCCCAACATCCAGTGTTTATCACGCTCTAGTTCCTTCTTCACTCTTTTGATGGATTTTGAGTTCTCTAGGATGTTCCGTGTTCGGTTTAGTGTGTACTCTCTTAGGTCCTTTCGTATTTCTCTTTTGGTTTTTCTGTTCCGCATATTCTAACCTTTCTATTTCTGTTTCTTCCATGTGTTTTTTCATTTGTTCCCTTTCCTCGATCATTGCTATGGTGTTTGTAGATAGTTTGTGTTTGTTTTTTATTTTGCCCTCTTCTTTTGAGGCGAAATCTGCCGCTTGTAGTATGCAGTTTTGCAGTTTTGTGTATGTTTCCTGTACTCAGTTAGGTCTATAAATTTCATTTTTACAAGCATTGCCCAAATAAATTAAAATACTGATGAAACAAGTAGTAGCCTATTTCTTGCTAATTTATTGAAAGCAAGAGGGAAGTTGAGAAATATTACAGTAGGCCTACATATTCACAATATTTAGACCTACACAAGGACATATTTACAATGCTGTACTTACAGAAATATACAATGTTTTAGTATATTGCGATACAAGTGCCGTAAGGCATGATTACGGATCGAGGAAATAGTTTGAAAACACGAAGCGCTTGCGCCGAGTGTTTTCAATTTTCCGAGATCCGTAATGCGCTTAAGGCACGTGTATTGCATGCTATTTTTGGCACGATGATTATTTATATCAATTTAATTATATTAATTGTGATATTACCTGAAAATATTATGTATATGCATTCTTGAAGATAGATGTTTATTTCAGAAAGTGATTCAAAGAAAGAGCAAACCTTTCAAAACAGCTGTCAAGGAATTTTTAATAACTCACACCTTCTACAATTTGGAGGAATATTTCCAGCTTGGATAAATTTGGCAGCTTGCAGTTTCTGTAGGCCTATATTATTGTTATAACATGCATGTATTTTTTTTATCTGACGTGTTCTATATCCTTGAGCCCCGCTCAACACAGGATCTACAGGACGAGATATCTACATCTACATCTGGGGGCCGTGTCCATAAAGGCTTGTATTATGAAGTGTATCGTAATGAATTATGACGTGGCGCAAGCACCGTAAGTAATTTAACCGCATCGCAACGCCCTTAGCAACAAGACTGTGTGGGAATTTCAACTTACGATCCACGGCAACAACGTTCGTAAGTACCACTAATTAGTTAAGGAGTGCAAAAACATATTTAGAAAATCCTGTATAAAGTTATTGAGTATTTATATTGAAAGCATTGGGAAACAAGGAAGAAAATTGCTTTCTTGTTAAATCAACATTAGATACCGGTACATAGGCTACATTCAGGCAGATCTGGGGTTTATTTACATTTATAATACATCTTATTGTTTACTAGCTTAAAAGGCCCGGCGTTGATTTTCAAATTCTAGGGTCTTGTGTAATATGATGTAAGCCAACATAGAACTTGAAATGAGGAATAACGACTTATCACACTCAAACTATTCCCTCAGAAAACGCTAGATATAACTTTTTATGGCTCACAGAGGATGTCGAATGTTGCATTCTGTTGCTTATACATACCATGCCTGGGAAAGGTTGAAATAAGAAGAAACATAAATTCTGATTACATAAGATAGCTTAAAAGGCCCGGTGTCACTCGGGTTTTTATTTTGTAATTTGAAATTAACTTATGAAGGACTTTCGATTTTAAAACTCTAGGGCCTTGTATAATATGTAGGCCTACATAGAACTTGAAATGAGGAAGAACGCTCAAACTATTCCCTCAAAAAATGCAAGATAGAGCTCTTTATGGCTCACAGAGGATGTTGAATGTTGCATTCCATTGCTTCTACACACCATGCCTGGGAGGGGTTGAAATAAGAAGAAGCATAAATTCCTATTACATAAGATTGTATTCTCTTTATGGAAATTTTTATTTCTCACTCTCATGTTACCATACAACCGTTTCGGAGATGAAATTTAAAAAAAAAGTCCAATATCACTTTCATACTTTCCTCCCAAAAACCTGGGACATAATGTACTGCGGGCATAGGACTGAAAATGTTCCACCCTATTTTGTCTTCTTGTAGATGTTTAAGGCCTATGATAAACATCCTATAGCTATGAGTGATGTATCAGTGGATAGGATTTTTTTACCGACTTCTGATATAGCATACTCACTGGCACACACTTAAGCTGTCCCTGCAATACAACCGCTTATTCTACATCAAAAAATGAAGTGAGAAAAATATATTTTCCATGTCGAGGGTAGAGAAAGTTATGTGACTGCTTCATATTGTGCTTTATTTTCTTGGATTTCATTCTTCAAGAATTATTTTCACAAATATATTAATTACATTGATAGCATCAGAATTTGTTAAGGCCCAGTATTATGTAGTTCCCAAAGCCCTATGTGAACACTGTAAACAATATACTGTTGTCATGATAACTGAATTGCATTTCATTTTTCAGTATGATATTTTCAGAAATTATATAAATTTTCAAGGGAAGGAGTGGTTTGTTTGAATTTTAGTGTTCACTGCGTTACTTCAGGCTCAACTGGGTATGTGTGCAAAATTGCGTGCAAATTACACTCTTTCAATTTGGCTTGGTTCCAAGACTCACACTTTTTTTATATCAGCGGAACTCTCAAACAGTGAATATGTCACATTTCTTTTGTCACACTTCAATTTTTTTATCTTTTTTTTTAAATATTTATAAACAATTGACAGCAGAAAACTCTAACTGTGCCTCATTTCACATTTCCGACTTTTTCCTTGGATCTTCCAAAAATTTTCTTTCATACAAACCTTGTCCTGACAATTACGAAAAAAAAAAAAAAAAAAAAAAAAAAATCGGCCAAATCGGTCGAGCCGTTCTCAAGTGATACGACAACATACATTTTGGTAATTCATTTTTATCAATATAGATAGATACAGATTTTCAATTAAATGATGATAAACACATTTTTTTAGATACTTCCTCCTACAGATGCTTAACTTTTTTGCTTTGACAGTTTTCGTGTATACAGGTTTTAGGTGACCGTTCATCGGAACATGTTATGGGCAGGCTTTAAAACTTAGTGACCGAACCCACAGAGGGAGTTGATTCTGGTTACCAACAACCTGAGTATAGGGGGTGGAGGGTGATTGCGTAGGCTGATAAGACAGTCATTGATAGTAGTACCGAGAAGTGAATGCACTCATAGTACGGTGCCTCTCAAATTGGTCAACAGTGTACTTTATCATTGTGCGTGTTTAAATTTATAATACAGGGGTGCCCACCCCCCCCCCCCCCAAACTTCATGACTCACCCCCCCCAACTTCATTGCTCGCCCCCCCCCCAAACTTCATTGCTCGCCCCCCCCCCCCCAAACTTCATTGCTCATCCACCCAACCTGATTGGCTGTCGACAAGGGCGCACATATGATATTTTCTAAGGGGGGGGGGTATTTTCTTAATTTATTTATTTTTTGTTGCTTTAACTTCTTGGGCCACTTTGTAACATTATATTAATAATATAATAAGTGCAACAATGACGTAGCCATAAAACAATTGCGGGGAGGGTCGAAAGTTCCGAGGGGTTTGGAATACCCCCCCCAAAAAAAGGGGGTCGGGGTCCATCCCCAGAAAATTTTTAGATATTGAACTAATGAAAATCACATTTTATGCTATTTTAGCACAGAAAAACTAGTTAGGAAATTTGTTTACCATACTCTAAGACATGCCAATGTAAATTAGAAATCATTACCTAACTAGGGGACCACCCCCGAAAAAATTTTAAATATTGAACTAATGAAAATCACATTTTACGCTATTTTAGCACTCAAAAACTAGTTAGGAAATTTGTTTATTACACTCTAAGACATGCAAATGTAAACAAGAAATTGTTACCTAAGTCATGTGTCCACCCCGGAAAATTTTTAAATATTGAACTAACGAGAATCACATTTTAGTCTTTAGCACTAAAAAACTAGTTAGGAAATTTGTTTACCATACTCTAAGACATGCCAATGTAAATAAGAAATCATCACCTAAGTGGGGGCTCCACTCCCGGAAATTTTTTAAATATTGAACTAATGAAAATCACATTTTACGCTATTTTAGCACTAAAAAACTAGTTAGGAAATTTGTTTACCGTACTCTAAGACATGCCAATGTAAAGAAGAAAATGTTACCTAAGTCAGGTGTCCACCCCCGGGAAATTTTTAAATGTTGAACTAATGAAAATCACATTTTATGCTATTTTAGCACTGAAAAACTAGTTAGCAAATTTGTTTACTATACTCTAAGACATGGCAACTTAAACAAGAAATTGTTACTTAAGTTATACGTATTACTATTTATAAGAAAAGTTGATTAACACATGGAACAGTGGATATAATAGGCCTACTCATTATGTTATGAAAAGAAAATAACTGCTATATCATATTTGACACACCAACAAATCTTGTTTAATTAAATAAATATTTTTTTTAAAACATAAATATAGAATTTTTGGTTTTGACTTTTGGGGGGTCCAAACCCCCTGAACCCCCTTTCCTAATCCACTGTTAGAAGAGACTTTTGAAGTTATAAAACTTGACCGTTTTTATTTTTAACACATAAAACGCTAATTTTACAACAATTTTCAACCCCCCCGCCCAGAAAATTCATAAAATGATAATATTTTGCCCCCCCCCCCAGAAATTTCAATGACGCAGTCTGCGTCTTAACCCCCCCCCCCCTGTGGGCACCACTGTATAATACGTGTTCGGCATGCCGAAAGTAAAGTGTTCTAAAACGCAAACATATATCGAATCATTTGGGAGGGACTATTATACACAAACAGGAGAAAGTATCGTTTTGCACACTGGCGGACGCAGAATTTTTTTTCGGGGGGGGATTTGAATAGGTACAGAAGGAATACTAAAAAAAAATAATTAATAATTAGTTTATAAAACGGGCCACTTAGAGTGCATATATAGCCTTTTTTCAAATTTCGGGGGGGGATCTATCCCCCCAATCCCCCCCTCTGCGTCCGCCACTGGTTTTGCATGCTTGTAATGGGAGTTTAGATAATGAGAAGTTATTTTGTGGTCTTCCTATATCTGTATTCCGGTTTGTTTACTATCACGTGAACTAGCATATGGTAGCTAGGGCATACGCCGAGCAAAGTCTGCACAGTACGGTTGCTGTTAACATATTCGATCGGGCACTAAGTTTTAAAGCCTGGATGGGACACGTCAATATAATTACGAATAAGAATATGAACTAAGTTATAAGTAGGGACCGGATTTTTAGGTTTTTACCTATTTTTTTCCTTACTTCCAAAACAAAAAGCGATCATACACTTTTTCGAATCATGTCCATAGGATTCACCCACATTAATTCTGTTGTACCTAAAAATACCTAAATGGGGTATAAAAACCTAAATACACCTAAACGGGATATAAAACCTAAAATATCTAATTTAGGCTCCTATTTTGTCTTTTTTGTTTGTCAGTTGAGAAATCGATATTTTGTGGGGAGAGAATAATTTTGGTCGGGTAGAAATTAATACCACCAGCGTTCATTCAACCCATTGTCGTCTAGGATGGACAGTATCAAGAGAGGAAAAGAGTACCGGCGTATTCCTTTTAAAATATTCGTACGAACAACCATTGTTGCTGTGTATGAACAAGGATAAAGATCTCTGTGTTTTAAAGCGCTTGTTTTTTGTTTGCCTTTAGTACTGCCCTGTTGTTCATGCTATCAGTTTCACATTATCCACATCCAACCATAAAGTATTTTACTCACTAAATTAGAAGGGTAGTGTCTACATACAGCATTAGCTATTAACTAGAGATAACAGGAAGAACTTCACAGTTGAGAATCTTGAAAGATATTTAGTGATTTACTGTAACCAGGAAATGTGAGGCAATCTTATTTTCACTGCTTCTTTTGATTGTTTATGCATTCCTTCTTCAATTGTATAATATTGTCTTAAAGCAAGTTTACACAAATTTAAGTCAATTTTGTTAAGTTAAACTTTTCAAGTATTATATAATATTCAATCCTATGTAGCACATTCAAATACATTAAACCAATTATTCTACCCGAAAACGGTATTTTGGACAAAAAAACCTAAAAAAAACTATTTCACCTAATGGAAAACCTAAAACAGTGTTTTAAAAACCTAAAAATCCGGTCCCTAGGTTTTTACCTATTTTTTTCCTTGCTTCCAAAACAAAAAGCGCTCATACACTTTTTCGAATCATGCCCATAGGATTCACCCACATTAATTCTGTGGCACCTAAAAATACCTAAATGGGGTATAAAAACCTAATTATACCTAAACGGGATATAAAACCTAAAATATCTAATTTAGGCTACTTTTTTTTGTCTTTTTTTGTTTGTCAGTTGGGGAATCGATATTTTCCAGGGAGACAATAATTTTTGTCGGGTTGAAATTAATACCACCAGCGTTTCGTTCAACCCATTGTCGTCTAGGAAGGACAGTATCAAGAGAGGAAGTGTAGAGTACCGGCGTATTCCTTTTAAAATATTCGTACGAACAACCATTGCTGCCGTGTATGAACAAGGATATAGAATTCTGTGTTTTAAAGAGTTTTTTTTGCCTTTAGTACTGTCTTGTTATTCGCACTGAGTGGTCACACTGTGTTTTAAGAAGACGTGTTAATTATGTATTGAATCCTATGTAGCACATTCAAATTCATTAAACCAATTAGTCTACCCAAAAACGATATTTTGGACAAAAAACCTAAAAAAAACCTATTTCACCTAATGAAAAACCTAAAACAGTGTTTTTAAAAACCTAAAAATCCGGTCCCTAGTCATCACTGGTGCACTACATGAGGCCATTTCGTCCATATATTTCACACTGTCACGCTATTATGTCCTTTTGGGTATATCTGATTGGCTAACATCTTCTAGCAGGCTATTTGAAATAAAGATAAATAAAAATTGTGCAAATTAAATCCGCTTATGAATGATTGTGACTAAAGAATTCATTCAATGAAAAAAAGCAGTGTGTGTGAAGGAATGCTGAAACCTTTTTTATATTTACATAATGCAAGTATTTCTTTAATGAATTGGGGTAAGCCGCTGTATAATTTGAATCTTGTACGCATGTGAAGCTTTTCTCAAATAAGCTAGTTTTATGAGGTAAACTTTCTAAACTATTTTTATATGTAGCCTACATCTAGTGACTTATTTACAAATACTTCCTGATAGCTTTCAAACAGTGAACAGTTTGATTAATATTTTGAATTAATCTAAGCCCTACACCATATACATTTTATAACAACAAATGCTTCATATTTGCATATTAAAACAGGATGCCTTACGCATGGTGTATTTTGCAAATTTCCACTCGATAATGAAGTATGGAATCATATTCTGGGGTAACTCGACCCATAGGGATAAAATATTTAAGCTACAAAAGCAAGCAATTAGAATAATGTGTGGAAAGAAAAGGAGAGAATCATGCAAACCGCTCTTTGAAAAATTAAAAGTCCTCACTCTCACAGGGGAGTATATATACTCTGTTATGTGTTATATGGTAGATAATATTGAGAGATTCCAAACTAATAGCAGTGTTCATGAACATATTACTAGAAACAGGAATGATTTACATAGACCGGTTAATGCATTAAAACTTTTTCAGAAAGGCGCTTATTACTCCGCAATACAGATATACAATAAGCTTCCAAACAACATTAAATTTTTTGTATTAAAAGAAAAAGCAAATCCTTCAAAGGATCTCTCAAGAAATTTTTAATGACTCACACCTTCTGGATGAGTATTTCCAGTTTGAATAAGTTTATAGTGTAGTATATTATTTTTTTTATTTTTTATTTTGTTTGTCAGTATAGGTCCCAAAGAGCCAGGTGGCTCGTAGCTAGGGACAGTATATTACAATACAATACAATATAGAAGTTTAGATGGTGACAACAGCAAATAAAGAAAAAATTACACTATATAAAATTATAAAGGACAATAGAGTATACAGAGAAATAAACTACTTATCGTACATGAAAATACAATGTAACAAATATAGAGCAAGCAAAGTCAAGTCTAAATGGTATTCCAATTGAAATAAATAATTTGAACAGCTGTATCCACATTATTTAAGATATAAATGGAAAACTAACATTGAAAACTATACATAAAATTACATATCAAATAATAATACACATAGATTACATGTCAAAATAATAATACATATAAGGAAATGAATACAAAAGAAATATAAAAAAAGTATAGAAATATGTTAAATGAAAAGACACACTTTAATTAAATTATCTATTAAGGTATTTAAGCAGATAATATTGTTTAACTTTTTTTTTAAATGTAAGTAGCGATGTACAGTTTTTAATTTCAATGGGTAATGTATTATATTCCGAAATAATCATTTTCAATATGCCCTTCAGTCCATATTTAGTAGAATTGACTGGTAGCAATGCAATTAAGTTAGAATTTCTAGTTGAATAATTATGTATATCTCTATTCATATAGAAGTGAAGGTTACTGTGGCATAGATTGTTTAAAATTTTATATACAAAATTAACAGAAGATATTTTCAGACCTACAGATATTGGTACAATGCCTGAGATAAAATAAACATCTTTAGAGGGGGTGAGGAAGTTTAGATTAAATATAATTTTTATTGCACGTTTCTGTAATATTGTAATTTCTTGCAAGAGTGTCGCTGAACAGCCTTGCCATAATATATCCATGTAACTTAAGTGACAGTGTATGAGGGCATAATAAATATTTTTTAACATTGATCTTGGTAGCCCCGAGTCTCTTAACCTAACAAGAACACCAATGACACTTACAATTTTCTTTTTGACATTATTAAGATGACTATTCCAACTTAAATCTGTATCTAGTGTTATGCCTAGAAAGGTAATAGAATCAACTTTCTGAATAGTTTGATTATTGATTTTGATAGGTGTATTATTGCGTAGCAGGTGACTACTTTTTTTGAAAAAACATGTATTTGGTTTTATCAACATTTAGAAGTAATAAATTTTTTTCGAGCCAATTTTGTAGTATATTCAGGTCACTTTGTAAGGAAATTGTTAATTCTTCTTCAGATGGTCCTATATAAAACAGTGACATGTCGTCAGCAAACATGGTTAACTTGCCTTGAAGTTTTAAACTAGAAATATCGTTTATATATATTTGAATAAAAACACATTATATATCATTATTTATTACTTGCTTTTATATTGTAATCTGACGTGTTCTATATCCTTGAGTCCCACTCAACACAGGATCTACTGAACGAGATAACTACATCTACATCTACTGAATTGCTGTCCATATGACATTAACGAGTTTATTGAAATGTGTAATTAATATAAAATATTAATGTATCTGTTGTCTTTAGTTATAGTATTTGTTCATTTGTAAATTTTGAGGTATTATTCTTATTCTTATTTGTTTCTTATTTAGATTCTAAGGTTCTCTCTTTTTTTTTTTTTTTTTTTTTAAAGTTTTGCAGAGCTGTGTGATTTGTACATATCTCATCTTAATTTGTGTTTTTTGTGTATATTTGAGACGTATCCAATGTCATGTATAATGATGTTACTGGATGAATAAAAATACATACATACTCATAACTTTACATCTGCGACAAAGTATTTGACCACTCCCAGCCACTGGCGGCGCTAGTAGTAGCGTATCCCAAAAAAAAAGAGGGAGTGGACTTAGTACTTTGTGCGCTGTTCTTTTTATTCGTGACACAGCCGTTGAGGTAAGGTAAACAGCTGAATACAGGAACACGGTGACAGTGTTGAGTTGTTGACTTCGTTATTTGGGTTTGATGGTGTTGACGTTCGAAGAGGGAGGATGGCATGATGCCTCCCTCTGCATTAGGTTGTACAAGTCCATTGTTGAAACCCAATCAATTTGAGATAAACAGTGCAATAGAAAGAATAAAATGTGTATTAGTAGGAGATGGGGCAGTTGGTAAAACTTCATTAGTAGTAAGTTATAGCACGAACGGGTTTCCAAGTGAATATATTCCAACTGCGTTTGATAATTACAATGGTAAGTACTAGTCATGTAGGTATAAGCTGTTGGGAAGTCATGGCAATCTTTTGTTCTATGGATTAACTTTCAGTTCAGTCTGCGTTAAGAATTCTGCATCTTTCGGTTATGTGCGATACTGTAGGCCTACATACTTTTAGATTAATTTACAAGGTTGGATTTTTTTGTTATTATTACAAAAGAAGGTACGATGTCACTGTACTGTAATGGGGTGTGAGGCACGGTTTTCTCTCTGAAACAATTCAAATGGGAGGTCTGTAATACCATTTATCCCCAGCCATGCATTTAGGTACTTCTGAACTGCATACAGGCCCATCCAATAGGGGGGGGGGATGGTTTCCATGATTACGCACTACATTTATTCACAGAAAAATGTTCAAAATTCTGACTACAGCTTCTTGTGTTCTTCATAAACCATTTAGTAATATTTTTTTTTTAAGTAATAGCCTAATAATAATAAGTATTTTATTGTCATTGAACTTGCAGCAATAGACGTCATTCTTAAAATTACATGACATAACCCACTCAGCACACATACGTAAAATATATGTAAAAATTGCGTTATCCCTAGATCTAGTTAATGTATATCACACATATTGGTTAAATAAAATCTACGTATAATATACGCTCAAATGTCCCACTTTTTGATGTATATCGTACGTCTATTCATGTCAATACAGACATATAATATATATCAATTATACAAACAATCGCATACATACTATTGATGTACAATATCTATACGTAAAAAATATGTCAAGATGATCTATCAAACGTATATTTTATATATAATTTATGTAGCCTATATAGGGCCTTTGGTTCATAAATGTACACTGCTCACATACATTTCACATATACTATCAATACATGAGATATCAATAACTAAAAATGTCATCAAGAACACTTTTTGTGCTTACTATCTTGCAGTTTTTTGGGACTTCTTGCTGAGGTATTTTGCAATTATTTATTGTAAGCAAAACACTGAGATCGCTCATAATACACACTGAACCAAGAATCTTCGGAACATCATCATTAACATCCATTAAGCACAGCACTAGCCTTTCTACTGCCATTATGCTAATCCACTGCCCTTTAAGTCCTTCTGTTACACTTAGGAAGTACTGCATCACATCTTCCAAACAATGCAGAGCTTGTCATTCAGCATAACTTTTAAGTTCTTTTAAGCTTTCTGCAACTGCTTGGTTTAAATTTTCTTCTTCTGCATCAATTAATCTTCTGCATGATGGACCTGGTCTTGACAAGTACTCAGGCAGATTAGGAAATATTGATGGTACTGCACCAAGTTTCAGTTTAGGGCAAGTTCTAGGAAATGTTTTTATTTCACCGTTAACTACAAATGTCTCTGTTCTTATCACACTCTCTTCAGGAAAATACTTCACACAAATAACAGGCTTGCTTACCCCTGTAAAGTGTGTAGGAATCTTTCTATGTCATGTCTTCTTAAGTTCTTCGTCTTTTGGTAAAGAAAATGTACTAACACTTTCATGTTGTGACTTGTAGTTACTTTTACAGCCAGCAACACTACAGCACCTAGGCATTGTGAATTCCTGAAACAATTAAGAAATACTTTAGCAGCGTTATCGTAAATTATTATGATCAGAGCTAATTACCACAGCATCTGTGTTATAAATCAGTTTGCAAGTCGTTGAGGTTATGATAGGCCTATTTATATGTGTGTGAAACAAATCTTGCACAGGGACTTACCAGTACTGTTTTCTGTGTAAATGTTTTTCTTCTGCCTCATTTAATCTTCTACATGAAGGATCAGGTCTTCACAAACATTCAGGTAGGCCTAAATTAGGTTACACATCACTGCACGTTGCATAATATTTCGTCAGATTTAAATACACACACATGTACATTTATTCTTCATTTCTATGTTATATACATAGGGAGAAGTTGCAACAGAACAGTGCAATTCTCTCCACACACAATTTCTTGTTAATAAAACACTATAAAAGAGAAACTTATACGCCACACAAGCACCCAACAGCCAACCATGTAGCCATGAACCAGCAGATCTACATTGCTGACGTCACAGACAAGATGGCCGCCAGTCATAAAAAATAGTCCTACAGAATGTACGGATGTAATCATTTTAAACCATTTTTTAAATTAATTTCTGATTAGCGTGAGTAAATTTTATTGCGTTCCCTTAATTTAACCAAATCGATTTACTAGAGTAAAACACAATAAACCGGTGTTTACAATGTCCAATTCTAGACGTAAAATTTACGTATAGTTGGTACGTAAATTTGATGTTACAAATGAACAATCAAATCGATTTTGTTTTATATTTAATCTTACTTATGTAACAGTAACTTTAATTTTGATATATTATAAATATAAAGCAGGATTAAATTACAACAGTTTTTATACATGTATATATTGGACATAAAATATACGTATAATTTACGTTTTGACTTTGACCAATCGTAAGATATATATGTAGCTCTAAAATATACGTATATTATACATATCGTGCTGCGTGGGAAATGAGAGATAATTAAATATCACAAGAAAGCGAAACAACGTTCCTATTCCAATTTTACATTCTTTAAATAAAATAGTAATATAAAGTCAATGTTATATTAACATCAACTTAAACCCGAGACACTAAAATATGTTCACATTCAAAAAATTCTGTCACAGAGTAAAAAGGTGTCTTCGTAACCAGCTATATAGTTCATTTTTAAATCGTTTTATTGATAACTCTATAAATTTTATTGGCAGTTTATTAATCATTTTTAAGCCAAGTATTTCAAAACTGTTTAATGATTTAGAGAGTCTTTGAAAAGGCACATCAATTCTCTTACAATTACGGGTATTATGAGTATGTACATCCTTCCTACAATAAGTTAATAATCTGGTAATCTGTTTTTAGTGTACAGCAAAACATGGTATATGTATAAGTTAATTACTGTTAAGCACCCACACCTAATAAATAATGGCTTACAATGTTCTATATTTTCCGAATCTGTAATAGGCTAATCCTAACAACCTTTTTTTGTAGCACAAGAATCTTTTGAATGTAACTGCTGTTTCCCCAAAGTAAAATTCCATATGAAATAATACTTTGGAAAAAGGCGAAATATGCTGATCTTACGTAACTGTCAGGCACACAGTTTTTCAAATTTCTTAATAAATATATGACCCTTGATAGTTTATTAGCAATGTACTTAATGTGAGGTTCCCATGATAACTTGCAATCCATATATGGTCGGTACAACGCCAAAGTGAACTAAGCGCCAAACTCCATATTTTGATAAAACTGAAGTTAAAGTTTGAGTGTTGTAAAATAGGGTTGTGTTCACTTCTAACACTTTTGAACTACAACATATTTTACTTTGCCTCTTATATTATTCAAATACAAAGAAGTACGATTAAAAAATAATAACAATAGGTAATTTTGGTAAATTTATTAAAATGGTATAGTTACTTAGTTCACTTTGGTTGGATATGAGCCGTTTAAAGTAGCACCTTAGTTCATTTTGGCTGGATAATTATACTGGATGCAACGTAATAAAAACAAGTACCATGCTAATCTAAAAAGGTATTTGGATAATTGAAACAACTAGACATAAACAGTTCTTTTAATAAATATTTTTTATTAAATAAAGAAACAAAACGTACACTCTTTATGCACAGTATTATATTGAGCAGTCCTATTGCACAGCCTCATAATATACTATCCTATTGTACTTTAGCTTATTAATTTAATGTTTTCCATCTCCTATCGTCTTAATCTTCATATGCCTTGGAAATGAAATCTTCCAGGACTACTCCATCACTGTCCTATAAATCAACCTAAGCATAACCATAATGACATCACTGTATTTCTTTTAAAATGGCAATTAAGGAGGCGGGTTACACTATAAATAATAAAATATATTATGCTTAAGAGAATGGAGGAAAAGTAGGCTAATAAATGCATTGCAATTCCTTAAAATAAGCTAAACAATGAGCATGTCACTTAGTTCACTATGGGTGGTCAGATAAAGTTAGAGACACAGCCTCGTGGACAGAACAAAACATGAGTTAAAGACTTATTTTAAGTAAAATTTATGTATTCAACTTACCACAAGTAGTTGAAGAAATGTATTCATCACTTCCTGAGAAGGAAAAATCACTCTCAGATCGTTCAAAACCTCTTCCATTTCGTCATCATCCAAAATGAGGTTAGCAATTTTGCATGTTGCTTAGTTCTGTTTGGCCGGCTGTAATGTTGCCACACTAACATCCAACCAAAACGAAATTTCCTTTTTTCTCAGCTGATTTTACCAGTATCGCTTAGTTCATTATTGCAGACCGTAGGATATCAAAATCTGCACCATGGACTACCAATAGTCTATATTTTGACAAATTGGCGCTTAGTTCACTTTGGCGTTGTACCAACCATATAAGCCTAAAAACTTAACCGTGTCATCACTGATATTACATGGTACATCTCTAAGACTAAACCATATTTTATGTGTCTTACTGTCGAAACACTGTGAAAATTAGAATAAGATGTCGCTTTTCTAATCTATAAATGGCAATATCTGAACAGAAAATGGTTGGAAGGCGAGAATTACGACTGGCAGTGAATTGCGCATGGGTCACGTGATCCAGAAACAAAACTTGGATTCTAAATTTGACGGCGATCAACACTAATATCATTGTTCCTAACCTAACCGCCACCAACCTAGCTCTACATGTCACTAACACTAATAGGCCTATTGGTTTAACCCCATGATAATGGACCATTTTTTAAAACAGATTCTCTTCATAAAACACGAAAATCACACATATTTTAATAGTTATACATAGCTCTGTGGAGAGGAGATGTTTGCAAATGATTTGGTCCAACCCACCCACCCTAAATTGTACACTTTCTTTAATACCATGAACTAGCAAAAAGTAATTAAATCTCCACCATATTAACTTCCAGGGAAAATAGTACTTTGCGCCACAACCAAGTCCCCCACTTCTACTCTCAATCCCTCCCCTAGTGGCGGCATTTGAACTACTAGCAGCGAGGATAGCGCCATCTACAAGCAATTTTGTGAAACTGAAAAAAATTAATTTTTTATCCTTTATTCTCTTGCTCTCTTCCTTTCCCGTCTCCTTCCTCTCTTCCTCTTCACCCTACCTACCTATTTGAGACCTATTCCTACCGGTAATAGTAAATTTTGGATTGACCGGGATTCTAACTCAGGACCCCTAGCATTATAGCTAGGAGTCTTAACCATTACGCCACGAGAATGTTGAGCACTGAAGGAAGCTTTCGTATATTTGAGTAATGATAGGGGGGATATCATGAGTTTTATCGCAAGAATCGGTTTTTATAATTTTGAGATAGCCTGTTTTGTTAGTTATGAATAGCCTGTTTTGTTGCAAGGGTTTTTTTATTGTGAAATATTACGCATTATGCATTACTGGCGTTGAGCAGCGGCTACCGGCTTGATGGCATGCGTTGCAGGGAAGCGGGTACCGCGGCACACGGGGTAGCAGCCAGGGGAGTGGCAAGTGGACCCGATTGTGGTGTAAAGTAGGCCTACTAACTTGCCACTTCCTGAAATGATAAAGATTTTCGTGATTGAACATCAGAACTGTGATGTCACACCAAAGAGCAGCTAGGATTCTGGGTAAACTGATTGACCAACACGATAAACCTCGAGGGTTATAATTTGGCACATTTCCAAAATGCAAGAATTCAGTATGCCCTACTAAACTAATATCACTGTTCATAACCTAATCTAACCTAACCAACTTAAACTAACTCCCACTAAAGTAGAATCTACCTGCCACTACTTACCTTAATGCAGAGGTGGATTCAAAACAGCTTCAGCTCGAAGAAATGATGAACTCTCTCGTTCACGGGGTGATTGCTTTTGAACAGGAACTCTGCCAAATATCTTAGGAAATGGACCTTGACCCTACCTGACGAATCGTAGAGTTACTTCCCTGCTTAACATGGGACCACCTATTTTCGGTATTTTGCGCAACTGCCATTGTACTGGAATTGATAAACAATGTGCAAGATGGTCAGTTGGTCATCCTGCTTCGCTCAGAAACAAAAACATCACATCGCCCATACCCATAACGAATTTGCCCTCCCAGAAAAGTGATAAAATATGTCCTGTTTTCTTTATATTCTCTAGGCAGTGTTTTACGGATATATTGCCATTGTGGCGATACATTAAGATTTATTCTGGAAGTAAACTAAATATTATGCTTACATCTGCTCAGGATTCAGCATTATAAATTTTGTGGAAATTATATTCCTTAGTTCAGCAGCATTGGCGTTTAATAATTGTAATCTCCTACAAACATTATAAACACAAAACCTCAGCTCAGTATAAATGTATACTGGTGAATTGCAAGTACAAGGAGGGCCATTGAGGGGTGGGAGATGAATTCAGAGACAAGCTATAATTACACTTTCTTTCTACAATAAACCCATCCAGGCAGTTGAGCGTCTTACATCTGTTCCTATGTGCATAACACCTTTAAAGAAATAATACTTACAAGTATGCATCGCTAGATAGTACATTCAAAAACTTAAAAATACTATGGTAAAATACTATTCAAATAATTCAGTTTTGGTACATTCTATTAATTATTTATTACTTATTATTCATTAAAATAAAATAATATTAATTATATACACAGGTCGTGACTCGGAACTCCCCTGATCGGCGATTTCCAAGTCTCTCATGATACATATTGATAGGCTAGTTTAATTCATATGTCATTATACAGTGAGTCCATTTTATGAGGAAACCTTGCATCACTGCCGCATTGCCGTGCTAGCATCGCATTGCATTGCAGTTGTACAAAGCATACAAGCGGTTAGTTGCTTCAGTGTGTTGTAGTGAGATGCTTGTCTATTGTCGTGTGTTACATAAGACAATAATCGAAAATGTATACGGTTGAACAGCGAATTTATTTGGTGGAATGTTACTTATTGAGAAATAACCATAGAAGATGCGTTTGAAGATTTTCTCGTAAATGTCATTTTCAACAGTAGCCTATCTCAAATAAATGGTGAGTAATAAGCCTCTACATGTAGGCCTATTTTGATAATAAATTGGTTGTATTGTTTCTAAAGTCTTGATTTACCGGTAGTAACGGAACACGGTCCCTGCTGGTGCAAGAACAACAGCGGGGAAAGTGTGAGGAGGGGCAACGCTGTTAAAAAGTTTCCGCATAAAATAGCCTCCCTGTAGAAGTGTATACTCTGTAAATACACTCTAAAACATTGTAGAATGGTTAGTTCTCAATGTGCACACTTACAAGAACATGTCAGTTTCAAATTGGCTGCGGCTGCCATCAAGTGCACAGCGAGTGCACTCGGACTCACACCTGCACTCAGCTTGAAACTGCATTTGCTGGCGTCTTCCAAGTTCAAGTGCACCATTGTACATCGGGCCACAGTATGAGGTTACTTCCTGAACATGCAGTGATACTTTCTAGTAGCAGCAACATATTTTCGAAGCACATTTACTGTTTTAAGAGGATTTTGACATATTCACCTACAGAAAGAACAGCATTGTGTGATCTGACAGCCTGAACAGGGTGAAATTGCTTTTATTTTTAGAAAAATACTGTGGAGTGCAATTACATGCATATAGCTGTACTTGTGAATACCTAGATAGTTATTTCAGGTAGAGAGGGAAATCCCACTGTTATGCTGGATCTCCACTGATTAACATGTCACATCAACTTCTTGTTATGTTAAATGTTTATCATCAACATGTTGAAGTATACATGTAAATGATTTGCCAATTAACATGCTGTCTCTACTCTAATGTTAAACTTGACATGTTATATGTCATGCCATTCATTTGTCAGCAATTCAATAATATGGATTCTGAGGAAGAAGTAGCAGTGATTGTTTTGAAAAAAAAAATAAAATGTAATAAATTGAAAATAATACTGCTTCTTTATGTAAAGGACATTGCAGCAAACGCAAACCACTCCGCTTCCAGATTTCCTACTTTCCTGAATTTTTTGAAGTTCTCGACAATACTGTGACCTGAGGTATGAAGTCTTTTTTTCCAAAGTCTTCTCCCGTAGAATGAACTATTTTGGTCACTTCCTTGTGAGAACCTGCCTTCTTTACCTTATTGCACTACTCCTTCAAGAATTTTTAATTTAATAGGTTCTAAGCCGGCGTTGTCTTGTGGTTAGCGTCGCTGACTACAGATCCGTCGGCCCGGGTTCGATCCCCGGAACCACCTCAGATTTTTCTGAGGTAGAGAGTTCTAGTAGGGACCTACTTGATAGAGAAGTAGCGGCTCCGGTCATGGAAACCACAATTAACGGCCGTGGGTGTCAGCATGCTGACCACATGCCCCCCAATCCTGCCGTCTGCATATGGTAGATGACGCAGCGGTTGGGTGGTAGGCCTTATCCCTTCTGGGATGGTAGCGCCACGGAGTTGTTGTTGTAAGCAAATAAAAAGAGGAGTATAAAAAAAATTCAGCTTAAAAATTTAACCACCTAAAATTCCCATTATTATTATTAAACAAATTATTCTCACTATATAAAAATGTTTCTCATGCATAAATGTAAAAAAAATCAAAATTAACACATAAAATAGGCTATGATAAAATAATTTTAGTCTACAACATACAGCTAAACCCGTAGAAAAAAAAGTCTATATCCGAAAGAAACTACTTTCCAAATTATATCCTTTGAATAAAAAAGAGAAGGCCTCACCTTAATTTCTTTTAGTAAATCTAGTGTTTTTTCTCCATAATTTTAAGCTAACCAATAAACACAATACGATTTCACACAGTAATATAAAATGAATAAGTAAAAGAAGAAGTTGTCAATTGCTTTTTGTTAACGGAAATTCCGAACCAAAGCCGATATCGCACGACTTGGCAATTGACTTGACATGTTGTCTATTTTTTCTGGAAAATAAATTAATATCTGAAAATGTTATGTTCAATATGCTAGGTTTGCATGTCAAGTCAATCAGAACACGAAATTGCAGTGTAGGCCTACATGTAAATATCAACTTCTTAAACTTGACACGTTGGTGTTAAATGTTAATCAGTGGAGACCCAGCTTTATAATGGAAGTGAAATCACTGTCTGTATAGTCAGCAGAAAAACATTCTGTTTGCTGCACTTTCAAAGCATTGCAACTTTTCCAAATTGTTCATCTATATTAATAAAAGGAAGTGTTTGTCTTTCTGTCGTCTGTTCGCGATGCCCAGCAAAATCTATTGAAGGCAGATATCTGAAATTTTAATCGTAGGTGGACTGAAGGGTTGGAAAATGCACCTCAAAGCTGGAATTTTAATTTTCGCTTTCGTTTGTGAGTTATGAGTGAAAAACGGGCAGAAAACTTGCATTTTTTGCGTTTTCAAAGCATTGGTTTTCAGTAATACATTTCAATTGCAGAAGGCTTTGTCTACTTTTGTCATGAGTTGGAAATAAAAGAATCACTTCATTTTATAAGCCCACCCTGGTCGATTCATTTGTTTATAATTCCAAGGCCTGCAGACATCTGAAATTTTCAAAATAGTCTGAAGAGAGATAATGAATATATGCTTAAATGGACAAACATTGATCAATTTGGACGGAACTCACTATGCAGGGGTTTGCTGGGCCAGAGAACTCGAATATGAGGTCTTTTTCCCTGGCGGCGCTTTTTAATCGTGGAATTTACTCTAAAGCCTAATTTTTGGCTGTTTCTTTATAATTATCATTAGTTTAGTTTAGGAATGATTCATAATGTAGGCTAAAATGGACAAACATTGTTCGATTTGGACGAAACTCACTTTGGAGGGGTTTTCTGGGCCAGGAAACTTGAATCTGAGGTTTTTTCCCCATGCTGTGCTTTCTAATCGTTCACTTCAAAGCCAGATTTTTAGCTGTTTCATTAATTAAATTAATCGTTTAGTTTAGGCTTATGAATGTTTCATGTGCAAGTGTTAATAAATATAATGTTTTAATTCTGTTGCTCTTAATTTTTAAT
Source organism: Ectobius pallidus (assembly GCA_964059195.1). Classification (NCBI taxonomy): domain Eukaryota; kingdom Metazoa; phylum Arthropoda; class Insecta; order Blattodea; family Ectobiidae; genus Ectobius; species Ectobius pallidus. Next base: position 18,421,719 of record CAXKWD010000001.1, read on the forward strand.
TTCTAAATTAATTATCGCGGGCATCTGCTAGTATACAATATGAGCTACAAGCTGATTTGAAAGCATTTGTGGTGGATTAAAATAATACAGAGTTGCATATGAAATATTCAGGAATTCACTTGACTGTGTTAGAATGTTGACTTTTGTTTCCAGTGCTGGTGCGGGTGGATGGACAACCCATAAGCGTGCAGCTGTGTGACACCGCTGGTCAGGTAATGTTACAAGTCACTTGCAATTTGAATCAGTAAAGGCTAGTTTACACGATGAAATTAGATTTCCTAACTAAGTTTCGCAACTGTTTACTTGAATGCACAAGTGCAAGATATACTGCTGACAGTCAGTTACGACACTACACAGTTTTGGCTGATTCCAACTTTTCACGAAACTGTAATATTAATTTTGAGAATAGCTTATTTAGCTTGTCAGCCATTTCATAAAATATGGGAATTTTTCCCTCAAAGAGAGGGTGGTGAAAAATAAGTTTAAAACCTCAAATTCTCTGAATATTAAGGACTTAGGTGTATCTGAAGTGGTTTCATGTGTAAAATCTGTCGATTTACTTATTTATTGCATTGAGTTACTTTTTTTTCCCATTTTTAGCATGAATTTAACACACTTTAATACCAAGTAGTCAAGAGTAATCAGCTATGTCCATTTTCATTTGAGAAAATATACATCTTAAGGTACAATTTGGTATAAGATTAACTTCAAAAAATATGTGTGGTTAATTACTATGTAAAAATAACAAACAGTGTCTTTTTGTCCCATCTGTAATTGTGATAGTTTTGTTAAATTATTATTGATGAGTTACATAAATGTTCTGACAACCTGGAAACAGTTTGTAATTTGTATTTAATCCCTCATACCTTCATTAATAACAACATTAAGACCCTAACAGTAATAGCAGAACAGCAAATGAACTTTTGTTTTGCATCATTAAAATCAGTGTCCAAATCATGTCCCACCCGTAATAGATTTTGAAAGATAAATTTAAAATATTTAAATAAATTTTAAATAATGCTTTGCATGTAGTATGGAGGAGAAGGGATTGTGAGTTTTACAGAATGTGAAGAACCAATTCTATTTTATTATTTATGATATGTAATAAACAAAAATAGTTTTTATAATTTTCAAGAATGTCCCACCCGTAGTTATGAAATGGCTGTTGTTCACATTTTGGAAAATGAAGTGGGGAAGTGAGGAAACTGAAATGCCTGGATTCTTATGTGTTTCAAACTTTTATATCGGATTTCAGCAACTTGAGCTTCAGAAATAAGATGAAACGTGTGGTTGCCCTGGAATTAGTTTTGAAGAAAATGGGTGTAATTAGTTTCACGAAATCACTTTCATGAAAGTAGATTCGAAACCTAGTGTCATCGTGTAAACTAGCCTAAACATGTAAGAATGCATAGGAAATATCCAATAGTAGAGCTCAATTTCTATCACACCTTCCTCTCTATGGAAAATGCACACTGGCTGTGATGGCTAAGGTAGGCAAATAGATGGAACAGTTCAAAAAGCAATACCAGAACTAACACAGAATGTGGAATCCCCCAACAACTCCCAGAGTATGAATTAAATACGAGGGTTGGGGCATATGGCAACTCTTTTTTTCTTGTGATGGACAAGTACAAAATGGTATATGTTGCAGGGAGACAGGTCCTATTGTTGTGTTGACAATGTCAAATGGTGCCGGGATGGCCTTATGAGCACCAGGGCCATAGCAAGGTCCTTCTGCGCCCTTGGCGAGTTTGACAAATATGCGCCCTCCAATACTAGGGGGGGGGGGGGTCTGAATTTTTTTTTTCTGTAAATTTATTTATTATTTTAATATAAAAACACTGTTATTATCAAAGAAAACCTAAACCTCAATTTGAAAATGAACTAAGTGTTGGACTTTCAAGGTACTAAAACCTTATTTTCAGATGATTGAACTACGTGTTAATTAAAGAACGTTGCATGACTGCTTTTTGTTTGTAGACAATCGGCATAATACTACAGATAGTTCACGTGCAGTAATTTTTAATAACCTGAAAGATTTCTTCCATTAGCGTGGAATTTTTATTGCTTGATAAATTGCACCAGTCTAAAAAAAGAGGGATTTTTCATGGTTAATTTTGCACCCTTGTACCTGCGCTTTTGGCGGGGGCACATCTTGCCACTGCCTAGCTACGGCCCTGACGAGCACAGAGAGCAATGCAAAATCAGTTCTCTGGCGATCGCCATGTCAGTTTGTAACCTGTGTTAAGCAACGCTCGTGCATCAAAATAACCAGGGGAACTGCCAGAAAGTGTCACAGGGAATTGATAGAAGCTGTTGGGAATAACGCCCTGCCATTACCAGACAGTTGCAAGGTGGGTAGAAGAGTTTCAGCGAGAATGTGTAGCAACCAGTGAACAGCAGCATGCAAGACGACCTGTGATTATGCAAATCAATGTGGATCATGCAAGAATTGAGCACCTGCTGGAGGATGACAGACGATGGATGCTACTGAAGTTAGAGATTGCAAATAGCATTGAGAAATGCACCATCCACAGGATTTTGCAGCAAAATCTGCCCCTGCATAAAATTGTATCAAAATGGGTACCGTATAGGCCTACACTGACGGAGCTTCAAAACTGGATGTGATATGCAACATGCTCTGACCACCTAGCACAATGGTAACTTGGGGGAGACCACTTCCTTTCATGAATAATCGCGATCAATGAATTTTGTGCCATGGCATACAAACCAAAACTCAGAAGTCAGTCTTCGGAGTGGTGAATATCAATTCACCCAGAAGGTAGAAGTCCATCACCTCCTTTGTGAAATTGATTCTGATTGTCACACATGACGTCAGGGGCATCGTTATGTGCAACTTCGTTCTACATAGCCGAACAGTAATAGTAGAACACTACAGGGGCTTCTTGCTGAGGCAAATACAATTTCGCATTAGAGTAAACATCCTGTTCTGTTGGACAGTGCAATCATTCTTCACGATAATGCAAGATCACATAAAGCAGAGTATATCAGGCGGCTACTGCAGCGCTGGTGATGGGATGAATTGGAGCACCCACCATACTCTCCTGACCTGTCTCCCTTGTGACTTCAACCTCATAATTATGCAAGGTAAAGAAACTATTATGTGATAAGTGGTTTGGGACATATGAGGGCATTGCAAATGCTGTGCGACAACAGATGACCAGATTCCCACATAAGAAGGGAAATGGTGATGCAAATGGTAATCCAGTGCCTCCCACATCGTTGGCAGCTTGTTGTGAATTGTTGCAGGGGACCACTTTGAGGGCCTTTAGAACAGGTACTATCCACGCACGATTTCTTGGACACTCAGCTCCCTAGTCCTCATTCGGTTTCATTCAATACCGTAAGTTGAGCTGACAACATCGAAACTCTAAGTATGCTATACACCCTGACATCTATTGGGTTCAATACTAAACTTTCATTCTGTCTCAGGATCCTTATTTACTGTTGACGTTACCTTTTCTAACATAAGAGTTGTTAGGGGGAAAAACACATCACATTGTACATCCAACACTTTCCAGGTGTTAATACCTCTTTAAGAATTTCATATGTGATAATTTCTGACACACTGATGTCAATTTCACGAACTGATAGTTGAGCAAACTTTTCACAAAACGCATTAATACGTTTAAAATTAGGCCTATAGTTTTCTCCACTTTTAAATGCCTTATATCTCTATTACTGTACATTTTACAACATGAAAAGAACCAAATAACAAATAAGTTTTGTTAACCAAACCCGTATGACGTGTAATTAATTGTTACGCAAGACATTCACCTCAATATATTATTGCATTGCATTAAAATTATTATACATAAAATGTTAACCTTTAAATTAAGGATTGATAACTTTATTTTAATTTTCTCCTGGCTCATTCATGGCATACCAATGTCCCGCGGCATACTAGTTAAAAAATGCTGGTCTATACAGTAGGCCATGCAACTATTGGTTGTGAACTTTTCTATTGTTTGTGTATTTTATGTCAGTAAATTTCAACTGATATTAATTTAAATGAATGTAGTACAGGATGAAATAGTGAGAATGATTCACGGTAAGTATTTATCCAATTCAGCATTTAATTTATTGTTTGTCCACATACCTCACACTTACGCTGCTGATGAGTGATTACCATACGATCGATTCTGCTGAATTGTGGTTTCTTTGGTTGACAACAATGCAGAAAGACAGGCGGGCTAGCTGTCTCTTCTTCTCCCAATCCTCGCTTCCCCGTAAAACCAGCGCCCAAGATATTGTGTGCGGATAGTATGTGTGCTGTGCTGTAATGAGTATGAAATATGAAACCAGTACTGTCACATCAACTACCTTAATAAATATGTGAAACACAATGTTGCTGTGTTGTTCACTGTCCATGCACATAGTTCATATCTTGTCCTGTCATGTGTATATTTCATATTTTCCACATGAGCTGGTATTCTCACTAGAAGAAATAGTTGCCATGTTCAATTAAGATAATGTAGGATCCTGTCCTTTCCACTACACACTATTAAAACATAATATAAAACAATGTCACTGATTTATAATAGAGGATAAAACAATAAGTTGTAAAACCAAACACTACGTTTCGACCTGCTCCCAGGCCTTTCTCAAGTGCAACCCTTTGTTCTTGCCTACATAAATATGATTATCTTCTCAGTAATACAGCCTGCCAATATGAAGTGCTGGGTTCTTTATCAATAATGTAACTAAGTGGCTATAATGATGTTTTAAAATTTCTTTTGTACGGTAAATAAAGTTATGGTAAAATCCAATATCAACTCCCCCCTTATTTTAACGCAAGATTATCTTCATAAAAGAGATAAAAGCACATGTATCATTCTTGGGAGAGGAGATGTTGTCTTGACGAGTGATATGGTCCAACCCACGCACTCTAAGCATTACACTTTCTTATGTAGTATGAAGTGACAAAAAGTTGTGATATTTCCGCCATATTAATTGTACAGATCAGAGAAGAAGCGCGCATGATTGGACGTTGCTAGTGTGATGTTTTCTTTGTGACCATCATAACAAAACGCGCAACATTAAATATAGTACATAACCAGACGTGCACAGTTTGAAGTGTTACTATTAAAGTAATAAATGCATTTGCGCTCTGCTGTGGGTGCCGCCTCCACTTTGCTTGCTTAACTAAGTGGATAGTTTTATGCATTATTTAGACTATCTGTTAAAATTTGTCTGCTTCTCCAAACTAGTTAGTCAACCTGGTTCAGTAGAAAAGAAATGCATCGCACCGGCCGTGCAAAGCAGCCATATTGTGACGATGGGGGAGTTGTTATTGGACTATGCCAAAGTTATTACAGTTACATCAGTTTGTACGAGGGTGTATCAATAAATGACCGGACTAATTTTGTAATTAACACATAATGGCTTTATTTCATTCAAATTTACTTGCAAACTTTTAAAGTATTCTCCGTCTGATGAAATACAACTATTCCAACGATTTACCCATTGTTTGAAACACTCAGAGAACCCCTTTTTTGACAGTCTTTTCAGTATACCCATGACAACCTTGTTCAACTCCTTATCACTTTGAAAATGTTGACCATGTAGCTCCTTTTTCACTTTAGGGTAGAGGTGAACATCACAAGGTGCGAGATCCGGAGAATACAGTGAATGAGGCATGATCTCAATGACCAATTCTTCAATGACATCTTGAGTTGCACGCACTCGATGAACCGGCGCATTGTGTTGGTGCAAGATCTATCCTGTTCTGGCAAGATCTGGTTCCTGAAGACAAATTCATTATGTCTGCAACCTTCACCATTGTTATGGGACAATCTTCTTGCACAATTGCGTCAATTGTGTTGATGTTAACTTCCGTTTTTGCTGTTATGGGTCTTCTAGGGCATGGAGAATCTTGAAGGTCTTCATAACCATCTCTGAAATGTTTGTGCCACTCAAAGACTTGTGTTCTGTTTAAGGCCGGTCCTTTATATGCTTGCTGCACCATTTCTAAGGTTTCTGTAGGAGCTTTGTCTAGAAGAACACAAAAGTTTATTGATGCGCATTGCTGCAATTTCAGTTCCATGTAGGGGTACAGTAAACACCACCTGCGATTTCCAGGTCTAACTCCTAACTAAGTCGTTCTGCATGACTGGGATTCACAGCACTGCTAGACGAAGGATTCACCTTTCTGTGGCTAGCAGCCATTTTGCTCCAGGGCTGTTTATTTAAATACAATTAAATCTGTCTGGTTATTTATTGATACACCCTCGTATGTTTATAACTAGTATCTTCTTGAATTTTGTTAATTTTTTAGTGATGTAATAACTTGAGAACTTAGTTAAACACTCACTACTATGACAGACAATAATAATTACCTTGGAGGGCTTTCAGTTGAATCCATTTCCTGAAGATGGCTGCTTATGAAGTTGAAAGCACTCCCATGAGGTAACTAACATTGCCTAATCGTAGTTGTCAGTGTCAGTAGTTTACTAAGTTCATTACCATACTATCCTACTTGGACAAAGAAAGATTGTGATTGTTTTCTTTGTTCCGGAAGAACTGTTACACAGATCTTATGTTGTGAATCAATTCTAAAATAGTGCATGATATTAAGATAATTCAATTACAGTGTTATGTTCACTGAAAAGAAAATTTGACCAATCAATTCTTTCATTTTATTTGTCAGCATGAAAGTTGCCCAGATACATAAGCCGTGCGTTTATCATTACATTACCCATGATTAAGTGCTTCAAAAATGTATATTACCGTATTTTACGGACTATAAGATGCTCCAGACCATAAGATGCACCTTGATTTTAGAATGGAAATTTAAAGGAAAAGAAATTTTATGCAATTCTGATTAACAAATTTTAAAGGAAATAATGTACTTCATTGCATAAACAAATTATTACCTTGTACAATGGAATCAGTGTAAATCACTTCTAACTTTAAATCTGCATTGTATGAAAATCTCTTGTAGGCTACAGGCTGCATGCCGTAAATTTTAACTGAACTGACTTCTCAAGAAAGACTGAAAATACTTTTACACCCTCTAACCCTCAGTTCACCATGCGATAAGTGTAACAGGACAAGGCTGTTTAGAGGTCATTGCCTTCATTTAAACCCCCTGACGGATACAACTCCTGTATATAAGAACTCAACAATTCCTTTCTTTTCACATTGTATACCTACATATTATAATTAGGACAATGCACTAATGTACAGTCTGTGCCAAAATTTGTAACTATCTTATTGTTTATAACACCTTGTTTATAACTATGGTATTGCGGCAATATTTTCCATATTTTTAATTTTTTTGTGTAGTTCAGACACACCCAACTTTCAAGGCTTTTTTTAAGCTAAAAAAAATTATTATGGTCCCTAAAATACGGTAATTTTTGGTATTCAGAATTAGCCTATGTAGCATTTACATGCTACTAAAGCATATCTTTAATTCGCTGTGTTTGAAAACTTAAGAGAACAAATAAACAAAGAAATTCCCATTCTAGTTAAGACCACTGCTTTCTTCATCATGGGGTTTCTGCAAGATGTTCTCATGTGCCAGTGACTCCAGAAGACATATGAAATGTGTTTGCAAATTTCAGAAGGAAGTACATCAGTCTTTTCTCTAAATAATTGGAAACTGCATTGATATAGACTAACATAACTTGGATTTGGTTAAACTTTTCCGGGCTCTGTGGACGTGGTCTATCGGTTAAGATACCGGATGTTTCGCCTGCGACTACAGCAAGCATCCTCAGCATCCTAATGGACACCGGCTGTGAAAGCCTACATCATTTTATAACTTGGATTGTTTATTCCAGTTCAAGTCACTTCTTTGTTTTAAAGATAAAATGCAGAAATGTGTACTTTTTTTCATCTGAAACACATGTGAAACTAAACAGTAAATTGAAAAATGGTTTATGCAGAAATTGTTTCTTTATGGGAAATAAAATTAAGAAATGAGGTTTTGAAACTTGATAATGTTTTTGCAGGATGACTTTGATCCCTTGCGGTCCCTCTGCTATCCAGACTCTGATGTTTTCCTGGTTTGCTTCAGTGTAATCAATCCTACATCGTTCCAGAATGTAACCAAGAAGTGGTTACCCGAAATACGCAGATTGTGTCCTGAGGTGCCAGTTGTGCTAGTCGGGACGCAGAGTGACAGAAGACGTGATGTGAGGCAACTCCAGGAACTGGCTCGGTATGGCCAAGTTCCCATCTCGGAGTCACAAGCTCAGGACTTAGCACATCGAGTGGGTGCTACAAACTATGTTGAAACTTCTGCTTTGACGCAGAGAGATTTGAAAGAAGCATTTGACCAAGCCATCGTCAGTGCTCTCACTCACAGAGGTACTATTATTGTCAACTCCAATCACAGGCACAAAAATAGGAAAAAAGGTCAGTCGTTGTGGCAGAAATTATGCTGTTTCTCATAATACTTAACATTCCTATTTGAGGTATTTCAAGAAGGGTTCAACTTCACACGTCTAGTTATCATGTGTCAAAAGTGAGCACAAAGTGTGATGAGTTTTATGAGTGTTGCAATTGCATTTGCCGTACATAGCTCTTGATATTATGAATATGTTGGAATGCGCTTCACTATCCTCCAGTTCATTCCATCATTCAGAACGGTGGCCTGGCATGTTGCGATAAGTGTCATTCATGATCACTTTACACTGATTCAGAAATAATTGTTAACTTAGGATGAAATGAGAATGTTGTTGGTCCCGTGGCTGATTTCTATTAAATAACATGCCCACGTTATTACATTTTCAGTGCAACGTCACACATTATGCCTGTTGTAAATGGTGTCATGGTGTTACCCTATTTTCAGCTTGCAATATTTCTTCTGGGTTATTGTAACTTAGAAAATCTATACATCCTAGAAGTTTATATAGTGAATAGTACTTGAGGTGGAGATCTTATACATATATAACTTCACTGAATGTATAACAAGAGCTTTTCAGGACATGTCCTCACCTGTACTCTATCAGATGGTTGGATGACAACAGCATCATTGTTGTGCAAATAACGGATGGAGTATAGGTGAGGATGAATGGCAATGAGCCCTTGAAACATTTCCAGGTTAGATCTTGATTTATCCCATTTGCCCATACCTGGCCATCATTGAGACAGACAGAATCTTTGTATAGTCTTCCCTTTTAATCATTCAAAGTAAAACATAATGTAAAGCTGTAAGTAAAATGCCCATCATCCTCCATCCTCCAGAGATTCTTCTGCCTCATCCTTCAGAGGTTCTTCTGCCCTGTCCTCCATCCTCTTCTCCATCCATCATCCTTCCTCTTATTTAGCCTGGGCCCACCGTCCTCAATTCCACAGACATCCAGAACTTTACAACCCCAGCAGCTTTCTGGAAACATATGTCATCTTGCAGGAAGGTACAATGCTAAGGTTGGGAAAAGAACTCCAAAAAAATCATACATTATAGTATATGGTATGAGGGCCATTCCATGCAAAACAGCAGGTAACAGTCTTGCTCACAATATTTTTTTATTTTAATGTATTTTCATTCTAATAGGATTTATGTATTGTAATCAAATTTTTAGAACCTTGGAAGGAATAGTTTATATGATATGTGTTTTGAAATAATTAGCTATTTGCACTTACTACCCCTTTTCATATTCGTTATTTCCTGACTTCATCATAGTTCAAATTACATTTTCCAAGATATGAATGCATAATACATTGAATGAGAAAATATATTTAAAATGATGATGATAACAAAACGGACCTATTAATTAGTTTTAAACTTTTAAAGGAATAGTAGTAGTGTACAAGGGTAAGTCAGTAAGTATCCACACATTTTTGTTTAATCATTTGTAGGTTGGCTATACTGCTTTGTGCTCACACACTTTGACATGTTCTTCATTTGTCTCTGCTTGTGGAATGTTTGATCGTTATGACTCCACTGAATGTTGCGCTGTTTAAACATGACTGCATCATTCAGTGTTTGCACCAAAGAAGAACAGTGTGCAGTGATCTTTTTTTTTTTTTTTTTTTTTTTTTTTGTCGTCTGAAGGTGTACCAGGAGCTGAAATCTATGCTTTGCCATGGTAAAATATTGCCCCCATATTGTGCAAAAGGTTTTTGATGGATTTTGGCTCCTGGTACAGCTTCAGACAACAAAAAAGGGTCACTTTATGCTGTTCTTCTTCGGTGCAAATGCTGAGCGGTGCAGCCATGTTTAATGTGCAACAATCAGTGGAGTCATAACGGTCAAACATTCCACAAGCAGAGACAAATAACATATTGACGTGCACAAGCACAGAGCGATACCTATGAAAGATTAAACAAAAAGTGCAGATAGTTGTTGATTTACCTCGTATATAATGCTTTCTGTAAACATTTCATAAAAGAATCTACAAAGTTGAGCTTGTGACCATTAAAACGTAGTCACTGTGTTATGATATCCCTGCCCACAATATGTTCGGTGCCATGACTGTGACATGCTAGAGCCAGACTACAACAACATCACTTTGAAAATTTTGAAGAAAAAAAACTATTAAAAGAGCATTATTAATGCAAGACAAAAAACAGAATATCTTACATGTAGGAAATAGAACAGCCAGCTAAACAACATTTCATTAATTTTTCATTCAAGGTCATGCAAATGATTGTGTAAAATGCTTAATGCGTCACAAATAATTTGTAGTTCAGTGTCTTCCAAGATGTTAAGTTTCAATCCAGCTATTAGACAGATCACTCTACTTCCCAAATTAATTAAAATCCCATTGTGTGGAAAAAAGATGAAAATATAAAAAAAAATTGCACCTTCTTAGAGATTTGGTTTGTTTTGCTTTCAGTCAAATTAAACTATTGAGGTTTTAACAATGGCCATATCAATACAGTCTCAGGGCCCTTCTTGAATGTCTAGTATTTACCCGACTATAAGAAAAGATTTTTTTGCCAAATTTATCATAATAGGCTATGTTAAAAAAAATACATGATCGTCTTACATTCACAGATTAAGCTTTGTTGGTTCAGATAAATGTTTTTATGTTATGTATGTTGATCTATGAAATTAGCAAGATGCGATATTATGAATTGTTCTCATTTCGATGCTATTTGCAAACTTCTCTTTTACCACTGCCCATAACCCCAAAAAACATACTTTAGAATTGCAAAATAATGCAAATTCATATAATAGTGCAAAAACTAAGCATTCCTCTTTTTATGCAGGTTAAGAAGGTTCATAATACTGACTGACCAGTTCATTATCCAGTTCCTTTCTTCTTCCTTCCTTATGGTTCTAAAAATATTACAAATGGGTACATTAACATGGCTAGTAGATGCCATTTATCAACAGTACTGAAAATATTGCCATCAACACTAGTAGGCTCACAAATAATGACAAGATGATGATGAAGAAGAAGAAGAACAAAGTAGTGATAATCACAGTTTATGATTACACAGCTTACATAGTAAGTAAAGAAAAAAAAAGGTTGTGAAAATAAAAATACATGTAGGCCTAAACTAATTTGTTTTTATTTATTTTATTTGTTCTTTTATTGCCATAATTTAGGCAACTATTTAATAGCCTAAGTTTACAATATGTAGTGGTGGTAACTTTCTTTGTAGGATCTAAAGAAAGAGTAAGACAATTTGTACTTTGGTTAGTGAGAACTTGTTAAAAATAAGGTAATTCTCAAGAAACCCCCTTCAGAATGGTGGAGGGGTGTCGTCTTATAATCTATTAAATAGGTACGTAGTGTTGGGCCATTGTTTCCATACAAAAATGCCCATCCGTATTGCGAATACAGGCTCAAAATGAAATGAAAGATGTGTGTTTGGGCCCTTCTTGTCTACAATAAGTGTGGAGATGTTTTCTTATGGCATATCCCCCTCCCGTCTGTGATCAGCCTTTATTTTTATTTTTTACTTATTTTTAATGTACTCAAAGGGTTGTGCATAACAATGGAGATGTAAATAATACGTAAAGAATATAAGTCTGTAGTGATATTGTATGGTTATATGAGAGTGAATTTTATCATATTTTGAGATAGAACATAGTTTCTAAGGCCTAGATAAGATGGTGAAACAGTTAAATGTATTAAAATTGTTAGCAAATTATGGGATAACATTAGGTATGTATTGTTTTCTTAAAATGTGGAATTTGTGTGTTATTCTTCACCTGGGTAGAGATCCATGCAGACTCTTCTCCCTCATTACTGCCTTCCACTTTGAATTATGAAATAACACAAATTCATAAATAGGGTTCGGATGTTTATGACCTAAAGCACCGTTTCTCAACCTTTTTGAACCCGAGGACCTCTAAAATGTCTAAACGTTTTACGGACCCCCAATTTTACATCTCATTTTTAAAAATATGCTATATGTAGGCCTGTATTCCTAATATTTGGGGTATTAATTATAGGTCAATATAATAAATATATCTAAATACATAAAACCCTTGTTAAGAGAGCGCCTCTAATAAATTCCAACAAAGTCTTATTTTTCAGGGTTTTGAATGAAAGAGGGAACCATAGACGTCAGTGCATCAGGGGTTCAAACTGTGGTTCGTAACTGCAAAAGTAAGGAAACTTGCAATAGGACCTGTATTTTCGAAGATTTTAAAAACTTTGACATCTAGTGTCCATTTTGTGTGAAAAATGTTTACTTCTTTACTTTCCACTTGCTTTATGATATTTTTCAATTATGTCTGCGGACCATCTTCACGGACCACCAGTGGTCCGCGAACCATAGGCTGAGAAACGCTGACCTAAAGCATTGGAAACTATGACTGAAAATATGCCCTTAAAAATGATGAAATATGACCCAAAAATTCTAAATATGACCTGATAAAATAACATACTTTCAAAAAAGAAATGTTCCAATTTAAAACATTTAAAGGCACTAAATTCTTACATCACATGAATTCAATCAATCATTTTTTAACAATTTTTGTTATTTACAGTTTGACTTGTAATGAACGTCTATTTTTAAAGAATTCGTTCCTTTCATCAGCTCTAAATACTCTTTATTTTATAGACCTTGCATGTCCCTATAAAATGTGAACAAAATATTAAATTCATGAAATAAATTTCAAATTTAACTCATCCATGTAGTACATACATTGTATAACTGTGCTCTTTTACCGAATTTGTAACTGAAATATGACATTAAATTACAAATATGGCCAAAATATGACCAAGACCACAAAAAAGCCAACAATATGACTTTATATGTGCAAAATAAAAACAGTCCGATTAGGATAGCAAGGGTGCAATTCGTGTTTAATTTGTGTTTGCGGTGAGAACAGAGGTCAGGATAAAAATATGACATGTCATAAACATCCGAACTCTATTCATAAAATGGTGAACCACATCCAAGCTGTTCAGCACGCTAAGCAACTCTTGCACCAAATAGATCTTGGATGCGAGACCACTATCTGTTAAGTGAAGCTTATGGGAAGCCCAAGCTGTACAAGCTATCAATCAAGAATAGAGATGAGAGCTAACGCAAATTGTTACAACTTTGGTTTTTTGGAGATGATATTTTTTCTTGTAGTAAGCTACATTGGTTGGTAGACAGTTTTCTTTTCCTTGTCAACTTCTGTCTGATTGGATCTAGCATGTTGAGTTCTTCTTAGGCAATAATATCAATGTTAATCAGTTTTAGTCCATTGAGGGTCATATTAATAATCTTGGTTTCTTTGCCATCTTATACCCTCAAGGAAACTGGTAAAGCCGGTAAAGAAACCCAACATTATTAATAATATCAATTCTTGTTTAGTCTAGCCTCATCATTTTAAAATAACATTTTCATGGATCTCTACATCAAGGCTTTAAATTACTGTATTAATTAGTAATAACTGTCTAGGCTACTTGATTCTGTGATTGTTTGACTGTTTGCTCTCAACTCAAACTGAAACTTTATTAATATATTACAAATTTTATTACAGAAAATGGAACTTTGTTTAATTCAGAAATCTTCCTTTCCTCTCCTTTTCTAACATCAGAGGTCTTACTGTGTAGTGCTGAGCCAGGTGAAAGAAAAGAGAAACAAGTATCTACACCAGGGCTACCCAACATGAGGCCCATGGGCCACATGCGGCCCGTGACCTCACTTTTTGTGGCCCGTGGAGCGCACGTGTGTAAGAAGGTTGAGTCAAGCGGGGCGGGCAGAGTTAGTTAATAATGTTCTAGTGTGGGGTACGCACCAATTCTAAAGCCTTTTTAAGTGAAATACTCGGTGAAATATGTCTTTGCAGAAAAGAAAAATAACGAAATGACTGTTGGGAATCAGACTAAAAATTTATTAAGTCAAAATATAGATGTTCCCTCTCTGATAAGTCTCTTGCTCAGTTGCTTCATTTATCAACAACAAATTTTATTAAAGTTAATATTGATGCATTAGTTAGTGAAAACCAACATCCTCAAATTTCCCACTAATTTGTTTGTAATTTGGTATTTTTTAATGACTTAAAATAATAATACAGATGCCTTTTTTCTTTGTATACCGTACCTATTAAACTCACTGATAAAGTTGCATAGCCTACAAAGTATTTTATAATGCGGCCCTCCAAACTGCATTTTTTTTAAAGCAGTCCTTGTGGCACTTGCAGTTGGACAGCTCTGATCTACACGACTCCTGATAGTTTTGATTGTAATTATTTGAGCTTAACAAATGTTTCTTCTCAAGAAACATGAGTTCAAAAGCAAAATTAAATTACCCAAGTATAACTCAAAATGATTGTAGTTCTGCTAGATAATGTCACATGAAAAATACATTTATTTTAATAAATTTGGAATATTGAATATAATACATTAAAGGTATGTCTCAAAATAGTGGGACGTTTTTGCCGGTGATTCCCAAAAAATGATTTTCTTTTCATTTTTACAACCACTTTATATGAAGAGAATTTCATTTTTATTTTCTCAAAAACAGCTTTATGGATTTTGTCAAAATTTTCTACAGGAATTATATAATTTGCATAAAACATGTACGCCATGTTCTGCTTTTAAGTATAATAAAAGAAATACGTACAATTTCAAAACTATGCATCCAAATGGATTAAGGTTGGTACCATATTAAAGAGAAGCTTGGGAAATTTTAATCCATTATTGTTAATTTTTTAAGAGACTCGGATCATGCGCATACACAGTTCATTTCATGGATGGATTCTTATCAGCAGTCACAGTTGTCACATCTGGAGGTCAAAGAATCTAACGGGATTCCCCTAAATGGAATGTTTGGTGTGATATCATGTGTGAAAGAATCATTAGCCCTCTTTTTTCTCGGGGGAGGGGAGGGGGCGCTGAGAAGACTGTCACTGCAACCATATACCTGGATATGTTGTATCTATATGCTGTATCTACACTTCATGATGGAACTATTTTTAGCAAGATGGGGCTCCACCACACTATGCTAACATTAATTGCTTGTTCTTAAACGAACGATTCCCTGCTAGATGGATCTGAATATCTACTCCACATGGAGTGAAACGCTTGGTTGCAAGATCTGATTACAGTAAACAATAACACATGTGAGGAAGAGGTAATTGTGCTATTACTTGTTATTGTCCCTTCATATTTCAGTTACAGTAAAACTAAAATAATCCTGACTCTTACTCGAAAAAAAATTGAAGACTAGTATTTAGTGCATAGACTGCATAATTGTGCTCTTTTGCGGAATTTATTACTGAAATATGACGTTAAATTACAAATATGACCAAGACCATGAAAATGACCAAAATATTACTTTATATGCAAAATAAAAACAGTCCGATTAGGATAAAAAATGTGCAATTCATATTTAATTTATGTTTGCAGCATGAATGGATGTCAGGATAAAAATATGACGTCATAAACATCCAAACCCTAGTAATGAGAAACTGGACTATATGTGAGGCATGAAGTTATCAGTGGGGAAATGTGTGGAATCTGTGGAGAAAAATTTGGATATTTGTGTTCAAGGAGTTCAAATGAACTGACCTCAATGTATTCGTTATGCTCTAGAGTCAATAAGAAAATCTTGTAAAGCCAACTTATAAAGTTGATTTTTTATTGTCAAGAGTGCAAATCAAAATCTCAGCACTTTCTCGATTATTTTTTAAATATTCGGTCTCTTGTTAATAAAATTGGTGAACTTAAATAATCTTAAATGATAACAATTTTCAACCTTTTTTGTATTTCTGAACATTGGTGTAATTCTTACCCACTCTATTAATCTAGCAAATATAACAGGTTTCACTTGTGCATCAAGTTTCAGTAGGAGTATGGAACAGTCATATTAATCTTCTGGATTCTGCAGTTATTAATGTAGAAAAATTCTGTTTAGAGGAACAGTTTGAGGTTGCAGCTATACTTGTAACTGGTCTTAATATTTTACTAGTTTCTGTACATCATGCACCTTGCAGTGGCAAGCTAACTTTCTTAAGTTCTTTAGATAAGTTCTTAATATACTATCTTAACCATTCGTTACTAAAAATCAACACCAGGAATATGCGTCTAGCTTTTTTAGTGTGTAGCAGACAGTGAAATTAAAGCAGTGTGAACACACCAGCAAAAATGGAATTAAAAGAATGTGGTAGCTAAATTAAATATCAAGTGAAATATAATGCGTTATGCATAGAGAGTTTGAGTAGTGTCTAATAGAAATAATTTTCTAATAAATGTCGTTATAAGGTTTATTTAGAAGACCAGTTCATTACTGCAGTTTATTATGTAGGGCATTTCTTAACGGCATGAGTAATAGAATAATTATAATGGTGTTAGGATGTGAACAGAAAGAAGGCATATGAACATAGCTTAAAAGGAAGCAGAGAAGAAACTTATCTCTATATGTTTACACACACTCCACGAAAATGTATTATTGTGTTTTAGATGTCTACTGATAAAATGACAAGCGTCAAATCCGGTAGACTCTTTTGTAATTTTTTCTTAGTACAATAAATATCTCTCTGTCTTATCCAATCCAATACATAAATTATTTTATGCGGGGACTTTAATGTTGATATTAATTTTAACTCAGACTTTACGTCACAATTCTTTAATATTTTAAGAGCAACAGACCTATACTGTACCAATACCAACCCTACCAGGGGGAAGTCGTGTATTGACAATGCTGTTATCAATATGCCAAGAAATCAGATAATCACTACTGTTTATAACTGTACAGTTTCTGATCACAGTGGCTTAGCAATATTCTTCAAGTAATCCGGTACTAACAACGGTATGTATAGGCCTATCACAACTTCGCTGCTATGTTGTAGTTTTTTTTTTTTAATAGGAATTCTTCTACATGCCTGTATAAGTCTATAGACATGGGTCAATTACATTTATGCACAAATATGATACATTGAAAATACTTGCCGTCGAATATGTGGACAGAAAGACAGTATCGTACCAACTGCTCTGCTTGGGCAGTTGTCTGGTTATACAATAAAAGTATTGCTTGTGTGAACTACAGTACATATTTTACTGAAAACAAATTAAAAAATTTGTGATGCATAATTATGTGGGTGCAAATGAGCAAATTTGAAGTAGTTTAATGGTAGAAATGGGTTGTTCATACAATTATGTAAGAAATTACACATGCAGTGATGGAGGTGCGACAGTGAAACAAATGTAATATGATAGTCTCCCATTACTTTCTTTATCCTAAGCGAAATATTGAATAATAAAGATGGTAGTGTTGGAATGTGCATTTACAAAGATTTGGTGGAAGGGATGGGTTTATCCCTTTGTCTACCTGACTTTTGAAATGTCATCTTTCATGTGACTGTAAATATTCATATTCACTATTTGTATTTCACTATATATATACATACGACTAGTGACATTAATTTTCTTACGATGTTTCAAGTGAGAGATATTCTGAACAGCACTGCTGAACCAAAATGCAGGTAAGTTTTACATTTAAAATCAAGTTAATTCAGACCAGATGTAGATGTTATTTTCATTTATTAGGCCTATAGCAGCATAATGTTATTATTATCGTTATTATTAAAAATTATTATTATGTAGAGTATATGCTAGGATAGATACAGTTTTATA
The DNA here is from genome assembly GCA_964059195.1 of Ectobius pallidus. NCBI lineage: Eukaryota > Metazoa > Arthropoda > Insecta > Blattodea > Ectobiidae > Ectobius > Ectobius pallidus. The sequence goes on from CAXKWD010000001.1 coordinate 18,439,724, forward strand.
AAGACCTATATTTATTTGTATTTACATCATATGAGGGCACACGGTGACACAGGCTACTGTATGTCCAGACCTATAATGTAATGGCTTTTTATTATGGGGCCTATTATATAACCAATTATTGAGTTTTGTTAGTGTGAAAACCGAAGAACAAAATAAGAATTGAAACACTTGCTGGGAATTTTTTTTCCAGTGAACATTCGCCCAATATATATGCTCTGAATGCAAAATGCAAGAGTGACATATAAATTAACATGTAGGCCTATGATCTGAAAACAAAATTCCATTTTCTAATATCTTAATTCTTTGTATATTTATTTTTGACAGCTGTGTTTTTTTCCTAATGTTTATCTTTAGTTATTGTGAAAAATAAGACAGGTTTTGTGACAAGAGAGCTCACATAATAATGAAAAAATGTCCAAGTACAAGATAAAGCAATAATAATAATACAATTTTATTGTCGTTAGGCTAGTACAAATTAGCAATAGACAACGTCAAGTGTACAGTTAACATAAATGTAAGCAATGAAATTATTGTGGGAAAAAATTAACCAGGTTAAAAGCCCAGAATAAAATAGAATGGCTATGCTATGAAAACAATTGGTAGGCCTACATTATAGTATTGGAGGTGAAGACTTCATTTATATTGGCAATTGGCAACTTAAACCTCAGGTATAGGGACTCTTTAAGTGCAAAAGGCATTATATTTCATGTAAAACTAAAAATTTATTTTTAAGGGACACAGTGCATAGCTCCTCAAATTTCTTAATTGTACCATTGAAGAGTTATGGCAAAACGTTCCTGGAAATATTTGAGTGTGAGAGAATATCTCATACACGATCACTGGTGTTGCTTTCATGCAGGCAACTACTCAAGGGTTAAAAATACCCTTCTGAAGCCTCGAAAAACAAAATATTCTTCTAGTAAACCGGAGTGAAGAGTGAAAGAAAGTAATCCCCAGAAAATACTTAACCCAAATATAAAATTTCATTTTGATTTGATTTTTAGTTTTTGAGCCATATGGTTCAGATACACACACATACCTTTTCTGAAAACAGTGTTTTTAAAAACAAGACATGTAATAAATGGTGAAAGCATTGAACATGACACTTTCTCCCTTTACAGTGCCTACGGAAGAGTGCTTAAGAAACAATAGGCGTTGGCGTCCAGCTTGTATGGTCCATACTTACGTAAGAAACTGAGAAACGTATTAAGGTAATAATTATTACATGAAAATTAACTCATTAAAATTGTCTTAAATTTAACTCCTAATAATACTTAATAACCTTGTGATTACAATAATGTGTTACATAGGCGCTGATTTGGGGGGGGGGAAGTATTTTCTGCCCCTAAATATTTAAAAGTAAGGGTCACGCCCCCAATATTTAAAGCCTTGAAGTAATATTTGATGATTTCCTATGGAAGAATGAACTTAATAAGCGTGTTTGCCAGTAAAAGTTATGAAAAATACTTTCAGATTTATTTATTTACTAGCTTTAAAGGCCCGGCATCGCCCAGGTTTTGTATTTTGTAATATGAAATTAACTTACGGAGGACTTTCAATGTTGAAACTCAAGATCCTTATATAATATGTATGTAGAATTCGAAATGAGGAAGAACGACATATGACACTTAGACTATTCCCTCAGAAAACGCTAGATATAGCTTTTTATGGCCATAGAGGATGTCGAATGTTGCATTCCATTGCTTCTACACACCATGCCTGGGAGGAGTGCAAGTAAGAAGAAAAAGAAATTCCGATTACATAAGATAGTATTGTCTTGACAGAAAATTGTATTTCTCACTCTCATATTACCATACATCCGTTTCGGGGCTGAAGTAAAAAAGAAATTCAATATCACTTTCATACTTTCCTTCCCAAAAACCTGCCGCGTAGGACTGAAAATGTTCCATTCCATTTTGTCTTAGATGCTTAGGGCCTCTGATAAATATCGCTAGGCCTATTTCTCAACTAATACAAGGACTACAACTATGAGTGATGTATCAGTGGATAGGATGTGTTACAGACTTCCAATATAGCGTACTCACTGGCACACACTTAAGTTGTCCCTGCAATACGACCGCTTATTCTACATCAAAATGTGAAGTGAGAAAATGATATTTTCCATGTCGAGGGTAGAGAAAGTTATGTGACTGGTTTATTTTCGTGGATTTTATTCTTCAAGAATTATTTTCACAAATGTATTAATTACATCGATAGTATCAGAATTTGTTAAAGCCCAGTATTATAATATAGTTTCAAAGCCATTTGTGAACACCATATACCATACATTCGTTATGTAAACAATTGACAGCAGAACTTTCTAACTCTGCCTCATTTCACATTTCCGACTTTTCCCGTGGGTTTTCCAAAAATTTTCTTTCATACAAACCTTGTCCTGACAATTACGAACACAACAAAAAAAGAATCAGCCAAATCGGTCGAGCCGTTCTCAAGTGATGCTCCGTCATACATTTTGGAAATTCATTTTCATTAATATAGATAGATTCCCAAGTTTTTTTTTTTTAATTATTGCATTTTATTTTTTGTAGGTCTATGCCTAAATTCTAACAATCTTAAATCCACAACTATTGCCACCCCCCCCCCAGGAATATTTTCAAGTTGACCTCTATGAAAAGCATTAGGACTTTCAGTTTCAAGACAAACATTGCAATTTAAACTTGCCGCTATTTTTCTCAGTTGTGCTGCATTCTGGCATGGTAGCGCCAGCGCTGCACTTCGTGCGCTGTGGTTAGACTATCGTATCTCTAGCAGCCGATCCTAGCGCCCTGCGAAGTGCAATGGCTGCCGTGTTGGGGACAGTGCTACGGAAAAGCCAATTATCCACTGGCGGAAAAAGCATTCTTCAGAATGCAGGATCTTTGTACTTTTCAAAGTAAGATTTCCGTTATTCAATTATTAACGTTGCATATATATGATGTCCCCCACTGAGAATGCTTATTGAGGACTACTTGTCCTTAGGAAGTTTCAAAGTTAGGTTTCAATTATACTGAAAATTCCTACCGAATATCGTAATTTCCTAAGTTTAAAATTGTTTTGAATGGCCGTGGATATTATAGCTGGTACTGTGGGGTTTTTCACAAACAAAAGTGGCCAAATTTTGTTGGAAACCTGTAGAATCCATATAATGTATGCAATTTTTGGGAAAAAACATATGGTCGCCCCTTAACAATGAGAGACATCTAGATGTGATTGGTGGAACTACTATCAGCATTGAAAACTTGGAACATTTTATTATTTTTTTACTTTCTCTTCTTTTTCTCTTTCCTCCCTTGTCTCCTTCCTCCCTTCTCTCCTTCCTCCCTTCTCTCCTTCCTCCCTTCTCTCCTTCCTCCCTTCTCTCCTTCCTCCCTTCTCTCCTTCCTCCCTTCTCTTCTTTGCCCTACCTACCTATTTGGGACCTAACCCTACCCAAAAAATGTTCGCACCTAACAGGATTCGAACAAGGGACCACTATTATGATAGCCAGTCTTCTTAACCATTATGCCATCGAGTGGTCGTTATAGTGGGAAGCGAGAATTCATCTATTTAAGTTAGAGAGCTGCATGAAATAGCGAAGATTGATAATTTTTTATTGATTGCAATTGTGAAATATCGTTTTGGATCAAGGGGAAGTTTTAATTAGTACAAGGGTCATTTTTGTTTTATTAATCAACTCATCTTATGGGTGGCATACCATTGAAATCTAAAATTCTCGTTCCCAAATCAACCTCTACTGTCCGTCACATGATGGGTCCTGAGTAACGCTAAAGAGGCTCTGGTACAAGGGTTATTTTCGTATTGTATTTAGTGCAGATGCTTTGGTACTAGGGTAATTTTTGTATTGTAATGAGTGCAAATTCTTTGGTATGGCATGAAAAGGTTAGTGGCTAGGGAAGCGGAGCCATTGCCATAGCAACGTAATGGCTGGAGCAGGCGGAGCTTTCGGGGCAACCTGTTCTTGTCTTTCACCAAATTTTTTTTGTAGTTTTAGTCTAAAGTTTAAGTAGAGTCACAAAGAAGTGACAATAAACTATCCAAAAAATGGCGATGTGAAGTGGTGCGTACTACGTAGTTTGTTGGGTGGTTGTTGTTGGTTGTCTTTATTCATAGGTGTTACTTCTATTCCCTCTCCAGGAATGTGCTGCTGGTTCTCTCACCTGTTAGTTATATTGCCACCAGGGTGTGAAATGCCCTGCCAACAGGATCAGAGAGAATAAAATTGTATTGTAAAAGCTAGCGACCCAGGTTAAAATACTGCTCGATCCAAAATTTACGGTTAGGAATATGTCCCAGATGGGTAGGTAGGGTGAAGAGGAAGTGAAAGAAAGGGAAGAAAGACGAGAAGGTATCTTACAAGAAGAGAAGAAAGGAAAAATAACTTACCTTATTTAACTTATCCCACATTTCATCTTCTGGCGTTGCTAGAAGTTCAAATGGCAGCGGCTATTAAACCCCTCCTTCCCCGGCAGGTCCTGTTAGTGAGTTGAGGGGTGGGGGCTAGTGTGCAACCTAAACTATTTTTTTGCTACTTGGCTCTATTGATGGGAACAGAATATTGAAGAAAGGTTGGCCATTGTGATTGGTTCTGTGGGATGACGTTTATGTATGGATTATAGGAGTTGAGTGGATTGATGTATCTGACGTTCACAACCGAAAACATGTGATCAATAGTTCTTCTTTCCCCGCATTCGCAGAGAGATGGGGAATCTAGATTAATTTTATGTAGGTGGACTGGTATAAGGGCTGTATGAAATTTCAGGCGATAATAGTAAACCTAGATAGGAGAACGTGTTTGGATCTTTGGAGAAATTTTACTAGGGTCAATTGTTTCTGGTCTTCAGTAACCTCTAATGGTTGGGTTGATTGACATTGATCCGTATATTGTTTCTTAATGGCAACTGCAATATCCTTCGGGGGAATGAGGAAATAAATAGGCCTATCAGTGTGTTCTTTATGGACTGATAGTTTGGTTAATTGGTTCGCTGTTTCATTGCCTGATATGTCAGAATGAGATGGGACCCATAGGGACCCGATGCCGTCTCTGATGAAATGAATGTAACTGAGACTTTATGTATGTTATGTAAACATTGGGAGATGGTTGAAATGGAACTGTTCGTGGTTTAAGAATAGATTGAAATTATTAGAGAAAATTAAAGCTATATTCTCTGCCGTGAATATGGATGTTTGTGGGTATAATTTCCAGTTGCACCTATATGTAGGCTGATCCAGTTATAAAAAGCTGCTGCTGTCTTGTCAAAAGTCTTAGAACAGTCTGTAAAACAGCCATTTCATAAAATATGGGAATTTTTTCCTTAAAGAGAGATGTTATAAAGCTAGTGTAATTGGGTAGTCAAATGAAAGTTTAAATCCTCAAATTCACTGAAAATTAAGGAATTGAGTGTATTTGACGTTGTTTCATGCATAAAATCTGTCGATTTACTTATTTATTGCATTGCAGTTAATTTTTTTTACATTTATAGCATGATTTTAACACCCTTTAATACCAGGTAGTCAAGAATATGTCAACTATGTCCGTTTTGATTTGAGAAAATATACATCCTAAGGTACAATTTGGTATAAGATTAACTTCAAAAAGTATGTGTGGGTAGTTACTATGTAAAATAACAAACGGTGACTTATTGTCCCACCCATAATGGTAGATGGTGCGACGGTGTCTGATTAATTGAAAACGTTATAGCAGTCCTGATGTAACCGACCAGTATGAAATAATATAAAATAATTTGTTCAGCAATTAAAGGATAAATAATTAATAAAGTGCGATACAGCTTGTTTGGTATCAAAATACGCACAATTGGATGAATAGTTTATTACTTGTACTTATAAATCTCTTGAGTCTTTTAAAATGGATAAAAAGCAAAGAATGGAATATTTAAACATTCTGTTAAATGTTTAAACATTGACACCTATTTGCGCTGGTCTAAGGGTAGCCGGAAAGTCCAGTTCCATGGAATCGCCCAGCCGCTAACTAGGTCACGCGGCAAGCCAGACTATAATGTGTATTTCCAGACCGTGGGTTTCCCACTCTATTGAAATCTAGGTATAAGGGTTATTTCGTACAATGGCAAACTGATGTTATCATATCGGCTTTCTGCGAATTTGTCTAAGGGAAATACAGGGTTTATGAGAAAGGATTCGGGAAATACTGAATTTCGTAGTAAAAGTGAAAGTAATGAGTAGTAGGCGGACTTAAGATTCACCCCATTCTATTGGCCGCGCGTCATAGGGTTAACTTCCAATTAGATATAGGTTTATTGTCACGTGGGGTATGTAGAAAGGGAATAGTGGGCTGTCCGTATAAGGAGTTTAGTGGGTAGTTTAATTTATTATAGAACGAGAATAATCACTTACTCTCCATCACCAGTCGGAGGGAGACTAACTTTCCATCATCAGACAGAGGGAGACTTACTCTATCTTCTGTCAGCGAGGAGTACAGGAGAATACGGGACAGGTGTTCCCACAGTATTGCGAGGAGTCGCGAATTCTAATTAATTGACTTAGAAAATTTCTCAGCGGTCAATTTCGACACTCTAACATCTTTACGGATCTTATTTTATTAACTTAGAAGAATTTACTACAATATAGTATTCAAGTTTAATTATTACGAGCGAGCATATCAACCGGGCTTTAATACATCATAACGCCATCAGTTTGCTACGTACACATATATCAGGAACATTTTATTATTACAAGTGTAAAGCATTGTATTATTGTAAACTTTTTGTATCCACACCAATACTTCGGGATTTCAAATAAAAGTTTGTAACACAACCAAATAACTTTATTTCGCAAGTGGAAGAGTCTACAGCCTGCACATCACCATTCCCGCCCTGTTAAGAGAGAGGACTGCTTGTAACCGGCTAGGAGCTACCGGAGGATCGGCAATTAGTATTAGTGAAATAGCATCGACTATTTCTGGCGCCCAACAAAAACATTAGTTATATTATATAAAGAATTAACGATTTTAAATAAACACCATCAACCGATCAGTTGCACATTTCGCCAGAACGTGGGGCTCGAGAGGGAGGAATCTGCACTACCAGAACTTCAAGATCGTCACGAGTAGGCAGCCTAAATATACCCAGTTACGGCGTGGAGATAGCAGGACTTCGAGACCTTCCAACTGGAACGTGGTACAACTATAGTAGGACTTCGAGACCTTCCAACTGGAACGTGGTACAACTATAGTAGGACTTCGAGACCTTCCAACTGGAACGTGGTACAACTATTACAGGACTTCGAGACCTTCCAGTGAACGTGAAACCACATCGCCAGGACCAGAGGACATCAGAACCAGTAAAAACAGTCAGATAAGCAAATTAAAATTAATTAAGTTCCAGAATAGAGGCCTTCAGCGTTTTTTTTTATAGTAATAAATTAGTTAAAAAGAGATAACTTTATAACAAATTTTGGTATTGCTAAGCATATGTTTAAATCAGTCAGAAAAGCAATTTAATAATTCTGGAACTCAGTAAAATTCATTTAATAAATTGTTTAAATACTAAAGCCAGTAAAAATTTATAGAGCGTGATGTCATTATACTGTACCGGGTTGTAATGTATTAATGTAAATGTTGACCATCACAAGGTAAGATAGTCTTAAGAGTGCAGTTCAGTGTTTATGTGGCTGCGAAGTGGGAAATTAATTCGGAATATGGAGGGTTTGTATAGAGAGGGGCAACAGACTAATAATTATGTTCAGGTTGAGGAAGCTACGGAAAATTCAGGAGTAGCGATACGCACCGTGGCAACAGAGAATTCTAACATGGATTATTTATCAGAGGAAGGGCAAATTGCCGGTGATTATGGAGGTATTAATGATAATGTACAGGGTGTAGGTACTAATATTAATCCGGAAGGTGGTAATATTGTCGGCGAAGTCAAACAAAGGGGTGAGCATATTGTAGTTAATGAGGATAGGCCTAGCCAATTGAACACGCAGCAGGATATGTTAAGAATGCTGTTAGCGGAGATGCAGGACAATATAAGCAAAGAAGCCCAGGAAAATAATAGGAAAATGCAGGAAAATCTAAGCAAAGAAGCCCAGGAGAATATTAGGAAGTTAAGTAGAGATATTCAAGAAAATTGTAGGGAGTCTAGAGAAGGACAAAAGAAATTAGAAATTGGACTTCAGGAAAGTCAAAATAAATTAGATAATGCTGTACAAGATATACGTAGAGAAAACCAGGAATTTTGCAGGGAACTGAGAGAAAATAGCACTGTTCTTAGGGAGGAGCTTGCAGAAAGACACGAGAAATTAACAAGGGAACTAAACAAAACTGTAAATGCATTAGACAATAAAATAGATTTACAGGGTAAAAAGATTGACGAAAGGGTGAACCATAAAATTCAGGTCATTCAGGAGAAAGTTAGTAATACTAAATCCAAGCTAAATAAACAGGTCGGCGAGGTGAAGGTCGGGTTGGAGCATTTATCTAATGAAGTAGCAGTTAATTCTAAGAAACTTGAAGAGAATGTTAACAATAAAATCTCAGTATTGGAAAATAAAATGTCAGAAAAGGTAGGCCTAATCACCAAGGATATTATTTCAAAGGAGCTAGAGGGTATTAGGATAAATGCACCAACGTATGAGGGAGTAGGCCTAGTAGGAGGAAATGTACAGATTCCGACCAATTATTCAGCTTGTTCGCCTGGAAGCTTAGGTAGCGGCAGGGATAATTTGTGTAGGACACCTATTGAAAATGCAAGTTCGCATACGGCGGATAATGTGATTATTCCCCCTATAAATCCTGTGACATACGACGGTAGGGTTCACTTAAGTCAATGGATAGGCGGAGATCTAAGTATTCCAAAGTTCAGGGAAGCAAACATGACCCCGCAGAATTACTTGAAAAATCTAGATAAATATTTTGAAATCAGAATGGTCCCATCACAGTATAAAATGCCGCTAATTAGCCACACGCTAGAGGGGAAAGCCCAGGAGTGGCATGACTTCACCATAGAGCCTAATTGTAGCTACGAACAATTCAAAGTGCTATTCTTGGCTAGGTTCTGGAATGAGGCTAAAAGATCGCAAGCACGGAACGACCTATACAATGGACAATTTCCAGCGAGAGGTAACATTAGTCTTTCAGACTACTTCTTAAAAAAAGCTAGCTTGGCTAGATTATTAGATGAGAGGATGCCCGAGAGGGAAACAGTAAAACTCATAGCATGCCATTACTCTACTGATGTGTATAACCTTCTCGTAGTCTCTGAACCGACAACATTCAGTAGGACAATAGAATTGCTGACGAGTTTCGAGTTGAAAGCGCAGAGGGGCAATGCAGGGGAGATATATAGAGGAGTTGGGACCGAACCAGCGTATAGGCCTAACGAAAACAACCGATATGCCAATGACAATAATTGTAGAAATGGATGGCAGAGGGACAACGAGAATAGGAATACAAATAGGGATAACCCAGGGGACCGACAGAGAGATAATAGGCCGGAACAAGCATATAGGCCTAATGGGAATCTAGGTAACGGAAATAATGTGCCGGATAGAAATCAGGGGCAGAGAAATGGATATGACCGGAACCAAGGATCGAACAGAGGACCGGCAAGTAACATCGCTACTCAGAATAGAAACGATAGTAGCAGGCAAAATCAAAATTCAAATTGGAGACAGAACAATAGCGGCCAAGTTAATCATGTTAGTGTGGCGGGGAGAGTGCCCGAACGCAATACGCAGGAGGTGAGATTTATTGCTCAGGATAATGGGGTGGCAGAGTCTTTGAATCCCGGGGCAAGTAACTTTGCGCCTGAAACGAGAGAAGTACATAACAGAAATGCTAATGGGGCTGGACCAAATCAGAGTGGAGATTTAAACTACTAGATGACGCCAAGATGGGACCGATTGACGTCACACACACAGATGGACCAATAGAGTTGGGAGGACCCGCTAAATCACAGGAGATGAACAGGGAGCTGCGGAATGCAGTGTATTATAATTCGTTATGAGGTGAGAATCCAAGCGAAAAATCGCAACTCACTATGCCTCCGCTAATAAGCGTAAAAATCAAACACATAGCAGCTAAAATGTTAGTGGATTCTGGAGCCACATATTCGCTAATAAGCGAGAGATTCTATGAGAATTTAAAAGCCAATAAAATCATGATGCAAACCCTTAAAGTACACTCGCTTTACTGCAGGACCGCCGTCGGAGCCAAGGCCTACAAGATCGAGCATCAGTGTATGATTCCGATACAGATAGGGAAAATGGAAATAGATATTTACTTCTTGGCTGTTAAACACTTAGTACATGATCTGATTCTTGGGTGCGATTCAATGTCCGATTTTAAGAGTAAAATAAACTTTGGAGAGGGATTTGTGTCTATTATGACAGAAAATAACGAAGAGATACGTGTACCATTTTTACATGAGGAAGCTGCCGTACAAAACCAGAAAGAGGGTGAGGATGAAAATGAATTGCTTCAGGAACCATTTATTGTAGAGAATGTGGAGTTATTAAGGGATAATGGCAGTAACGAAATGAGGCCGAGGGAATATAGACCAGCCATTTTCATTCGTTACGAGGAAGAGGAACGTGAAGTCGGCATAGAGGCCTACGGAGATTGCGATATGGAACAGGAATGGGTTCTTGATAATTGTTGCAGGGAAAATGATTTTCAGGAGAGTTATGGCCTAGAAGAATTAGATAAAAATGAGGTACACGTATATTCTGTAAATGTCAGGACAGACAATCTAGAAAAAGAGAGAGAGCGCGACATTGAATCGATTTTGAGAGAAAAAGTGGATGAAATTGATAATATTTCGGGAGATCAGAAACAAGTGCTATATGACATGTTATATAAGAATAAGTCCGTGTTCAATTCTATCCCGGGGCTTTGCCTCGCTTATGAGCACAGTTTCAAGCTGAGTCAAGAAATACCGGAGCGGCGATACAAGAGTAGGCCTATTCCAATAGCTATCAGGGAAGAGGCGGATAAAATGATTAAATCCATGTTAAATGAAGGCATTATCGAGGTCTCGGATTCAAAACATATTAGTCCTCTGTACCCGTACTTTGTACTCAACACAGACGACAATCTCATATATAGCCCCTGTACGATTGACAAAACGCACCCTACTGTTTATACTTCCACACATAACACCGAACTTCAAACATTCATTCCCCATACAACACCTAACTTCAAACATTAATTACTCCATTAAGGAAAAAGCGACAAGGAAACCAATTACACCCATCAATAGCCAATAACAACCCCTACAGTTTGATATATTACACATAACTTTTTATTAACCCGTTCCATCATTTTAATATAAAAACCTTAATAACCCTTTTCATTTTTATCACACCCACTACAAATTAATACCATTGGAAGCCCCGTAAAATAGCCCATCAGAATTAAATAACCATAACTATGATAACTTTCAGTTATCAGAATTATTGATAAAAACATAAACCTAGTACCGCCCACATCTGCTGGAACCGCCAGGCTGGCGCCGAGCAAAGTTTGACATCTCAAGTAATTAATGACCGATGCAGCTTGCCTGTTTTAACGACGGAAAACGGAATATATTTCAAATCGGATAGCAGAAGAAACTACCTTACCCCAATCAGAGAAGACTTAGACACAGACACAACCAATTGGAACTACTTACCCCCACTACCCCTTACAAAGATATTAGCAGAAAGCACGGACCTCTCGTCATCTATTGATCACACGACAGCTTAGACTAAAGAACTTCAAGACACACTTCAGACAAAAGACCACGTTAAACATTATTAAACTCAAGTAACTTTGCAATATATTGATATTTAAACGTTATAATCCGCGCGATAGAAATAGAAGTTATTAGCAGCGTCGAAGCGCGTAATTTATATTATTTGGTAAAGACATTGGTTTTATTATTACGAAACCTTAATTGTGAACGTAGGATTGAATATTATTATCCGCGCGATACAAATAGAAACTACGAGAGAGTAAATGTGAAAGTAAATAGAAGTGTTCAACGGCGCGTACAAGTGAAGTAATTACTATTACAATTTAGCAAGTTACAAAGTGTTACTTACGAACCTTAACGACGTACTAAATACTACTAAATATCAGGACTTACATCATCTAATAGAACTAAATCGATTAATTCAGCATTTCAGCAAATACTAAACTTTGGAAAATATATATTAATTTGAAAAGACGACTCAACTTTTAGTTACCATTATTCCTGACACCGCCCTTTGACTGTTATCTCGATTTTCTCTAGCCACTTCCCTAGATAAGAGTTCTCTAGCTTATAACTACCCCTGAGTACTACGCCCGGCACCCCTTATTTTAATCAGAACTCCAGAACTACTATACATCTAAAAATCCCACCTACAGTTATAAATCTTCAGGAGAGCGACGAACGGTGATAAATGGCGACCATCGTGATTGCTTGAATTTGAAGATCGAGGGACCAGTCAATAAAATTTAATTTTTCAACAATAAAATTCAGGAACATTACACTAAACCACACACCACCAAGTTTTAAATTCTGTGAGAAATTTTACTAGAGTCAGCACACCATTGGATTATTCATCATTTCATCAATACCCCCCCCCTGGATCTTCATCTACAACATTTTCCCTCATCACCTGGGCACCTGGACATCACCTTTGGCCTGCCGCTGGACATCTGGACTACAAAAGGGTATCGTTAATCCAACTTAAGTGTCGAAAACTGAATTTTGCTCCTATTTTTATTTGAATTCAAAGTAAATTTTTTCAATTTAAATTTCAAATTTTTTTTGTATTTTAATTAATTTTTATTTTTTTTAGTAAATTCAATTGTATTGTATTAGTTTATGAAATTAAGGAATAATAAAGTATTCCAAATCATGGAGCCAAATTCTGATACTCCGATATTATGTTCAGAACAGAATCCTACTTCTGAAAACAATGAAAGTGCCTCTGTTCCTATTTCTGACAACTTAGAAATTACTCAGCATGAAACCGAAAGTGACCTTGCTAGCTTGCCTGTTACGCAACCCCCTGTTAATATCCCAGCTGTGAGTGCACCCACCCCATCGACTTCAACTCAGAACACCATAAATTTAGACCCTAACCTTCCTTCTTTCAGTTCAGATTTTTTGTCACAACTACAGACAATGATAGTAGGAATCTCTACACAGTTAAATTCCACACTAGAAACACAGAGCCAACAATTGAGAAATGAAATGGCCACACAAAATGCTACAATGAACTCCACACTTGAAAGTCAAATTGCTAACATGAATACAACTATGAACTCCACACTAGAGACACAGAGCCAACAATTGAGAAACGAACTAAATTCAACACTTGAAAGTCAAAATCAACAAATGACCACAATGAACTCCACACTTGAAAATCAAATTACTAACATGAATACTACACTAAATTCTACACTTGCTACTCAAAATCAACAAGTAAGAGACGAACTTGCTATTCAAAACCAACAAATTACAACAATGAACTCTACACTGACAACCTTAATCACTGAACACCGCACTCAGGTTACGTCTGAATTACAAAATTTAGACAGTAGAGTCACAGCTCAAATAGCTACTTCAGAACAAGTGTTGACAAATCATATTTCCTCTGTAGAAAATCATGTCACCTCAGTAGAAAGGGTAACTGTTAGCAATTCTACTAAATTGGTATCCCTTCAATCAGAATTAGACCGACTTAGGCAAAGGGTAAGAGACCAGGAAAGCCTAATCGAACAAACCAGGGAAAATGCTTTGATCCCTCATGTTTGTAATACCCCCTCAACATCTGCCTCTACTTCTTCCAACCCCCCTGATCCGGTACCTCAAGCCCCTGAAATACCAGAACCACCTGCACCATTACCCAGAACCAACAATGGATTGGATCAACGAGCTGCCAGCACTAATCAAACACCCCAAAATGTTGTAAACAATAGTTTTTCATTGCACAATTCGGATTTTCCATTACCGTATTTTGAAGATACCTTGAAAACAAACCCTGTCAGATATTTAAAGGACCTAAAAACTTATTTTGCTTTACGAGGAGTCCCAGAACATCTAAAAATGATTTTTGTGAATCAATCTTTGAAAGCTAACGCAGCTCGCTGGCTCCAAGTCATCGATCCCAACAACCTCCTGTCCATAGGTCAGTTTGAGGAAATGTTTTTATCTGAGTATTGGAGCGAAAGCGAGCAAAGCCGTTTGAGATCGCGAATATTTCAAGGTAAGTACGACCGTAGCCACGGCCAAACCTATCTACAATATTTCATTTCTTTGTGTGAAAGCCGCCAACTGCTTAAACCAGAAATTTTGGAGCAAGATTTTCTAAAGGCACTCCCGTCTCACTTTCCGCCTGTAATAAGGAATTGCCTTGTTGTCGCATCTCCTCAATCCACCACTGAGATGTTAAAATTACTAAAGTCAATGCAGGACCTAACTTACACTTCCACTAAACCATCGCACCCCATTGTGTCAGCTAACCAAACTCACCGGAAAAACATTAATCTGGTACAAACTTCTGACAATCAGGAAAATTTCCAGATTGGGTCGCGGACAGGAATTTCAAATGAGGACCAGCAAAACAATGATTCTAGGGACAACAGACCTTATTGGCCCCAAACAGAGTACGTGCGAAACGCCCGCAATAATTGGCAAACCCGTGGTTTCCGTTTCAGGCCGTATGGCAATTACAATAATAGGCAAGGGAACAGTTACCGTGGTCAGAACAGACGTGGCTATGCAGGAAATAGGCCTAACTGGTTTAACCGTAATCAGTATAACCAAGGTTTCTTTCGCCCCTACTATAGAGGCTGGAATAATTTCAGGTACTCCCGCCGTAACTACAATAATCAATATGAAAGGAACAATTCTTATGAAAGCCCGAGAAATAGACCTAACAACAATTCCCCGAGTAACATGGAAGACAGACAAGGAAATAATGACACAGCCCAGAATGAAATAAGGACCCCTAACCCCCACGACCAGATTGATAGATCATAATTTTTCTTATTTTTCCTTCGCTAAATAACTCAAAACGAAACTTCCCAAAACAGCATAGAATGTTAAAATTATTCCAGGAAATGTAAATATCAAAATGAACCAGCATTACCTTATTATAAATAAATTTGAATGTTTGAAATTTTATAAACAACAATAATTAAAAGAGAATAACCATGCCAGTGCCTGCAATGTGGAGTGCACCCCCATTGTTGACAACAATCCAATTATTAGTAGTGTTATTTTTCCTTTTAGATAATAAATAAATTGAAATTAATATTTGACCACAGTAATAATATTCATGGAAATTGAAATTCTTTTGGACACTTATGACTTAAGAAGTTTATCAAATTAAATTAACATTTTGTTAATAGTGATGACATAACCACACCCCTTAGTTAAGATGTAAATAATGTATATATGTGTAGAATGTCACCCCTATTAATTCAGTGAATATTTCAGAAAATTTCCCCAATTTTATTTTAACCAACATGCTCCTTGGAACCCAATACAACACAACAGATATTGTAAGAATTTAGAAAGTTTATTCAAAGAGAACAAAATCCCATTCAACTCAAGTCTCCCCTTAGCAGGTTACAACTCATTGTACGACCGACCCTTGGCCGGAAACACCCCGCTGTGCTGTAAACTGGTAGTAAACATTGAACTTCACATGTATAATACCAGGCAACGACCCCAATACAAACTGTTGAGAAGAAATTCTTGTAACCTACAACAATCACCTGTTAGAACTATATTATGTCATGAACCCCAAACAGAAATGCCTCCCTTTTAAAGGCCCCTACCGTGTCAATGCAAAGTTTGGAACTGACACCTTCCAACTAACCAACATCAAAAACCCCAAGAAAATCCTTGGCAAGTACAGGAAACACTTGCTAAAGCCTTATCATGTAATGGCCCACAGACCATAAGACAGCAGAAAGTTTAAAGCAGAAGGAGAAGTAAAAAGGATTATCGACCAGGACTCAGGAAAACGTTTTATCAGACTGACATTGTAAAATAATTAGAGTGATTCATACTTCTCAAATTAATGTTTTACCTGACGTTATATATAACGAATGTGATACTTACAAGGTAGAGTGTAATTAGCCTCCCCGTGGTTGTTGCAAAGACTATGATGAAATGATTCTTATTCTATAAAATAGAGTGAGACATCACAACAGCCATTCCACTACAGATGTAAGTGCAACAAATAAGCTTATTGCCATTGTTAGTGAACCTTTGTATATATGTAATTTTAAGATAGGCCACTCCCTTTATTTATTCAACTGAAGAGTTAAAACATTCATTTGACAAAGGTAATCACACTATTATTTGAAGTAGTAAATAAGTAAAC
Organism: Ectobius pallidus; assembly: GCA_964059195.1. Lineage (NCBI taxonomy): Eukaryota > Metazoa > Arthropoda > Insecta > Blattodea > Ectobiidae > Ectobius > Ectobius pallidus. The sequence continues at coordinate 18,456,068 of CAXKWD010000001.1, forward strand.
ATTGAAATTTCGACATTTTTGAATTTTATTGGAGTAGTACACAGAGTAAGAATAATTAAATTTTGTTAATTTTTCAAAAAGAAAAATTATTTTACATAAACAATATGGACAGGAAATAACCCTCTCCCTACACTAATTAAGTAGAATTGTATAGCAAAAGTGAAGTAAAAGAATGATCAGAGTTAAGTAAGAATTTGAAAGTGAAATAGTTGTTGAGAAATATGTGTGTTAACAAATAAGAATCTTGAAGGTAAAATAATGAGAAATATAACAAAAGGTAAGAAATAAATGTATGATAAACAAAATGAGTGAATAATTAAAATGGTACAATATATATCTACGAGGAAAATATGAAGTAATGATGGTTATGAAGTGAGAAATATGAGAATAAATGAGGAAATATGATAACGAGTATTGAAAGTAATATGAAAGAAAAGAATGATAATGAGTATTGAGATTAATAAAGAAATTGTGAAGGTAAGACATAAAAGATGATTTATGAAGTTAGAATAATGGAAACAAGGTAAAAGAATATTGAAAGAATAAAAAGGAACATTAAGAAATGATTATTAATGAGGTAAATAGATAAAAAGGAGTAGGAAGAAAATATGTGTAATCTGAATATAATATCAGTGTATTAAGTAGACCAATGAGAAAGATTAGCGTACTCTAACGTTTGACATCAACAATATATGGATTAGCATCAAAAATCAGCGTTATGCAAGAAGCTATTGAAATTAATATTAATATCAAGAAATTCGAGTGTATTTTATAATTTTATTTGTGTATAAGGTATAATTATGATTTTGTTTTACTAGTTAATCAAATGGACTATGAACTCAGCAAAATGTGTACTACGACCAAGAAGAAAAGTGACCAATTCAAGGTAAAATTATGTTAAAAGTGTATTTTATTGATTATGAATTTATTTGTGTATGTGTAATTACGGCAGAATTAATCAAAAGTATAGATGATGTAAGGATCTAAATTTTTCAAGAATAGATATTGAAAACAAAGACAATTGATAGAAAAGCTAATATCAAAGTAAAACACAATAGAGAGAACCCACGAAATGATTCGAAGTGACGACGGAGAATTATTTTAGGGAATCGAAAAATTAAATTTCCATATTTCATTCAAAACTAAACACCGCCACTCTTCAAATTCCAGATTGGGTATTATAATGATCATAAAATCCCGCTCTTATTGATGCTGCAGCTCAATTCCTCGCGTGAGTTTTTTAATCATTATGCGGACATCTTGTACCCGTACTTTGTACTCAACACAGACGACAATCTCATATATAGCCCCTGTACGATTGACAAAACGCACCCTACTGTTTATACTTCCACACATAACACCGAACTTCAAACATTCATTCCCCATACAACACCTAACTTCAAACATTAATTACTCCATTAAGGAAAAAGCGACAAGGAAACCAATTACACCCATCAATAGCCAATAACAACCCCTACAGTTTGATATATTACACATAACTTTTTATTAACCCGTTCCATCATTTTAATATAAAAACCTTAATAACCCTTTTCATTTTTATCACACCCACTACAAATTAATACCATTGGAAGCCCCGTAAAATAGCCCATCAGAATTAAATAACCATAACTATGATAACTTTCAGTTATCAGAATTATTGATAAAAACATAAACCTAGTACCGCCCACATCTGCTGGAACCGCCAGGCTGGCGCCGAGCAAAGTTTGACATCTCAAGTAATTAATGACCGATGCAGCTTGCCTGTTTTAACGACGGAAAACGGAATATATTTCAAATCGGATAGCAGAAGAAACTACCTTACCCCAATCAGAGAAGACTTAGACACAGACACAACCAATTGGAACTACTTACCCCCACTACCCCTTACAAAGATATTAGCAGAAAGCACGGACCTCTCGTCATCTATTGATCACACGACAGCTTAGACTAAAGAACTTCAAGACACACTTCAGACAAAAGACCACGTTAAACATTATTAAACTCAAGTAACTTTGCAATATATTGATATTTAAACGTTATAATCCGCGCGATAGAAATAGAAGTTATTAGCAGCGTCGAAGCGCGTAATTTATATTATTTGGTAAAGACATTGGTTTTATTATTACGAAACCTTAATTGTGAACGTAGGATTGAATATTATTATCCGCGCGATACAAATAGAAACTACGAGAGAGTAAATGTGAAAGTAAATAGAAGTGTTCAACGGCGCGTACAAGTGAAGTAATTACTATTACAATTTAGCAAGTTACAAAGTGTTACTTACGAACCTTAACGACGTACTAAATACTACTAAATATCAGGACTTACATCATCTAATAGAACTAAATCGATTAATTCAGCATTTCAGCAAATACTAAACTTTGGAAAATATATATTAATTTGAAAAGACGACTCAACTTTTAGTTACCATTATTCCTGACACCGCCCTTTGACTGTTATCTCGATTTTCTCTAGCCACTTCCCTAGATAAGAGTTCTCTAGCTTATAACTACCCCTGAGTACTACGCCCGGCACCCCTTATTTTAATCAGAACTCCAGAACTACTATACATCTAAAAATCCCACCTACAGTTATAAATCTTCAGGAGAGCGACGAACGGTGATACCTCTATGTTGGGTTTATAAGCCCAATGGGAAGCTGAGATTAACTCTAGATTCGAGGTACACAAATCAGTTTATCGAACCGGACCAATTCAGAGCCGAACCGGTAGAAGACCTCCTAGCCAAAATGGGGGAATCTAAATACTTCAGTAGTATAGATCTCACCTCAAGCTTCTACCAAATAGGCCTTAGGAAGGAAGACAGACAGTATTGTGCTTTTAATCATTGCGGAGAAACCTACGCATTCCGACGATGTGCATTCGGGGTAAAAACCTCCGGTAGCGCCTTGTTAAGAGCATTGAAAATTATGTTTCCCGATGGCAAAGGTGATTGTGTGACGTCATTCGTGGATGATTTTCTTGTAAATACGGTGAATTTCGATGAACATGTGAAACAATTGGATCTGGTACTTAGCACGTTTTTGAGATACGGAATGTCGGTGAACCCCTCAAAAATAGCCCTAATGAAAAAGGAAGTGAAGTTCTTGGGGTATATTATTTCTGAGAATGGAGTAATGGCAGATCCAGAGAGGATAGAAGCCATTCAGAAAATACCTAGGCCTAATAGCGTAAAACAAGTGAGAAAACTATTAGGAATTTTTAACTATCAGGCGCGGTTTATACCGGGATATGCCGAGTTAATCACACCTATTAGGAGCCTGCTAAGTAGCAAGAACAAGAGATTTAGATGGGGAGAGGGGGAAGAAAAGGCATTTCAGGAAATTAAGAAGGCATTTCAGGAGTCCATTTTATTAGAAAGGCCTAAAGATGGCCTACCGTATGTGATTTTCACGGACTCGTCTTGCAGCGCCATTGGCTGCGTACTTATGCAAGAGCATGAGGACGGCAGCAGACACATAATTTCTGTAGCATCTAGGGCACTGAGCGAGATGGAATCCCATGGATCAGTTACATTGTTGGAAATACTGGGAGTATACTTTGGTCTTACTAGATTCCACCGATATATATTTAATCGGCATGTAACAGTATATACAGATCATGTAAGCCTGACGTTTATTCACAAATGTAAACTCAGTAATAGTAAGATCAGTAGGATAATTCATGAGATAAGCCAGTACGATGCAGAGATAAAACACGTGCCGGGGCGGGAGAACCTACTCTGCGATTTTGTCTCAAGAATGAGGTGTGAGATCCCTGAGAGACAACAGTCTTCCAATAGTCAAATTGACGTAATGCCTATAGTGCTTGCTAGAGAGCCTTCACTGAAAATTCTATTTAAGAAAATGGCAGAATTGCAGCGCCAAGATCCCGACATCGAACATATTAGAAACAATTTGGAAATGCATAGAGAGAGAGGCGACGATATGCAGACACTTAAGTATATGTGTAATGAAGGCATTATTTATAAATTATGTGGTCTGGAAGTAAAGAAATGGCAAATGTATGTTCCGAAAGAAATAGAAACCACTTTGATAAAAACAGTACATACTGTATTAGGCCATAGCGGAACCGAACGGGTGTCCCTATATATTTCCTCTCGAGTATATGTTAAAAACCTGGGGAGAAAAGTAAGAAAATTCTGTAGCAGCTGTGATTTATGTCACAGGGCCAAACCCCTGAATAAAAAGTTCGACAGGCCGCCCCTAACCATTATGAGGGAAGAGAAAGGTAGCCTAATAGCGATAGATTATCATGGACCTATTCCAGGGGGGAAATTCGGCATGAAATATTTGTTCATTGTTGTGGATGTATTTACCCACTTTGTCAAACTTTATCCTGTCAGAAAAGCAGATACGGCCCAGTGTGTTCGGAAGCTGGTAGGACACTATTTTCCTTCGTTCGGTCCGGTGTTGAATCTGATCTCAGACAATGGATCTCCCTTCGCTAGCGAAAGATTTAAAAATAAAATGCAAGGAGCAGGGGTCAATGTGTATAAGGTCACTAAATTTCACCCGGAAGCTAATGTTAGTGAAAGAGCACTTCGAGATGTTTCTCTGTACTTAAGGGCGTTGTGCCACAAACGGCATACGGCCTGGGTCCAACACTGCGAAACAATTGAAGATATCTTAAATTGCACTATTCACCCAGTGACCGGAGTGGAGCCATATAGGTTGATGGTAGGCCAGGAACCTAAAAAGCTAGTTAAAGGACTCCCTGATGCCATAAATTATGATCTAAAAAGCGAAAGTCTTGAAGACGCATGTAGGCGGGCGGTCGCTAGAATCAGGAAGAAAGCGGAGCAACGGATGAGGCGGGCTAAAAGACACAAGACAGTCTGGATCCCTCACGTTGGCCAAGAGATCATGATTAAGAGGAAAAACATATCCAGTGCCCTTAAGAAAGAGTACGCAAAGATGAACTTGATTTACGACGGACCATTTATTGTCACTCAGGTGTTTAATGAAATATCGGTGGAGGCCTACGATCCCAAGAAAGATCGGCTTATAGGCCGATACAATTTGTCATTCATTAAGCCATACATAAGGGCTGAGTAAGTAGCTTGGAGCATGTTTTATACTGTGATGTGACCCCTGTAATTTACTATTGAGGCAGAAATTTTTCTGGTAATCTATGTGTCGGGTTACAGGATTTATGGGTATATATGTTCCACATTAGGGCCAATATAGGAGGTATGAGGCATGAGGTATGATTAATGCCGAGGGTGTTGGCAAGCTATAATGCCATCAAATATTGTAATCACTGGTATTTTATGAACGTTCTGATGTGAGATTGTTGGCGTCATATACTTACGCCAAGAAGTGATTATATATATTTTGTTCTTTTTGTGCTAATATGAACAGTTGGAGTAGATTTACCTCTGTATATTATGCTTTTATTCGAGTCAATTTTTGTTGTGCTAATATGAACAGTTGGAGTAGATTTACCTCTGTATATTATGCTTTTATTAGAGTCATTAAATTAAGCTTTTAAACCCTTTATTCGAGTCAAAACTAGTTGTTAAATGTAAATAAGGTGTTTCGCTTTTAATGTTTTGTTTGTTATAACATGTGCGTAATTAATTTCTTTTGTATATGGTCGATGAAACGGTCCAGCAAATATGTGTCCAGTAGTGAGGTGAAAGCGTAGTATTCTTGCTAGCAGGCATGGAAAATGTAAAAATTCAGATTGGGGGTGTCGTTCCCAACGAGATACCATACAGAGGAGATAAGTATGTATAAGAGTGGGAGATGAGTATGAATAATATTATGTATAAAGTGTGGAAGTCGCCTTAGGTACTTTAACTTGTAAAATGTGGAACATAATAGGGGAAAATCATTGCAATTCAGCACTGTACTTTAAGGTTGCCACGGTGGTAGGACTAGGGTAAGCAAACTGTGGAGGAAGATGAATTACGGAGTATCAAATTCCATCACAAGTAATTGTAATTGGATCCTCCATATCTCAGGGCATATATAGCAGTCCTGATGTAACCGACCAGTATGAAATAATATAAAATAATTTGTTCAGCAATTAAAGGATAAATAATTAATAAAGTGCGATACAGCTTGTTTGGTATCAAAATACGCACAATTGGATGAATAGTTTATTACTTGTACTTATAAATCTCTTGAGTCTTTTAAAATGGATAAAAAGCAAAGAATGGAATATTTAAACATTCTGTTAAATGTTTAAACATTGACACCTATTTGCGCTGGTCTAAGGGTAGCCGGAAAGTCCAGTTCCATGGAATCGCCCAGCCGCTAACTAGGTCACGTGGCAAGCCAGACTATAATGTGTATTTCCAGACCGTGGGTTTCCCACTCTATTGAAATCTAGGTATAAGGGTTATTTCGTACAATGGCAAACTGATGTTATCATATCGGCTTTCTGCGAATTTGTCTAAGGGAAATACAGGGTTTATGAGAAAGGATTCGGGAAATACTGAATTTCGTAGTAAAAGTGAAAGTAATGAGTAGTAGGCGGACTTAAGATTCACCCCATTCTATTGGCCGCGCGTCATAGGGTTAACTTCCAATTAGATATAGGTTTATTGTCACGTGGGGTATGTAGAAAGGGAATAGTGGGCTGTCCGTATAAGGAGTTTAGTGGGTAGTTTAATTTATTATAGAACGAGAATAATCACTTACTCTCCATCACCAGTCGGAGGGAGACTAACTTTCCATCATCAGACAGAGGGAGACTTACTCTATCTTCTGTCAGCGAGGAGTACAGGAGAATACGGGACAGGTGTTCCCACAGTATCGCGAGGAGTCGCGAATTCTAATTAATTGACTTAGAAAATTTCTCAGCGGTCAATTTCGACACTCTAACATCTTTACGGATCTTATTTTATTAACTTAGAAGAATTTACTACAATATAGTATTCAAGTTTAATTATTACGAGCGAGCATATCAACCGGGCTTTAATACATCATAACGCCATCAGTTTGCTACGTACACATATATCAGGAACATTTTATTATTACAAGTGTAAAGCATTGTATTATTGTAAACTTTTTGTATCCACACCAATACTTCGGGATTTCAAATAAAAGTTTGTAACACAACCAAATAACTTTATTTCGCAAGTGGAAGAGTCTACAGCCTGGACATCACCATTCCCGCCCTGTTAAGAGAGAGGACTGCTTGTAACCGGCTAGGAGCTACCGGAGGATCGGCAATTAGTATTAGTGAAATAGCATCGACTATTTCTGGCGCCCAACAAAAACATTAGTTATATTATATAAAGAATTAACGATTTTAAATAAACACCATCAACCGATCAGTTGCAACGTTTGTCTTGGGTTTAGTGGAGTTGGAAAACAGGGATAATACTGTACATAATTGTGTTTTATAAACTGTTGAAAATCAAGCAAAAAGTAGGCCTAGTAGTCTTTTGGTTCAGAGCCATGGAAAAAGTAATTAAAAATAAAATTAAGATATTTGTTTCAATTATTTATTTTACTTACGAAAGGGAACTTAAAATTCTTATCTGAAAATGGTAAAAAAAACTAGAGTAAAACTATTTTAATATGTTTAAGAAAACTAACACAGTGCATGCCGCTTATTGTGATCACTTCGGGATGCAGGTAATCTGATAATATTAACCGATTGATAACAATAGCCGAAGGGATTAAATGGCCATTTATTCATAAGTTATATAATATAATACTCTACAAAACAGAATAAAACATTTATTCCTAATAATATGTAACTGTGAATCATTGAACCACTCATAAATACAGTAATGGACTGCAAGCAGCTATTTTTTCAACCAGTAACAAAGTTTGTAATTGTTTTTTCTTTCCTTAAGGAGTCCATTGACCAATACTCTATATTATTATTATTATTATTATTTATTTACTTATACTGGCGCAGTTAAGGCCGTAAGGCCTTTTCTTCCACTGCACCAGTAAAACTATACATATCGTAAATAATACATACTACAAACAATACAAGAATTGATAAATTATAAATTAAAACTAAGCATGCTACAGACAGTAAAATTACAAGGATTTATTTACAAGTTTGATAAACTAAACTAAAATAAAATTAATGACTAATAAAATGGATATTCAACTTATTTCTAAATTGTGGTACATTTCGACAGTCTCTGATATGACGAGGCAACGAATTCCAAAAATGAGGAATTGATACACTAAAAGATGAAGAATAGAATGATGTTGTATGTCGGGGAATAAGCAGTAGATTTTGGTTATGCGTTCATGAGGTCGAAAGGAGATTAAAACGAGAGTGTAAGTAAGAAGGAGAGGAAGATAATAATATGTTATAAAGAAAGATAAGAGAATGGATCATTCTTCGTTGTTTGAGGTGCATCCATGACAAGGTGTGAAAAGATGGCGTCACGTGGTCAAATCGTCTGATATTACAGATAAATCTAACACAAGCGTTATGAGCACGCTGAAGTCTGTCAGTAAGGCTGGTGTTTAAGTTGGTCAACAGAATATCGCAGTAATCGAAATGAGGCATCACTAGCGCTTGAACTAGACGTTTCTTTAGTTCACTAGGGAGGAAGTCGTTCACAGTTTTTAGAGAATGGAGTAATGAGAGTATTTTTGGAAGTTTATACTGAAGTCTATACCGAAAGAATAATGAGGAAGGTAAAAATAGATGAGATGGAAGGAGGGATACGGATTGGAGGAAGGAAAATTAACAACATTAGGTATGCTGACGACACAACAATTATCACAGATAATATCGAAGATCTGGTAAACCTTGTAGAGAAGATAATAGAGGAAAGCTCCAAAGCAGGTCTAAGACTAAATTTAAAAAAGACAGTGATTATGACCACTGGCAGCCTAGAGAACATATGTATAAATGGTGAACAGATAAAGATAGTGAAAAGTCATTCGTTTCTAGGATCTGTCATATCAAATTCAGGCCGTTGCGCAGAAGAAGTAAAGAAACGGATAATTTTAGGCAAAGTTGGGTTAAAGAAGTTACACAAAATCATAAATGACTCAGGTGTCTCAATCAGAACTAAAATGAGAGTTATCCAGCAAATGATATTCCCAATAGTGCTCTACGGATGCGAGAGTTGGACCTTGAGGAAAAAAGAGAAGAAGAAAATCGAGGCATTTGAGATGTGGACTTGGAGGAAATTACTTAAAGTAAAATGGACAGAGAAAAGAACCAACAAGTCAATCATAGAGGAGTTAGTCCCAGAGTGTTCGTTGGAAGCACAGGCGCTGAAACGGAAACTGACATACTTTGGACACGTTATGAAAGAGAGAACTCCCTCGAAAAAGACATAATGCTGGGTATGACAAACGGAAACAGAAGGAGAGGTAGACCGCGGACAAGGTGGAGCGATGAGATTAAGGAATCCATGAACTCATCTTGGACGGACATTATAAGAAATGCACAAGATAGAGTGAAGTGGAGGAAATGTGTTAGTGACACAGTGCGCTCTAGTCCAAGATTCACATAAGTGCAACGGCTGGCACCCTTCTGCCGAGAATATCCACGGATCGCTAAGGATCGCTCGCGATCTATGCACTACTACTACTACTATACTGATCTGTGGTGAACACCACATAGCTAAACATCTAACGCCTGTCTGTTCAAGTCTCTTCATTTTGCAACAGTCATCACTGCATGTCAACACTGTTATCTTCATAAATCAAAAGCTGCAGCTTAACTGTGGGGTGAGTAGTGATGTAAAATTCCCAGGAACTTAAACTCGAGGAAATATTCCCAGGGAATGTTCCTGGAAATATTCTCGAAGATGCCTATTTGTTACATGAAGTACGGTAACAAATAATTGTTAAATAATACTTGAATTTAATCTGATTTGATTGAAATAAAACTCCAAAACTTCTAGATTAAAATATAATTAATGAAAGAACATAAAAATGAACAGAAATTAATTGCATACAAAACATTTTACAATGTTTCACTGGGTTTTCACAAATCAGGTAATTAATAATTAAAATATGCCCTGGTTCTTGAAAGAACATTAACAAGAGAGTTCATTTAACAAACTGACTACTGGTATTAATTAGTCACAAATTGCAACGGTAATCATAAACAATACATAAACAGCTTTCAGAATTAGGTGTACTTTTGTTAAATTTGTGACCTTAGACTGTAAACTTATTATATTAAAATTTGTGTTTGTGTAATATTAAAAATTGTTAATCTTGAAGGTTTTGGTTTTTGGCATTTTATTTTAAATAGGCCTACCAATACAATCTATTAGCAATTATATTAAACTAGCTTAAAAGGCCTGGTGTCGCCTGTGTTTTGCATTATGCATGTAATTCAAAATTAAATTATGGAGGACTTTTGATTTCCAAGCTGTAATTCCTTATATACAGGGATATAAAGTTTGAAGCGAAGAAGAACGACTTATCATATTCCAACTATTCCCACAGAAAAAGTTAGATATTGCTTTTATCGGTCATATAGGACTTAGAATTTTGCTATCCATTGCTTTTGCACACCTTGCCTGGTAGGGGTCGAAATAAGAAGAAACAGAAATTGTGGTAACATAACATTTTAGTGTGTTTACTGGGTACTTTATTTCCCACTTTCATGTTGTCATACAACCCTTTCAGATCTAATATCAAAAGAAAATCAATTTCACTTTCACACATTCTTTCCCAAAAATCTGAGACACAATATTTTACTTCACACATAGGACTAAAAATGCTCCATCCTATTTTGTATGGCTGGCGGGTTTGGCATGGTGCTAACAACTCCTTCCTGTAAAAACCAATTGTTCAGAAACCCTACAAAGAGAATAGCCGGACAGATTTAATGGCACGAACTAAGCAAGTTAAAAGGAATAATGATTGGTTTATAGCGACTTGGAATGTAAGGAGCCTCTTTCAACCTGGGGCTAGCAGAGTATTGGAGAAGGAGTTGATGTGATATAAAGTTAAAATAGCTGCTGTCCAAGAGATCCGATGGAGATGTACTGAGATCACAGAATTGAAAGACTATATTCTGGTAAATAGCGGTAATAAAAAGAATGAGCTGGGTACTGGCTTTATGATCCAAAAGAATATAAAGGGGAATATTTTAAGTTATGATTTGATAAATGAAAGATTGTGCGTTTTGAGAATGAGAAGCAGGTTTTTCAATATTTCTTATATTAGCGCACATGCCCCAAGTGAAGAAAAAGATGAAACTATAAAGGACACATTTTATGAACAGCCAGAAACAGTTTATAATAGGCTGCCAAGACATGATGTGAAGATAATCTTAGGTGATTTCAACGCCAAGGTAGGGAAAGAAGAGACATATAAGTCAGTAACTGGGGGATATAGTAAGCATGATATCAGTAATGATATGGACTAAGGCTGTTAGATTTTGTAACAGGGAAGAATATGAAGATTCGAAGTACCGCATTCCCACACAAAGAAATTCACAAAGAAACTTGGATCTCTCCGGATAAAACAACAAGAAACCAAATTGACCATGTCATAATAGATGCCAGACATTCATCAGACATAACAGATGTAAGAAGCTATAGAGGGGCCGATTGCAACACAGATCATTTTTTAGTAAGAGCTAAGATAAGACAGAGAATTAAAGTAATAAGACATGGAGTGGGCCATAGGGTGAGAAAATATGATGTTGAAAGATTAAAAGATGAGGAGGTAAGGTCGAGATATCAAGAAGAAATCACGAAAGAAATAAAAGAAGAGGAAATTGCGACAATGGGAGTGGAGGACTGCTGGAAAGTAATTAAAACAACAGTTAAGAGTAAAGCTGAAGAATTAATAGGGTACCAACCAAAGAAGGAAAGGAATGAGTGGTACAATGAAGAATGTGATGATGCAATTAAAGAGCGAAATATAGCAAGGTTAAGAATGTTACAAAGGAAAACTAGAGCAAGCGTAGAAAACTTTAATAAAAAAAGGAAAATTGCTAATAAAATCTGTAGAAAGGAGAAAAGGGAATGGCAAAACAAAAGATTGTTGGAAATGCAAGATGATTTTGAAGAGAATAGGAGCAGAAAATATTTTAAATTTCTAAGAGATACAAAAAAAGGCTTCCAACCCAGGATTAACTTCTGTAATGATAAAGAAGGGAAGCTAATTACTGAGGAAAGGATGGTTATGGGAAGGTGGGTAGAATACTTCTCACATCTTTTGAATAAAGATAATACTGATGAGGTAAGGAGAGAGGAGGTGAATAGTCAAGTGGAGGAAGAAGTTAACGTGCGACCACCAACATGGGAAGAAGTCAAAGAACAAATGAAATTAATAAAAAATAATAAAGCTCCAGGACTGGATAATATAGTAGGAGAAATGATAAAGTTTGGCGGTGATAAGTTGTCAAAATGTATATGGATTTTGATTCAGAAAGTCTGGATAAAAGAAGAGATGCCAGAGGAATGGTCAACGGCACTAATATGCCCCATACATAAGAAAGGGAGTAAGGTAAATTGTGATAATTACAGAGGTATTGCTTTGCTGGATGTTGTATACAAAATGGTGTCCACTCTCATAGCCAGGAGATTGATGGAATTTTCTGAACAAATAGTAGGTGAATATCAGAGTGGTTTCCGACAGGACAGATCGACAACAGATCATATTTTTAGTTTGAGAATGTATTTGGAGAAATGCAAGGAATATAATGTGGAGCTGAGTATGTTGTTTTTAGATTTTAAACAAGCTTATGATAGTATTCAAAGAGAGAAACTTTTTAGTATAATGACAGAATTTGGAATCCCCAAAAAATTAGTGGTTTTAACAAAGATGACTATGACAGATAGCAAAGGAAGGATTAAGATCCAGAATGTACTGTTGGAGCCCTTCAGAATACAAAATGGATTAAGGCAAGGAGACCCTTTTCTACTGTTTTGTTTAACCTGGCAATGGAATACGCAGTAAAGAAAATTACCCTCAATCCAGGTGGTAACATTTACAATAGACTATACCAACACCTGGCATACGCCGATGACCTATGTATGATAGCAAGACGTTCCAACTCTCTCTCAATAGCCTTTGAAGAGTTTCAAACTGAGGCAAAGAGCATTGGCCTTCAAATAAATAAGGATAAAACTAAATATATGAGCAGTAATCCAGAAGGAAGAGAGTTAGAAGATGAGGTGCAAATAGGAGAGTATAATATTGAGAGGGTGAAAGCATTTAAATACTTAGGTTCAGTGGTGACAAATGAAAATAATGAAAGTGTAGAAATTAAGGGTAGATTAGTGGCTGGAAATAAAGCCTATTTTGCGTTGCAAAATCTATTGAAGAATAAAAACATATTGCGAAAGGTGAAACTTAACATATACAAGACGCTTATCAGACCAGTAGTCCTCTATGGTAGTGAAACCTGGGCACTTACAAAGAACGATGCACTACTCATAAATACCTGGGAAAGGAAAGTCTTGAGACGATTATTTGGACCAGTGAATGACAGGGGAGTCTGGAGAATAAGAACTAATAAAGAACTTGAAGATCTTTACCAGGAACCGGACTTGACGACATTAATAAGAATCCAGCGTATAAAATGGCTGGGTCATATTCAAAGGATGGGAGAAGGTAGAGAGCCTAAACGAGCGCTGAATGGTAAGCCAGGAGGACGGAGAGGTAAAGGATGACCACGTTCCAGATGGTTGGATGGTGTTGAGAACGACTTGAGAAAAGTGGGAGTGAGAAGATGGAGAAGGAGTGCCGAAGAAAGGAATACCTGGAAGGACATTTGTAGGGCAGCCAGGGTTCTCCAAGGACTGTAGTGCCACAGAGAAGAAGATAGGACTAAAAATGCTCCATCCTATTTTGTCTCTTCTTACATGCTTAGGGCTTACAATAAACATCTCTATTTCTCAACTAATACAAAGCCTACAGCGATGAATAAAGTGCCAGTGAATATAATTTTTTTTACAGACTTCTGATATATTATTAGGCTGAGACAGCTGAAAATGCTGTCCCTGCAATACAACCTCTTATTCTACATCAAAACGTGAAGTGAGAAAATGATATTCTTCATGCCTAGGGTAGAGAAAGTTATGTGATGCATCGCACCTGATATTTTATTTGTCAAAGTCCAGTAAAATGCAACTGTCAAAGTCCTAAGTGAACACTGCAGGCTATATTGTTGTCATGACAACTGAATTACATTTGAAGAATTCAGTGTAATGTTTTTAGAAATTAGGCTTCTAACTTTCTTTCTACTGTCACATGAAAGATTTCAATAACTTTAAACAGGGTGTCCACTGGTCGGGAAAATCCGGGAATCCGGGAAAAGGCCGGGAATTTCGAATGGTCGGGAAAATCCGGGAAAAGTCAATGAATTTGTTAAAATTTCCGGGAAAATTCGAAAATTTATGGCCCACATAAAACAGGTGAAAATGAATACAATTTTATCTTCTGCCAGCTTCCAAATAATCTCAGCTGCTCTTGAAGATAAACTTTTCCTGCCAAAAATTGCTAATTCTTCTTAAATTCTTTTTCTTATTTAAAGTATGTATAATCCTATAATTTTTCTTACACAGTTATTAGAAAGTGCTTCATAATCAAATTTTGGTTGGGAATTTCTGAAATGATCAATGAAAATCAGGGAATAAGTCGGGAATTTCTTCAGCATTACTTCTCTCCACAACGCAGATCATTTTTTGCAAAAACCACACATAAATTGGTCCAGTAGTTTTAGTTTGCCTTTTATATACTGTATAGAGAATTACTTATCTTTAATACTGTTTGAATAAATGTGAGTGAAATATCACTCACTTTATTATAAGTTTATAAAGAAAACCTAAGAGATTATCACAAATTATTGTTCTTTTTGAAAAGTTGATGGACTCAAGGTACAGTGAGTCCCACGCAAGAGTTGGCCAATGACGCGGGTTTCTGCGTCGCGGCTGGCACAGCTCCAACTTCCGAGCGATCGGGTGAAATATCTACGCAAAGAATGCCACGGTCGTTGTAATGATTCAGATTCTCATATTTACAGTTAAAATTACAATGAAAATAACCACGTACCTCATCACAAGAGATGTTGGAAATGTTCTCCTCCAATACTGGCACCTTTTTAGGAAATTTTCTTTCACGCGCGTAAGTTCAGCTTCCGAGACAGAGTTACTTTCTCTTGTGATAGGCCTATGTGATATTGTCATTAAGTTCTTCTAACAGTATGTAAATATTATTTATGGGGAAACTTGAAAAATAAAGTGTATAGGTCAATTTCCCATACATAAGAAGAACTTAAAGACAATATCACAAGATAAATTAACTCTATCTCGGAAGCTGAACTTACGCGCGTGAATGAAAATTCCTTTAAAAAGGTGTCAGTGTTGTGCTTATGCAAGAGGAGAACATTTCCAACATCTCTTGTGATGAGGTACGTGGTTATTTTCATTGTAATTTTAACTGTAAATGTGAGATCCTGAATCATTACAACGACCGCGGCATTCTTTGCGTAGATATTTCACCCGATCGCTCGGGAGTTGGAGCTGTGCCAGCCGCGATGCAGAAACCCGCGTCATTGGCCAACTCTTGCGTGGGACTCACTGTACATTTATTTGAAAATAAGTGTAAAGTGATATCACAGGAAAGGATATTACTACCCTATGATGATTCCGAGATAAACATGTGAAATTTTACTGAAATAGTTTAACTTTAAGATACCTGAACTGTTAATATGCATAAGACATTCAAAACTAAGGATTTTTATAAATTCCCACTTTTTTGGAATATTTCCTGGCCAAGGAAATATTCCCATTTTATAAGTTCCTTTCCACTGGGAATATTTCCAGCCCACATCACTAGGGGTGAAACAAGTTTTATTGCTTAAAAGAGCAGGTTATGTAATGCCACCCCATCGAACTGCTCATCCTGTGAACTTGGAACAGAATTGCTACGTCCAGTACAACACAATACAGTTGAGTTGGAAACAAAATCCTTAAAAACTAAATTTAGAATGACGTACAATACCTGGAAATAAAGCCGCAAAAAGGAAAATGCGATAACATTAATCGAATCTTTGATCTTTGACTTTCAATGTATGAGTATTAATCCTTACGGGACTTCATAAAAGTGATTACATTACCCGTCTGATAATATCATCCACGATTACATTAAGTGGCGTTCACTGTATATGGTTTATGAAAACCTAAAAATCCCGGCCCTTTTTTCAAAATTTTCCTTTTTATACAGCTTGTCACCTGAGATATATCTGTGTATGGCTCGCAACTGGGTTAAACTCATTTTATATTAATCCTTACCTGGTAACAGTTGTATGTAATCTACTCTAGGTGCTAATGTATCTGCAGCCCTTAACTAATTACTTTTTTAAAGCTTGCCCTTTTTTTTTTTTTTTCAGGCCACAGAATCGTGGAGCCAAGAAATGGTTTCCTGATCATGAATTTACTAAGCAATTTGATGGACCAGTGATGTATCCTGATGAATTAGATAAGCAATGGAAGATGCCTCCTTGGAATCATAAAGTTGCTCCAGTGGAGAAGAAGGTTCGCAACTTGAGCCTTAACTTCGGTCCACAGCACCCAGCTGCTCACGGTGTGTTACGACTTGTGCTTGAACTCGATGGAGAGGTAAGTGGGATGCATCTAACTCTGTTATTGTGATCTAGTGGCTGGCGTTGCTGACTATGGATCCATAGGTCTTGGTTCAATCTCCAGTACCTCCGATTTTTCTAAGGTAGAAAGGTTTAGAAAAGGGTACATTCAGCCTCTTGACAGTGTACGGTGGGAATTAACTGTATTGAATAAACCAGAGTTAACAAGAATCATATTAAACTTGAACCCCCACTCGTTTACGTCAGCAATTTGTTCTATTAAGGGCCAGTATGGTGGTTTCTATGATTACATGGGTGACTGGAAAAATGTCTGCCTGTCAAGTGTGTCTGTAGCTTGATAACTCGAATACACTTAGAGCACGATTATTTCCACAAAGTCTCTGGATTTTTACATACAACCCTTAGGAGCGAGTGTCACAATTCCTAGAGTTCCTGCCATGGGGAGAGCCGCACCCTGATTGGTTTAGCTCTTCTATCCCACTCAACGTGTTGTCTGTCTCTGTCTAGCTGCGGCATTATCCTTCCACTCATCAATTACAGTGTAGTATTTTCTATGACTGCAAGCGTGATCTTCGCTCTGTGTTAAACAGTGGCTTACTGATCTATGCGCATGCGAGGTTGGTGCAAGCTATAACGAAAAGCTCGCTGGCTGGGATAAGTCTTCAAGGCCAGAGACTTTGTGGAAGTAATTGTACTCTACACCAGATTTTCATGAAACTTAGTTTACACACTTATAACGTCAATAGGACTTACGCTATTGATTTTGAACCGAATCGTTGAACGATACCAGAGTAACCACCAATTAACGGTCCAGTGCTTTTTAAAAAGCAAATCATCACTATGCTACAAAAGCCACATGGCTAACTCACACAGTAACATAATTATTTACCCACTTCCAGATGAGCCAGAAGCTTGAAATTTGGCATACTTACTACCCGCGCGCCACTTCTTGAGCGCTGGATTTACGGGGAAGTGAGGGTCGGGGGGAACAAAACATAGCTATTCCGCCAGTCTTTCTGCAGTGTTGTCAACCAAAGAAATAACGTTTCAGCAGAATCGCTCGTATGGTATTTTATGTAGTGACTTTAATATACAACGATTTTAATGCAATCCAATAATATAACGTGGTGACTGTATTGCGTAACAATTAATTACACGTCATAAGCCTTTGGTTATCAAATAAGTCATCAAATAAGAATATTATGCATAATATAGGCTCAATATTTTTACACTGGATGACTAATTTTAAGCATAATGAAGAGTCTTAGCAGAACATGTTTCACCATTTCGTGTTTTAAAACGTAAGAGAGGTAAGGCATCTAAAAGTGGAGAAAGCTATAGGCCTAATTTTAAACGTATTTAATACAAATTGTGAAAAGTTCGCTCAACTTTCAGTCCATGAAATTGACATCAGGGTTCACGGGATCGTCAGAAATTAGCACATACGGAATTCTTAAAGAGGTGAGGAATGTGTTGGATGTACAATGAAGTGTTTGTGAAATCAGCAGTTCGAAAGATTGTATTTTTCCCCATAACTCGATCCGTCAGAAAAGATAATGTCAATAAATAAATAAGAATCCTGAGACAGAATGAAAGCTTAGTATTGAAGCCACTAGATGTCAGGGTGTATAGCGTACTTCGTGTTTCAATGTTTTCAGCTTAACCTACGAAGTTGAACGAAACCTACCGATTGAGGACTAGGGAGCCGAGCGCTCAAGAAATCGCGCGCGGGTAGTACATCTTCCAGCCTGTAACCAATGGATATTCCAAAAGTTCCCATTTTTTATTTTTTATCCCAGAAAAACATTCAAAACGTCAGACGCAACTTTAAGGTTTGTGCAGACCTTCATTGGAGGCTTATAATGGGTAAACAGTAAGTTGTATAAAAAACTGATTGCACTAGCAGTAGCGGATTTTGAAAGATCTACAAGTTTGGTCCTATGAGTTTTTGTTGTATCTGGTTATAGGTTAGAGCTAGATTTTTTATTTTAAGTAAATGTTTTATATTTTGCTCACATTATGTAATTTTTACACACTTACAAAACAGCTAGAATCGTAAAATTTGGCAGAAACATTAGCACATCTATCTTCATAATTGTGCACAATTTGGTGCTTCTAGCTCTATAAGTATGGAAAAACTGGCTAGATAGCTTTGACGTCGTGCAGTCCAAATCATTTACTCATTGGCATTGATGTTTATCCACTTCCACATGAGCTAGAAAGTTGAAATTTGACAAACTCATAGGCTATAGCTTTTAACCTTTAACCTATTTAAAAATGCCAAAGAAATCAAATTTTTAATTTTTTTCCCTCCAAAAACACTTTGAAATATTTTGACTATGCATTTGTACGCTTTCAGATGTTTTTGTAAAAAATAAAGGAATTTTGTTGACATGAGGAATTTTAATATTCTAGTTATTCCACTTATTCCTTCACATGTACAGTCGGTCAAATAAAAAACGTCGGGACTCGTATGCAGTTAAAATTAAAGTTTTAACGCATTAGTTCACAAGTTTCCTATAAAAAACATAAAATACAGGTCATTTTCGGAACATATGAGGCCATGCGACAGGAGGGAAAAAATGAACAACGCGGAAAGCTCAACACACGATATTCAACTTAATGTATTGTCATAATTCATTTTGCTTTGTGTCATCGCCACATACAAATGCTAAAGTGAGAGAAAGTGTAGTTAGGGCTGTAATTGACCTGCATTTTTCGGCCTCTGAAGCAGCGAGAAGGATCCATATTTATGAAAGAGCAGCTCAGTGGTGGGAACTTTACTATAATGCGACCGGAAGTTTTCATAGGAAGCGTGGATCTGCGGAAGGCCGCGTATTTCGATGCTAGATTGGTTGCAGAAGTTGAGCGTAAGTAATTGATTTTGCACTAGAAGTACCGGTATTATAAAATAAAATCTTTAAAAAATGCTCCTTGAATAAACATATTCCTCGCGAATCTATTAATTATTAATATTATAAAAATTCGCAACCAAGAATATGGCAGATTTGAGGCATATAGCCATAGCCTTCTATACATGTTTGTTTTGGAACAAAACTGACTAAATAATCAAGAAAATACATGGATAGACAAGAGGTGTGTGTGAACCTAACCTTAAGTCTTCCTGTACATGCGCATATGCTCGTTCGTGATACTTAATCAAATACCGCCCGACGTTTTTTATTTGACCGACTGTACTGATCTAACTTTTTCAAAAAACTGTGATCTAAAACTCAATAATTTCAGAAATATGGCTTATTAACTCCATCTGGTACTTTTGTATCAGTTTACCTGATTTATTTATAATTTTTAACATGTGTCCCAGCTTTATTCATCTACATTAGAGATGAAGCATGCTCTCTCGTAATCTGCACTTCATTTTTTATTTACCAGGCACATTTCTAACATGGGTGGACTCTGAAATGTTAATGAGTTGTTCCATGTACGAGGGTGGATCGAAAAGTAGTTGCACAATAATTTTTTTTCTGCGTTGGTATTGTGGCTGGGATGTTGAACTTTCACCAAGATGGAGTTTGAAGCTTGCGCTACTGATGCTACTTTGTTGTCATGTCTAGCTCTAGCGAGAGAAGCATGAACTACACAACAAAATTGGCATGCATGTTACTATCGTCCACTTGTGAAGAGCAGCTAGGTGTAGTGCGATTTTTATGGGCTAAAATTCACAGGGACATGCGTGGTGCAGACCTGGCACTGTCGGACTTTCATTTGTTTGGTCCCATGAAGAAATTCCTGGATGGTAAACGCTTCGCGTCAGATGCAGAAGTGAAAACAGCAGTCCGCAGATGGCTATACTCCAACCAAACGGACTTCTATGAATACGGAATCACGATGGGAGAAATGTGTAGAGAGACTTGGCGACAATATAGAAAAATAGACAAAAGATGCCCCTTCATGTGTGCATTTGTTTGTAATTGTATCTATTAAACTTTTTGTAAAAAAAAATTATTGTGCATTACTTTTCGATCCACCCTCTTAATTGCAGAGTTACATGATATGTTAATTAATTTGTCGATAGTAAAATCATGTAGGCCTATATTGCAGACTTCTGTCAGTATTGTTTTTATTATTTGCCAGACTGTGATGAGAGCTGATCCTCACATTGGACTTTTGCATCGAGGCACTGAGAAACTAATTGAATACAAGACATATACACAGGCATTGCCTTACTTTGACCGGCTGGACTACGTCTCCATGATGTGTAATGAACAGTGCTACTCTCTGGCTGTGGAGAAACTGCTTAACATTGATGTACCAAAACGAGCAAAGTATATCAGAGGTAAGTATTCTGAATCACCTCACCAGAAGTTGGTATAAATAATGTTCACTGAAGAAAACCTCTAATGCTGTGGTCTTCTACCTTTTTTAACTAAAGGGCCATTTTCTTTTTGGTGAAACACTAGCAGGCCACAATGATTTATCGATTTATTAATTATATGATACTTACATAACACAGAATTATATATTACAACAACTATAGAGATTACTCTGACGTTATACATGGGTATGTGTGTATTATATTTTTTCTTCCATTGTGCAGTGTTAATGAATAATGTAGTTAAAACTAGTGTATGCTTACAGGCCGTCAAACTTAAGCATTGTAGTTAAAATTAGTATTTGTGTGCATGCCACCAAAAATCTAGCCACTGGCTGCATGCAGCCATGGATTGGAGACTATTGCTCTAATGGTATTTTGTGTGGAAATGTTTTGTTTCCAACATTTTTCCCTTTGCCCTCTATTGATG
The DNA here is from genome assembly GCA_964059195.1 of Ectobius pallidus. Taxonomy (NCBI): domain Eukaryota; kingdom Metazoa; phylum Arthropoda; class Insecta; order Blattodea; family Ectobiidae; genus Ectobius; species Ectobius pallidus. The sequence continues at coordinate 18,477,368 of CAXKWD010000001.1, forward strand.
TGACTCGATCCATAATTGCTGCAGCCCAGCATTTTAACGACTCAGACAAAAGCAAGATCGCTGTAAAATTTCATTATTAGGTATGGATGAGTTACTTTGTTATTTACCTCACAAATGTCGTAGAGTGAGCCAAAAGGCCACGATCGTTTATTTTATATGTTAGTTTATGAAATAATAAAATGTCACAAGCGATGTAAAAATGTTCTTTATTGAACTTGTCAATATTATGGGATGGATATACAGCAAACTCCTAATTATCCATGTTAATTGGAACCATGATATGCCCGAATAATCGAAAAACACACATAGTCCAGGTGTTAGAATTAACTGGGTGCAAAATTTTGAATTTCTAAACTTTGTTGCCGTATTGTGCATATGTCAAAATTAAGCATGGGGAATTAAAAATCTAACAAAATAAAGTATGGGAAATTTGAAATAATGCACAGGTGATTCGAAATGAAATGCTGGAAATTCAAAATAATTTGCAGGTAATTAAAAAACAGTGCTGAATATTCAAAATGAAGTGCAGAAACTTTTGCTCATGGATAATTCGCAAACCAGTTAAGCCACTCACGGATAATTGGGAGTACCAGGGCCTATAGGCATCTTTGTTAAACATTTAAGATTTTGGTATGTGCACCATCATTTTCCATACAGTTGAGTCCATCTCTGATTTCTTCATACTTTTCACCAGTTTTGTTTCTTCATGAACCCACACCCTAACAAACAAGGATAAAAAAATTAAAATTCAGCCTGGGTATTAGTTTTTAAAGTCGGTTTATGACAACAAAAACCGACAGTAATAATATAAATTATTATTATTATTATTATTATTATTATTATTAATATTAATATTATTATTATTATTATTAAAACTTTGTCCCAAGAAGAAAGAAAGAAAGAAAAAACTAGCTTGCAACTGAAACATAACATTGTCCTTGCTAACTTGGAAAAGTAACTAATGACTTATTATTACAGTCAACCCTCGATATAGTGCCACCATCCGTTCTCTAACATTTAGTGGCACAAAGCGAGGGTGGCACTAAAACGAAATTTAGTTTTTAAAATAAAAACAGCGTAATACAGTGCTGTATTAATTTACTGTGCTGTATTATGAAATTAAATAAAATAAAAGGCAAATAGAGAAATTTAGCACAAAATAAAATACTGTACAGTAACTCATTTTATTACAGTACATATCCAATGCTACATAAAGGGATTGAAAATCATGTGGGTTCATCTAAGTGATTAACTGTGACTGAGTAACTGTAATGTAGAGTTTAGATCTGAATGGACACTGGACTGAAAGCAGTGAAAGTTTGGAATGTCTTAGGACTCTTTCTACCTGCTCCATCCTTAAGCAGGCTGTCTGTCCGACTTCTTAACATAGCTTCCTTATCCCACTGCACTACATTTACACTCACTTCTGGGAAATACAGTGCAGTATGTTTCTTAAATAATCATCCTAACATTCACACCAGTTTTAAAAGAATTCTGCAACTGAAAAATTCTCTGCAAGCTATATTTTGTGAAAGTCTTGTCTTATATTCACTGGCACTAAATGAACTGGCAAAGTAATGAGGTTTCTTATGTATTTTATATGGGAGAAGATCTGTTCACATGCATTTATTGGCAAGTGCAAGGGTGGCACTATAAAGGGGGGCATTATATCGAGGGTTGACCGTAATTTTGATTGCGCAGTGTGCCTACTGACAGAGAACAGAGTCAGGGTCTGAATGAAGGAGGAGAAAATGAACAACACCTGTAGAAAACCTCCAGTGCTTGAATGATTAGTTCAAATTCTAGTATTCTGTAAAGCTAAAAAAATGCTTATAATGAAAAATGTTGAAATAACGACTCCTTATTTACATTAACTACAACCTCCGGATCTCACTTCGCATATTCTTTGAGCTGCTGGCACTGAGTTCTGAAAATAGCTGGCACGACTCTACTTCTGATAAAACTTGTCATATTTTTATTCATTTTACTAGTGTTACGTACATTTTACAGACAAGGTGCTTCATATTTTACAGTTTCTACGAGTTCTAAAGAAAAAATAACATAAAAATCGACATTTTGTCAATCCTCTCCAATTAAAAAAGACAGACATACGAGAAACCACCACCCAAAAATAGCAATGGGTCACTTAATTTAAATAAGTGGTCAGTTTGTCTGCTATTTTATCCCATCACCTATAGCAATTTCAGAAAATAGTGTGGTGTAATGACTTAACCTAAATGTTAAAACAAAAGTGCATTTTGCATTAGGGTTAGGTTGGGTATTATCCAATGGATAACCCTTTTTACACATTATACAATTGAAAATTCTCATAGTATGTATCATAACATTCATAATGTTTATGTTACTTGTGTCATTGAGAAGAGGAGGATCACAATGAATAAACAAACTAAAGAGTGTATCAAAAATAAATTCATCATGGCATTTACAAGCTTCAGTAATGCACAAACTGAACAAAATGATGTGGGGTGGCTGTCTGGCATGGCAGCTTGTTGCGGGTTCAGTGACATATGATAAGTCACCGATACCAATTTTTAGATGTCTCCTCGAGTGAAAACTGCAGACATAGGCAAAACAAAACACCCCTTCCTTCATATCCACAAGGTTGTAACCAGACTACTTGCCATCAAGTCACCTGCATTTCGTTGCGTTTGTTGGCCAAATTAAGAAGTTTCAATAGGCTATGCATTATGTTGATTTGTTTAAAGATCTTAAACTTGAGAATATTATAGGAGAAAAATTCCTCCGGCACTGGGACTTGAACCCAGGACCTTTGGCTATTCGCGCCCATGCTCTACCAACTGAGCTAAGCCGGAGCTCAATTCACAGCGCCAGATGGAACTTCTCTCCTATGACTGAATGCCCTAATGGTCTACCTCACAGACAGACAAGTTATGTCATATGCAGTACTGTGAGGCACACTAAGTAGTGATTTTTGTGACCGGGCTCCCACTGTTATTGTACAGTTAACATTAAGACAAATATATAAGCAAACATGAACCACAGATTATTGTCTCTGTTGGACACTACATGAGAATATTATAGAAGAAAAATGGCGCTGTGAATTGAGCTCCGGCTTAGCTCAGTTGGTAGAGCATTGGCGCGAATAGCCAAAGGTCCTGGGTTCAAGTCCCAGTGCCGGAGGAATTTTTCTCCTATAATATTCTCATGTAGTGTCCAACAGAGACAATAATCTGTGGCTCATGAATGCTTATATATCTATCTTAAACTTGTTATAAACAATATTATTATTCTTTTTAAAATGTCTTGAGCCATCTATATATTTAAATCAGATATTTTGTCACCCTCTCAGTGATGACACCTGGGGCGGCCCGCATCCCCCTTTCTACACCACTGAAGGCGTACTGAAGGTCGTTCACTTGGAACAGGGAAATACTTTGGTGCCTATGTGCAAGGGCAAGACATTGCGTAGTAATAATACATTAATACACTTTCTTTATACAACTTGAAAGGATCCTCTGCTTGCTAATTCCAAGCATGTAACTGAATCAATAAACAGGGAGAGCAGAACATATGATCTGCCAATAGAACAAATTACAGATAGGTTCCCATGTTAATAACTTCAACTTGATTACTTAATGGTGCTTGGGAATCTTCCAGAACTTGATGGACGCATGACACAAACATACTAAAAATTCTAGGATAAATTCTATATATAATGAAAATCACACCAGCAAAATACTAAAACATTAAAAGCATATACAACAATGGATGAAAATTTGTTTACAACTCCAGAATAACTCTAAATTGGGATTTTCAACGCACTAAAGAAAAACCAAGACTAAATTTGGAATAACAGATCGAAACAGAATTTACAGTAACTTACAACTTCATACCATTAAGAAATCATATTACAGAGTACTCACATATTCCAGCAAGAGATGTGAGCCAGATCATAACATTTTCGGCTTATCAGGAGCACTGCTGAGAACCAAAGATGCTCTCGCTGAATGCGAGGATAAGCACAAAAACTAGGTTAAGATGCGCATGCATCATAACGGATAAAAATGAACATTCTGTAATAACTCTAAATTGATAAAAACTCAAAATGTAAATCTAGTTGGAAGTTTAATTGTGCACTAAAGTTAAGCATGTGCTCAATTTTATTCAGTTTTGAGTTTTTCAGCCTCTTTTTTCAGAAGAAAATCATTTTTTGAATTGGTGGATAGTTACCATTTCTAAACTAGTGTAAACAGGACCTATATTACTGGTGGTTTGAGTTGTTTGTTATTGTTACAGTGCTGTTTGCTGAGATCACTCGTATTCTAAATCATATCATGGCAGTTGGCACACATGCTTTGGATATTGGTGCTCTCACACCTTTCTTCTGGTTGTTTGAAGAACGTGAAAAAATGATGGAATTTTACGAGAGAGTTTCAGGTGCAAGAATGCACGCAGCTTATGTTCGTCCAGGTGGTGTAAACCAGGTAAATTCTCATTCCATATCCTATGGGAATATTGCTTTCTTAAGTACATCACATTATGCGTAGCCAGACGCTTAATATTAGGTACTGTACAAGGATTAGCATTACTTTTGAATTGTTTAATCAGTGGAATTTTCTCCTTAAAGCAGTATAATATACGAGGGTGTGTCTGAAAATAAATTTCCCTTGGCCACTGTGTACAGAGATGTGGATGAAAAAAATATGAGACATTAAAGATAAAACGTACCTTTATTTTTCTCCATAATTACCACGTACATTGAGACATTTGTCATACTGCTTTAGAAGCTTCAAAAAGCCTTCCAGGAAAAAATCAGGGCTCTGCATACAGAATCAGCGTTGAATGGCTTGTGTGACGTCAGTAGTGCTCCCAAAGCACCTTCTGCTGAGAATCTTTTTCAAAGCTGGAAACAGATGGAAGTCACTGGGTGTGAGATCAGGACTGTATGGCAGATGGGCTATAATAGTTCCAACTAAAGAATAAAGTAGATGTAAACAAACACACTGATATGTATTACTCCGCAACCACATGTACGTTGACACATTGCAGACGACGCAATTTCATTTCAAGAGGAACTCGTTAATACCGGTATTGATCAAAGTAAGTTAGCTTCTACAGAAACAAAGCTGGATTACACAATTATTACATATGCCTACGTTCAAAATGCCAAAACTCCAGTGAACTCAGCCTTTAATTTTACAATTTTTTCAATTCCAAGAGTAGGATGTTTACTGCAAAATGTATTAAAAACATTCAAGATCACAGTTTTTTCGCCACTATTTAACGCCTATCCCCACTAGTGCTTAACAACACAAGGTGGTGAGGCCTGATTAGCTTCAGCCATTGAACTGTATTGCTGTCTTTTATTATTTATAATAGCTGTGGTAAGCTTGTTTTCACCGTATGCATTTAATGTTAACTGTCTTCGAGGAATACATGACAAGTGACTGTGTTATGTTTTCAGGTCATTGCCTTCTAGACTCTGTTACTCGTTTCATACCTTTGTTGTGTTCAGGCATGCGCGTTGCATTACATTCAACCGATAATATCAAATAATGATAATGGTATTGCTTAAATCACATAGAAAGTATTGCTACAAACTTGAGAAAAATGCTTAATTTTGTCGTACATCAAATACATTACTTACTTTTTATGTTTTGAAGAAACTACATTAAAACTCAGAAGAAGACGACAAGCAAGAGGCTGGAGGGGTTGTGCATCTACTTTATTCTTTAGTTGGAACTAGTACAGATGCTCCCAACCAAGAGTTGCAATATGGTTTTGCCGACATACAACAACAGAATGCCAGATTGGAGAAGGCCAGGCCGCATTTACAATTCGCCTCCTTCAATTTCAACAGGGTGTGACAGTACCGCATAGCAGTGATGGTTCCATCCTCCAAAAAGTCCAGCAACAAAACCCCTTGGGCATCCCAGAACACTGTGAGGAGCACTTTATCTGCAGAGGGCATTGTTTTGAACTTCTTTCAGACAGGTGATGCCGGATGTTTCCACTCCATAGATGCGGCCTTTATTTCGGGCGTGAAATGGTGGACCAATGTTTTATCCCCTGTCACAGTCTGAAACAGAAAGTCATTGTCATCATGATCGTTACACACAGGCTGACTCCCATGCGTTGTTCCATGTGGTTCGTGGTTTGGCAGCCGTGGCACCCATCATGCTGACACTTTCCAGTATCCAAGAATGTCGTTGATGATCTTGTGGACTCGCGCATGTTCGATTCCAAATTATTCCGCTACTTCATCGATGGTGTTATGCTGGTTCACGTTAATCATCTCATCCACCATCCTGACATTTTCGTCTGTAGTGGTTGTGCATGTCCATCCAGGACTCGGTGTGACGCCTCTCACTGAATTGGCGGCACCATCTCCGCACCATTTATTTCGACATCACATCTGGCCCATAGACTTCCACGAGGCGGTTATGGATTTCTGCTTCTGATAGTCCCCGTGTCCATTCATAGCAGACAACCACTCTCACTTCTTCCTTTGTCCACAATGTCAAAATGCACCTTCTCTCCATAGCTACCATGACCAGACTGAGAGGCTCGTCTCCATTTTGTGCCATCTGCTGGATCGTGGTCAAATGATACCCAATGGTGTATGGGTGTCTTTCGTGTTCAGCCGATGTCTTTTTTCCCCCATTGCTGTTCGATTTCCTGTGGAAAAATAGAGGGGAAACTTATTTTTGGACTCTCCCTCTTATAATTAACTAATTTAGGTTTAAAATTTTAAGACACTTAAGATTTCATTATTTACTTACTCAACAGCATTTTAACTTTGTGGAAAACATGTCTGTACCTCAGAGCCAAACGAGCGTAACTGCCAAAAACTAAATTTTACAGGAGGAGCGAAAAACAAAATTATGAACAATAAAGGGGAATGGAGTTACTACTATTTGGCTCTCAATATCTTGGTTTCTAATGAAATTATGGATTTAATATTAATTGGTTCAATAGAGGTCAAGAAGTTAGTAAAGAATATGAAAAAAACAAAAAAAATATGAAATTTGGAGTTACGTTCCTTTGGCTCTGAGGTACAGATGTATGGATTGCTCAAAAAACCTTTTAGGTTTACCTTACAGAAATAGAAATATGAATAGAGGCTAAATAATGATGACAAAACATTAGCCTGTAAAATAGAGAATAAAGGCACATGAAGATGTTTTTTTTACTAAACCAGACATGGGGAATAAGATTGATGTATTAGCATGGCTCCACTCACTTACTGTGTATTAGTGACAACTAATAGTCAATTTGAGAACTTCTAGCAGAGAGGGAAGAATAAAAATACTGAAATTTGATAGATTGCTAAGGGGCACGGCAAAATGAAGCTTCTCAGAAATAGGGCTCTATCTAAGGAAGTTGCAGCCAGAATTTAAAAATTAGTGTATGAAATTAAAGAGAAAAGAACTATCTAAATATGTCGTTTTAATTTTTATGAATTTTTTTGTTTCTTGGGTGTACCTTAAGCAAACAAAGTTTTCCTATATTAGCAGTTCTTCAGTACATAAGCCTAATCTGTTAGTGTGAATTTTGATTTGATTAAATGTGAATTTCCATCATGTATGTAACCAGCTTAACTGTGCATTCATTTTTAAAGTTAAATAATTTTTATTTTCCCAGGATTTGCCACTTGGGCTTTTAGATGACATTTATGAATTTGCAAGCAAGTTCAATGAACGTCTAGACGAAGTGGAGGATCTGTTAACAACAAATAGAATCTGGGTCCAGCGTACAGTAGACATCGGTGTTGTGTCTGCTGAAGATGCTCTCAACTGGGGATTTAGGTAAATTATAGAGCAAGCAGGTAATTGAGAAAGCTGTCACAGCTGGTTATTCAAGGACTTATATTTCTTTCATTATTGTTCAGTAACACGAACATTTGAGGTAATTTCTCAGAGAGCCTTCATTTTTCTTACCTCTTTAATTCTGTGAAAGTGCCGTTATTGTGGAATTGCAGTCTGCAAGTGACTTAGAGTTAGTGACAACATACAGAGTAATGGCATGTTCAGACTTTGCACCCATGTTATATTATGTAGGTATTCGATTGAATGTTGTTGATATGTTCCGCCTATATACCACTATATAATAACAACGCTCAGCTGAAGTCTACATGAGGTAAGGAGCAATTAATTAACAACACGTGTTATTGAATTTGATTTTTGTTGTGGTCTTCTAAAAGTATTTTATTAGGTCATGTGATAGACTACATCTAATATAATAAAATACTTTTAGAAGACCACAACAAAAATCAAATTCAATAACACGTGTTGTTAATTAATTGCTCCTTACCTCATGTAGACTTCAGCTGAGCGTTGTTATTATATAGTGGTATATAGGCGGAACATATCAACAACATTCAATCTAATTATACCACTGGAAAATATGAAGCTAATTAACTATGTAGGTATTCACAATGAATTATGAAATTCAAAACAAACAGTTAAAAATACTCTAGTATACCATTGAGCTTTACGAACAGTCTTCACTTGTTTCGTACTTGTAGTTTAAAACATATTTTGGAGAACGTCTCCATCATGAGCTGATTCTTACTGCCACCTGGTAGAGGATGGATGCTTACTGTTTTGCGTTTTTTTGCTCAAGATAAACTGTGAGCACTATAGTAGCTCAGTCTTATGTATGGAAGTTGTACTCAACTGTACAGCACAACCCATAGAAATATGATATATTAAAAACAGTAAGGAATTAGTGTAGTGTGGGAGAAAAAGAAATCACAGACAATTTTGAGTTAGTGAGAGTCAAGTTTCCAGGACTCTGAAGTACGAAACATGTTTTCCTATGTTGTCTTAATTTTTATTTGTCCATGATCATTTTACCTTGTCTGTACTAGGGTCTGTGAATATGTGAGAAAGTAGCATGTATGAAGTGGTGTTTTTTATAGTCTTATACTTGTAGCCTTTTAAAACTTATCCACATAATATTATTTATTTAATTGAATTTGTAGCTTAAGAGATCAAATGACTGAAAGCAATTAATGTTCCATTATCTGGAGTTAACATCACTTAAGGATAATTACCTTAGAACACATTTCAAGGACTATTACTCATAACCAGGGCCCGGATTCTAATGACCTATAAAATGACCCTAAATTTGAAAGAAAATGACTTAATAATTATAAAAAATGACCTAAAAACTGATATTTTATTTATAAAAAATTATTATTGTACACACAAAGTTATAGACTAATTTGTACATAATTGTAAAAACTGTAAATAACTGTAATGTTGTGAATGTTCTTTTCTCACGGAAATTTATACTGGCACTGAGGCACTGACGAGTCAAAATTCGGCTTTTCCTTTTGTGGTCTGCCGGATTATATTGTTGTTTAATTGAGGGTAAACAGTAGTTTGCACTCTCAAATCCAAGCAGGTGGGAGACTCAGGTGCCAAGTCAATCTAATAACAATAGTAATATAATACAAAATTTTTGCGTTTCTTTGATTCTCATTTCCGACGGAGACATGACAACACTTAACGCCGAATTTTTCCTTCTTGCATTAAACAAACACTTCAAAGACAGCACCGCTAGCGACGAAAAAAAAAAGTTAATATACTCAATGTAAATACATGAAAATGACTAAAAAAGGAAGCAAATGACACGAAAATGACAAAATAATGACCTAAAATTTAAAAAAATGCCCTAAAAATATAAAATTGCATAAAATGACAAAAAATGACCTAATAAAAATGTATTTCTATAATCTAGAGGCCATGATTAGGATTTATCTACAAGTTGGCAATGTCTATGAAGCATCAATAAAAAGATGACATGTCATTGGAATCCGGGCCCTGCTCATAACCAGTGCTTTTTTCCTAAAGAAAATTTCAGGGGTACTCTTGATTTTGACTTAATGGAACATAGCCAGACTTACTCACATATTTTGAAAGAAAGTGGAATTGCAGACAATATGCATAAAGTTTTATGACTTTTAAATCCTCTGAGGTGGAATCAGTTCATAGGCCTACATGTCAATTCTGCCTGTAAGCTGGAATTAAGTCCACAATATACTGACAGGATTTCTTGCACCTTTCACAAACACGTAAGGGACCACAATTTATAGTGTTTTATATTTGACATAGCCAGTTCGTACAACACATATGGATAAAGGAATTAGTTTCTCTATTCAGAAGGATACAACACACTCTTGAGCACATGGTAATGTTTAGTCTTAGTTACTATTGCAACTCTACTTTAGCGCTCATTTGTTTTCCTTATCGCAGCTCTAATGTCATGCCTCACCTCTCAAAAAAAGGTAGGGCCTATAGATAACAAACATAACACTTAAAATAGTACTTTAATGCAAATGACGAATGTAATCACTTTCAATTATTTTGTTTGGCACAAATTTATCCACATTTTAAAATTATGGAAATTAATGATCTCCTATATGAAACTAGAAAAGTTAAGGGGTATGCGAACCCCCGAGTACCCCCAGAAAAAAAAAGCACTGCTCCCATCCTTAGCTCATCTCAACTGGTGGATGCTTTGTAGTTTATTTGGTGGTAGATGGATATATCTATAATAATAAAAGGAAGTATTTGTCTGTCTGCGATGCCCAGTGAAATCTACTGAACGCAGAGATCTGAAATTTTAAAGGTAGATGGAGTAAAGGGTGGACGAATGCACCTTGAAGCTGGAATTTTTATTTTTGCTTTCGTTAGCGAGTTATAAGTAAACAAAAAAATTGTCAGAAAACTTACTTTTTTTGCTATCCAAGCATCAGTTTTCTGTAATACATTTCATTTGTCAAATCAGTTGCAGATGGCTTTGCCTATTTTTGTCATATCTTGGAAATAAAAGCACCGCGATCGCTTGAATTTTGTAAACCCACGCTGGTCGATTTATTTCTTTATAATGTCAAGGCACGCAGATATCTGAAATTTTCAACATAGACTGAAGAGGGATAATGAATAACCTATAGGCCTAAATGGGCAAAAATTGTTCGATTTGGACGAAACTCAACATGCAGGGGTTTTCTGGGCCAGGGAACTCGAATCTAAGGTTGTTTTTCCCATTCTGCGGTTTCTAATCGAGGAATTCACTTCAAAGCCGGATTTTTAGCAGTTTCATTAATTATTAAGTGGCCAGTATGGTACTTTATGAGATTGTGTGTGGGGACGAAAAATGTCTGTCTGTCCATCCGTGTGTCTGTACGCACCATAAGTCAAATACGCTTTTTCGGATTTTCATGAGACTTGGAAAACACATTTATAATGTCTATGGCAAGAACCCTATTGATATTGAACCAAATCGATTCACCGGTACCAGAGTAATGCCCAATTTAGTGCCTATTTTAATAGATTATGGCGCCTTTCTAATAGAAAGGCACCATAACTCAAATACGCTGTATCGGATATCCATGAAACTTGGTATACACATTTATGACGTCCATGAGAAGTGCCCTATTGAATTTGAACCTAATCTGTTGACTGGTACCAGAGTAAAACCCAATTTAGTGTCTATTTTAAAGGCGCAATAACTCAAATACGTTTTATCGGATATTTATGAAACTTCATATGCGCATTTATAATGTCCATGGGAAGACGTCTGTTGATATTCAACCAAATTGGTTGGCCAGTACTGGATTAATGCCCAATTTAGTACCTTTCATGTTAATATATGAGAAGTCGCGATAACTCAAATTTGCTTTATTGGATTTTCCTGAAACTTTGTATACCCATTTATAATGTACATGGGAAGACATCTACTGATATTGGACCAAATCGGTAGACTGGTACTGGAGTAAAACCCAATTTAGTGTCTATTTCAAAGACGCGGTAACTCAAATACGTTTTACCGGATTTTTATGAAACTTGGTATACACATTTATAATGTTCATGGGAAGACGTCTATTGATATTGGATAAAATCAGTTGACCTGTTTCGGAGTAATGTTCAATTTAGTGCCTATTTTATGGTAATATACGTATTCGAAAGAATTTATAAAAAAAAAAGCAAATCAGTTATCTTGACAACATGGCCTATTGTTTTATTGTGATCTTATAAGGCTTTGGAAATTAAAATACAGTTAGCTATGACCAAAAACACTATTGTTTTACATGCACTTATCCAACTAGACCGTTAAACTGACCCAGGTGGCCGAGGTGGTAACGTCTTGGCCTCACATTCTGGAGTTCCATGGTTCAAATCCCGAAACCGGCCAATTTGACTTTTTGTTTTTTGTATTCTGCATATCATAATTGCAATCATAACTGATTAAACAAAAACATACTGGCACTTTGTTACATCAGCTTACCTGATTTTATTAATCGTTTAGTTTAGGCTTATGAATGTTTCGCGTGCATGTGTTAATAAATATAATGTTTTAACTATTTGCTCTTAACTTTTATTCTTAAAATTAATTATCATGGGCGAAGCTGCGGGGATCTGCTAGTCTTCTGATAAAACTGTCTTCATTAACTGGTAACAAAGCATTCAGCAGTAAAGATGAGCTGAGGATGAGAGAAGCAGCTCTTGATAGGTAGTTATTCTTAAATGGTACATTGTGATATAATAATTATATATGAGTTGAAACTTTTACACTAGACTTCACTTCTGGTATAGTTTATACCAGAAGTGAAGTCTATACTAATTTCACTTTAAGAACAAAGTAGATGTAAACAAAGCCACGTGACAAGGGAGCGCCTCATTGGCTAGTGGACGAACTGTAATTTTTGCTGCTTTGTATGCATACTCTTGCTCTTAATAAAATTGTTCCGTTCAAACTGTACATTTTTGTAGCTATTTTCGTGCAGAGAAATTTAAAAACACGTTTCTGAAGCAGATCTGTGTATGAAACAAAATTAATTTGATCAGATTTTCCTGACACATAATAACTAAGTGAACTAATTAAACCGTTACAACAGATGTAAATTGTAGGCGTTTACGACGGCTGTGTGAATGCTCAATCACGCCATCTTGGAATGAACTTGCCACAGCCCCCTCCCAATAACTTGGTTAGACCTGCTGAATGTGCGTTCATTTATTTATTTATAACGGTTATACAACACGTACGTGAGGACAAGAAAGTCGTGTGCTAGAACAAAACAAAAATTTCGTCAAAAGTTACATGTAACTTACAGCTCTGATAGGATTGGGGCGGTTACAAACAGAAATTAATGAATTCTAAAAGAACACGCCTCTGAAGTGGGCAGCCAACATTGCAAAATGAGAGTAATTTTTTATATTCGTTAATATCTTCTTGTTAACTGTCTATGACTTTCTTAAATACTAATATTAAACCTAATTTTGTACAGATGTATAGATCTTTTCAAAATAAATAAAACATTTTTCAACAATGGTTCATGTCATAAAAAATATTTTAAAAGTACTATTGAGAACACTGGAATATACACAAATCCTCATTCCTTTTCTTTCCGTGGCGGGTAAATCTCCACGTGGTATTGTCACATGCTCGGCGGAGTGGTACTTTAGAGTCTGTTTACATCTACTTTGAACTTAAAGTGAAAATAGTATAGTGTAAAAGTTTCAACTCATATATAATTATTATGTTATATAACTTCACTGTGTTACTTCCAATACAATTTAATTATTGGTACATTGTGACTTCGCTCTGTTATTCCCAATATCAGTTATCTGTTGTGAAGAGTTGATAATAATGTTGATTATTGATTTCTACAGTGGAGTTATGTTACGAGGATCTGGAATCAAATGGGATCTCCGTAAGTCTCAGCCTTATGATGGATATGAAGATTTTGAGTTTGATATTCCAATTGGTACAAAAGGAGACTGTTACGACAGGTATGTAAGCACTGTATTACATGGGTACTGAGGTAAGAATGTTATTCATATTACGTCAGGAGACTTGGTAAAATACTTGGATAAGGAATAATTCTATGGGGAAATACTTGCAAAAAGAAAGTTCTGGGGATTTTTGAACTGCAAAAGAAAGCAATCAGAATAATGACAAAAATAAGCAAACCAGATTCGAGTAAAAACAGTTTTAAAGAAATAAAAGTCTTAGGGAGCATTCACACCGAAGTAGCATGCCACTTGCGACGTGCTACCTGAATGCACGCAGCATGTTGCTCATTTAAAATCCCAAATAAACAAGTTCAAGTCATCACACCGAAGTAGCGTGGCAGTAATGAATCTCGCAGAGTGCACCATTCATTTCTTCAGATAGATCTGGACTTATTTCATGCGACGCTACTCGGGATGATGCATCCGTACAGTTGCCTTTTCAGCTGTTTTCTAATTGTTAAGAAAATTCAACACATATTCGGTTGTGTAGCGGTAGATTATGGCAAAAATGACATGAAAACTGCTAGAAAGAGAGCTATTTAACATACAATTGGTACATGCGTGGGCTATGCGATATGACAATCGAAACTAGTAGGAAAAAAGCCTGGATTAAAATTGCTGAAACTATATACTCTTTAGGTAAATTACCTTATTTTTTTAATTGGGTTTCTCAATTGTTCAAGTGAAAATATATAATTTACGTTAAACTGCAGATCGCATACAGTGGAACCTCGTTAGCACGTTCCTCATTACCACGTTTTCCCGCATAGTACGTCGATTTTTGTAAGTCCCGGTCTCAATCTTAATAATTACATGTTTAAATGTTTCTTTAACACGTTTTGGTTTCACGCTTAGTACGTTCGTATTAGGCTCCCCAACCACACATTGCCGAACACAAACCTCGTTTTTCACATCCGATCGGGTGTTCTCAATGCCAGAATTCTTGTACTCTCTGGTGTCCAAATCTCAAACTTTGCTCTATGGGACCAAAAGTCAGCCACTTTGATCCTTTAGAGTTGCTTCTCATTGGTGAGTTTAACTTCGCGCGAATTTTCCATCATCAGCTGTTAGCCGCCATTTTTATCATGATAATTTTGTTTCCTAGGTAATGAAATATGTTTTAAATTTTGTATGGTATGTGTGTAGAGAAATATTAGAATCTTGAAGAAATGTAGGCCCAAAAAGCAGATCGTGCTTCTCATGTGGATATTGCATCGCATTCCATTAGCAATTTGTGTCTGTGGCTGTGACTGTGACTTTATTTACCATGTTTGTCACATGTGAAATTTTGCACAATAATTTACACTTCCACTTATTTTATGTTTGTAAATAGATTGTGGAATGCAACTAGTTTCATGTGTGGCCTTTCAGAATAAAGTGGATGCTTTTTGTTAACTTCGTCTGGTTTTTCATTAAATATGGCTCTCATACATTCCTTCAATTTCAATTTTAATTTTTTCAAATCAAATTATTAGGCCTACGTATTCATTTATGTTAATATAAATCTCTCGTAACCGGTGCTCGTAACTAATGGCTGGGCATAGAAGCTCCTGTGTGTCACTGTGGGTAACTGTGAGCCATTTGGATGCACTTTAGGCTTTACTGAGCAACTTAGAAAACATATCTAGATATTCCCACCGATTTTTTTAAATTTTCAATAGTACGTTTTCCTGTTTAAGACGTTTATTTTTTTCGGTCCCATAAAAAAGTGTTATCGAGGTTCCACTGTATATGCTACTTCGGTATGAATGCAAAACTCTGAACCATGTAACTCTATGTGCAGCCTGCATCCAGGTAGTGCGATTCACATGCTATGCTATTTCGGTATGAATGCTCACTTAACCTTCCCTTCAATCTATATTTATGAATGCATTCAATATCTTCTGGAAATGAAGGATATGCAAATAAGTTCAGATATACATACATATAATAGCAGAAAAAAAGCTATTTCCAAACAGTACTAAGAGGATCATTAAACAGATGGGCTGTGAAAAACAGTGGTGTAGTAATCTATAACCTGCTGCCAGGACATGTAAAACAAATAAAAGAAAACAAAATTAAAAGAAAGAAAAAAAAAAAGCTTTAGGCAGGCCTACAGGCTGAGGTAGATTTCGAAATGCTTTTGGTTTAATTTATTGTCGCTGCGGAGCACTCTTCTTCTTCTTTAGCCTTGTCATGACAAACCCGCAATAATAACTGCAAAAAAGAGGAAAGAGCACTTTTTCAAACATTCAAATCTCGCTATCGAGAAACTAGTTATTGATTTGTAGATTACTCATCAATAGCTTTTCAGCGATACCCCACAAGATGTGGTTTCAAAAATTTCGAATTTCCATACCCCCCTCCCCCACTCATACCCCCCACCCCCACTCATACCCCCCACCCCCACTCATACCCCCCAAACCCCCACTCATACCCCCAAAACCCCCGAATCGTTTGTGTCACTGTGAACTCCATAGGCAGTACTCTAATTTATTCAAACAAAGTTTCCCCTCTATACTTCATAGGGGCCGAGATATAAAGTTTTCAAAATTTCAACTCCCTCCCCCAATTTTGCTAATTAACGAAATTGTCCGAACTATTGGACCTAGAAATAACATAATAAAATCGGATTCAAATATCTTCAAAATTATGGCCGCTAGCATGTAAAGATAGATATATATATATATGGGTGATTCTTCAAATACGGGAAAATTTGGAGTGTGTAAAATCCAAATTTTTTACTTTGTTTAAAAAATCTAAAAAAAATCACAAAAATACTTCAGGGGTTACTTGATTATAATATGACACCAGCAGAGCTTAAATGTTTATATTTTTATTTGTTTTAATTTCTTTATTCTTTTAAAGCCATGTGGATGACATCCGTGTACATGTGGATGACAGAAGGCCACATTAATGACTAACTTTGGCAACAATCTGCTTTTCTTTATGTGATTTCATATTTTTCTCAGCATACTTCAGTTGATTTTGCATCAAATTTGCAAATTTGTGTGCATACTCCGGAATTAATGTAATTTTAACGAGACTGTGTTTTTATGGTTTTGGGGGAGGGGGGAATCAAGCAGAAATTCATTTAATCAGTTTTAAGATCTTAAGTACAGGTCACAGACACCGCAAACACAATAGTATCCTACATTTATCATCTACATGACTTGAGAGTCATCCACATACCCCTTCATGAGACATGTGGATGACACAAAAATCAGGCATGTGGATGACAAAAAAGGAGTTTAAGTGGTCTCAGCAAGCCTCTGTAGGCTCAACTTCAGTCAGGTACTTTGAATTGGAAGGTTTATCATAGTGCATAATCAAAATTAATCAATATTAACTTTCTGCCTACTTTCTAGAAGCCATGTTAATGATGGGGAATAAAAACGTTTTCCTTGAAAATGATACAAAGTCCTTTGTTAATCCCAAACTGTTTGTAAGCAAGCAAAATTCAACCTTACAATTCAACCTCAAGCTGCCCTGTTGGCTTTCTAACACTGTTGCCAGTTTTACAAATTTCTCATTTCTGCAGAAAAAATTCCATTCTTTTCAGCCATGTGGATGACCAAAAACCCTTGGGACATTCTTTATGTTCATTAGGTGGGGTGACAATTTTATTTCATTTTATTTGTTAGGGGTTAATATTCTTCACCCATTCATACTCATTGACAGGAAAAAAGTTGAAAAGGAAATAACATTTTGTTTTGTGGAAAAATGCATTAGAATATACAAAACCGAGGTTTGGGACAGGGCATGTGGATGACATTTCATTGAATTAAATTCGATTTTGGAAAATTAGAATTTAAAGTTAGTGACATTTCAAACTGATAGTTGTAGTATGGAAGTAGTAGAAACAAACTTTTATTTTAATTTTTTTTTAAAGTTGAATTTGATGGGAAATATCACTCCGGAACGCAAATTTTCCCGTATTTGAAGAATCACCCATATATATACATATATATATATATCACAAAAACATTTTTTGAATGGGTGGTGGTTTCGTACTTGGGGAAGCATGAAACGTAAAGATATGAAAGAATTTTTCGAAAATCATGACATGGGATCGACTGCAATAGGTAGATTTTTCAGCTAGGCCTGCTATTCAATTGAAGAATATAAAATCAATTGCTCAGAGAAATGATAGTAATTCTTACAGGGCATTGTTTTTCATTTTATTAAATTTGTGTTGTATTTAATTTACATTGTTTATTGTATTTATTTATTAAAGACACAAATATGTCAGTAATTTCTTACAGTGTTTAACAACATAAATTCATGTCTATATTGATGTATTCTATGATGATGCCACCTGTATTACTTAATACTTAGAAAGAAAGAATACATAAGATAAAGTAGGTTCGTGTGTATTTATTTATTTATTTATTTAATAATGATAATGAACATTACTGATAGAAAACCCAATTACAATGTCCATGACAAAAATACAATTCTTTCAAAAGAAAAGATACAACAAATAAGAATACACAAAAGATACATTACTGTAATTTAATCTAGTAAATACATACATAAAAAGTTCCAGCAGTTGCAGTTGCCAGGTTTCTTCTCTAAACTCAGTACATAATACCTTTATGAATGAAAAACATTTAGGATAAGAAAGAAGCTTCTTGACTTCATGCATAACCAACTATTAGCCTTGTGTTTCATTCTCATCGTGGACTGGAAACCACTTTCCATTGCATATAAAGCTTCAACTTTCCCTTGTAAATTGTTGCTTGTTCAAGATAAACCAGAATTGTACCTTGAAAGAACCCAATTATATTCTTAGAATACCAGAACTTGTAATGCAGTACAGTCCAGGCAGATTTGCACGTCTATTGGTCCTGTGACTATTCCCCATAAAAAAAAACTGATGTAACCAAGGGTCCCAGGAACATAGTCAAATTACTTGGCAGTGCACTGCAGTTGATCGCCCTCTTTACCTGGGGTAACAGAGATTACTTGTTATTTTGTCAAAGGAAAGTATCCAGAGACGAGCTAAGATAAAAACACACCTAATCCAATTTTTGAGCACTTGATTTTGTCATACAGTTCTGCTTGATTGATTTAGTTATTGATAAAATGAATGTAAAGAGCATGTTAAATTTATTATGTTTGGACATTTTCATAAACTTCATAGCTGAATTTCCTGTTGTGCGATGAACATCCACAATGATGGATGTAGTTTAGGATCCTTGTGGTGTTAAAACTGTGTTCATTAGGGAAACATGATCATTTCTGTACATAGAGAGTATTTCCCTAGATTTTCTATCCCCATAAGCTTCCACAATAACACCAATTTGAATTTGTTACTATTAAAATAGTTACTATTAAAATACCGTATATACCGTATTGACCCGAATATAGGACAGTATTTTTTCCCCGAAAATATGCTTTTACAAACTATACTTGTCTTATACTCGCAGCCTAAGACTCAACAACTCTCCATTCAAGAATGCAGCTGTGCACTTGTGTAGCGGTATCCCCACGCAAATGACATGCGTCTGACCCAAGGTTGAAGTCGCGTGGAAATTCACTGAATTTTACCGAACTTAATTTTTCCCGAATTCATGCTTCTGCTTGTACTGCACCAGGGCCTTCTGCTCCTGACTTATGTGTTCTGTGGATCTTGACTGCACTATTACTTGCTTGGCGTAAAGCTTTGGTTTGACCACCAGTCATGGCAGACCATGTGCAAAAGAAAGCATCTTCATTGTCCCAATGCGTAAATAAAGGTGAGAGAAGAAGTTACGACAAGGACTTCAAAATTCTTTTTTATGTGAAGCAAAATATACTAATAAGCTGTTTTATTTATTTTTTTGTAACTACCCTTCAAAAATTCAGGGTCGTCTAATTTTCGGGCCAATATGGTACTCATATACTGCCTGCATATTTTTTTGAAAAATCACGAACAAAAAAACTGGGGTGCAGGTATTGTTTGAATACTGAACTCCTCTCATCTGAATGTCAACACTTTATACCATATCGGCTGAATATAACATGATGCTTTGTAGTAGCCTCACAGTATAGTATAACTTAACATTAGCGAAGCTGGAATGAAAGGAAAATGAGATGAAGAAGATGCTTTCTTATGCACATGGTCCGCCAGTCTGGCGGTGAAACAAAGCTACGTGTAGAGACGCCAAGCAAACAGTGCAGTTACAAGCAGAACCACTAATTTGGGGAAAGTTTGGTGAATTTCCACATAACTTTGACCTTGAGTCGGACGCACATCATCACATATGGTTTCCCGCTGAACAGCTGAATTAACATGTAGAGACGCCAAGCAAACAGTGCAGTTACAAGCAGAACCACTAATTTGGGGAAAGTTTGGTGAATTTCCACATAACTTTGACCTTGAGTCGGACGCACATCATCACGTATGGTTTCCCGCTGAACGCTAAATTCACGAATTGAGTGTTGTTGAAAGTGTATGCTGCACGTGTAAGACGGCGAGATTTTGGCTGGCTGTAACATGCACGTTATTTTAACCTATCATATTTAATACTTTTATGATATGTAATGTTAATTATAACTGTATAATTAAGAATAAAACTGGCAAAATCATTTTATATCTGGGCTTATAGATTTTTTTTAAAATTGTCTTTTGAAATATTTGGGTGCAGGTATTATTCGGGGCTGGGTAATATTCGGGTATATACGGGACTCTAAGATTATCCTAATCAGATGATTGCTTCGTCATGAGGGGTTAAGTTTTACGTTGGTCAAATTGATGATTGATGCACTGGAAGCTGAGGATGAACACTGTAAATGGAAACATTACTGTGATTGAGAATGATGCGCTTGCCTAATCTTGAATAGCGGTTTCTCAGGTCAGTAGGAGGATTTATTCCTAGCTTGCTCCACTGCTATCATCTAGGAGAAGTGGGAATTTCCAAATTGGCTCACTTCTCCCAGAAGATGGCAGCAGAGCAAGCTGCAGAAATAACGGGATCAATCCTCCAACTTACCCGAGAAAGGCCTCAAGTCACACATGCTTAATCTTGTTATCAGATTGACAGTATACAGTAGTTTGAATTTGTTTAGGTATCTGATTCGTATGGAAGAGATGCGGCAGTCTCTGAGAATCATTGATCAGTGTTTAAACAAGATGCCTGCTGGTGAGATCAAGACAGATGACATGAAAATAACTCCACCTACCCGTTCAGAAATGAAGGTGAGTATATAAGCTGATATACCTTGCAATAGAAATGATTCCAAGTCTCATTTGGAAAATTTAGAGAGTAGGTGTTTTCAGAGAAGTTTAATGTTACGTTTCCATGCAGTAAAGCAATGTAATGTAATCCATTAGCCGAACAATTAGAGTTACACTAGGAGACTGAGTTTAGAAAAATCTGTTTTTTTTTTTGGGGGGGGGGCCTATTTCGGTGAAACTAATAAGGTATAGAACAATTCAGTCATATACCAAGTTTCGCCGGACTGGTAACACGCCAAAAAATTGCATTTGAGCAACCTAGGCCACTAAAATTGCATAAAACTGATATATACTTGTTTTTTTTTAGACCGAAATTGGTTTATAACAGCACAAATCAGTTAACATTTCTGCCATAAAGCCCTCTGTTTTTTCCTTAACCTTAGAAATCTGTAAGTTATTAAATTCATTTATAAGAAATGCTTAAAATATGTGACCTTCTCACATAATTTTTACTATTACTTGCACATAAGTAAGGAGCGATTAAAATGAAAAAATCAGGTGTGTGGAACGCCACGCTACAGAAGTGAAATTTCTTTGGCAACGTTCAGAGTGAAATAGAGGAATACATATAATTATATTGAACAGAAGAAGGAAATCATTGAATAAAATAAGAAATTCACTTTTTCGGCATTTTAAATCGAATACGTATAAAACAATAAACACAGTTCTGATGAACTAATGCCCAAACTGTCACTGATCGTAGCCACTGTGTTTTTTTTTTTACATGAACGGGATGCTTTGGTTAAGTTTCCGAGAACGTTAGTCATGTGTAAACGATGTTCACGCAACAAGTAGAGCCATCTATAATGGTGAAGAGTTCACCATGCCACTAGCTCGAAGCAGTAATAGCCACCCACTCAATGCCTGATACCTTTCCCCTGCATGCTCCCATGGCCGCACCCTTTCGATTACAACTCTATGCTTGCTACTTACCCCCACTACTTTCGTGACAATTTTGTTTGTAACGCAACTTTGGGTTAGCTCTCTATTTACTCCTAGTGCGCCTAAAGAAGTTTCACTTCAAAAATTCATTAAAAGTATAGTTAATGTAGATAAAGTAATGGATAACAGTACATTTAACACTTCAAGTGGCAAAGTCAATCCACAGTGTTTAAAAGTACATTCATAAACAGATCAAACTTGTTAGCAATACCTTGTATAACATATAATGTATGGAGATAATCAGTTAACCTTGGATAATAAAAAGGAAAAATATATCTTACCCCAATCATGAGAGGCCTAAACATTATTTTAGAGTCCTCGGAAATCTTGTTCCGGTTAGAAGAAATAACATCAACTCTAAGAGGTAACAATAATAGAATCATGATCCAAGCCGACCATTGGTAAAACTTTAGAGCCTTCAATTCTGAGTGTAACGATATTACGACGTTATCAATACATGTACCTGACCTAGGTACAATTGGATGTATTCATGATTGAAAAAGATTCCCATAATATTCTTAAAATGTCAGGAAAATAATCACTGTTCTTTTCAATTAAAAAATTTCACACCTTTTAAGGCTTCAGATAGATCTTGCTTGTTAATTCCCAAACTCAACTTCTTTTAAGATATCAGATAGATAACCACTGTGCTTGTTATTCCCAGTCTTAACAGTTTGTAAGATATCAGATAGATAACCCGTTGACTTGATAAAATCAAGCTTAAATTAGATTAGATTAGATTTGATTAGATTTTTATTTAATCCAACTGAACATAACTGTGTTAAGGAACACTTCTAATGATTACAAAGTATTTACAAAGAAAAGTCAAAGAAAATTAAATACAATTCAATAGTCAAAGAAAATTAAGTACAATCTTTACATAATTACTTATATACGAGGGAATGGAAAAGTAATGCACAATAATTTTTTTCTGTGTTGGTATTGTGGGTGGGATGTTGAACTTTCACCAAGATGGAGTTTGAAGCTTCTGCTACGGATGCTATTTTGTTCTCGTGCATAGCTCTAGCGAGAGAAGCATGAACTATGCCACAAAGATGGCACGCATGTTACTATCGTCCACTTGTGAAGAGCAGCGAGGTGTAGTGCGATTTTTATGGGCTAAAGGGCATAATCCAAGTGAAATTCACAGGGACATGTGTGACTTGTATGGAGACAACTGTATGGACTGTAGCAATGTCTCCAGTTGGTATGGATTCTTCGAAGATGGCCGGGATAACGTTCGTGATGTGCCACATTCCGGACAGTCTGCAACAGCTGCAACCACGCAGACTGTCACAGCCATTGAGGCAGCAATTCTGACTGACCAATGGATCCAATTGCGAACCTTATTTCAGCAGTTCAACATTTCATAAGGTGCGGTGTACAATATTGTGCATGACAGATTAAAGTTTCGTAAAGTTAGTGCTCGCTGGGTGCCTAAGAACCTGACAGACGACCACAAGGGCCAGCGAATGATAACAAGCTTGGATCACCTATCGCGTTTTGCTGCAGAAGGGCATGACTTTCTGAAGAGAATCGTCACTGCTGATGAGTCGTGGGCGTACCACTACATGCCCGAAACAAAGCAGGCCTCTATGGAGTGGAAACATGCTGCTTCCCCCAGTAAAGTAAAATTCAAAGTGACTCAGTCTGCTCATAAAGTGCTTGTGACAGTATTCTGGGATATGAATGGTGTTTTATTGGTGGACTTTGCTGAACACGGGACCACTGTGAATGCTGCAGCCTACATTAAAACATTGGTAAAGTTGCACCGTGCCCTTCGTGACAAAAGCTGTAACATTCATGCTGATGGTGTCAAACTTCTTCACAACAATACTCGCCCCATGTTGCTGCTGCAGCTGTTCATGAAAAAATCAACAATTTTGGTTGGGAGGTGCTACAGCATCCTCCACACAGTCCTGACCTGGCACCATCGGACTTTCATTTGTTTCGTCCCATGAAGAAATCCTGGCCGGTAAACGCTTTGCATCAGATGCAGAAGTGAAAAAAGCAGTCTGCAGATGGCTATACTCCAACCGAACGGACTTCTATGAACAGGGCATTTTGAAAGTGGTATCACGATATCAGAAATGTGTTGAAGAACGTGGCAACTATATAGAAAAATAGACAAAAGATGTCCCTTCATATGTGCATTTATTTGTAATTGTACCTATTGCATTTTTTGTAAAAAATTATTGTGCGTTACTTTTCGATCCACCATTGTATTTGAAACACTAGTCTTTACATGTTCAACAGTCTTGTCTAACACTTCCACTGTTGCTGCTGCAGTTTTGGTAGTAGTTGCGGGTTATCTGAAACATAAAGAAGAGAGGGCAATATCTACAAGGAAAAAACTGCTTAGTATTTAAGCTTACTTGGCAGATGTCAAAATTTTAAATTGAAATAAGATACCGGATAAGTAACCACTGTGCTTGTTAATTTTAATCTTAACTTGATGTGAGATATCAGATAGATAATTACTCTGCTTGTTAATTTTCAAATCTTAATTCCTTGTAAGATATCAGATAGATAACTCCTGTGCTTCAATTCATTGTGAGATATCAGATAAATAACCACTGTGCTGTTTCAATTCCCAAACTTAACTCCTTGCAAGATATCCGATAGATAATTATTGTGCTTGTTAATTTTCAAATCTTAATTCCTTGTAAGATATCAGATGGATAACTCCTGTGCTTCAATTCATTGTGAGATATCAGATAGATAACCAACACTCGTTGGTCCATATTTTCCACTGAAGTTGTATTATAAAATTCATAAAGAACAAACAAAGAGAATTTACTTGTCAGTGGATAAAAAACACACATTTTACTACCGTGACGTTTCAGCCTGAACTCCCAGGCCTTCATCAGACGACTGGAATATTAGAAGAAGGTTGTGG
The DNA here is from genome assembly GCA_964059195.1 of Ectobius pallidus. NCBI lineage: Eukaryota > Metazoa > Arthropoda > Insecta > Blattodea > Ectobiidae > Ectobius > Ectobius pallidus. The sequence continues at coordinate 18,502,197 of CAXKWD010000001.1, forward strand.
TGTATTTAACACCTCCTCTTGCTTGTAGATGTTGTTGCAGTTAAATGGGGGTGTATTCAGAAAACCGTGTTCGTCCAAAACTTGCC